>CM035839.1:292590607-292910607 GCA_020510985.1 Pholidichthys leucotaenia | reverse complement strand
CAGCAGTAAAAATAGGTGGTGCTAGTGTGATGGTCTGGGGCTGTGTTGGGCTGCTTCAGGACCTGGAAGACTTGCTGTGGTAAATGGAACCATGAATTCTGCTGTCTACCAAAAAATGGTGAAGAAGAATGTCCAGCCATCTGTTCATGACCTCAAGCTGAAGTGCACTTGGGTTCTGCAGCAGGACAATGATCCAAAACACACCAGGCAAGTCCACCTCTGAATGGCTTAAAAAAAAACAAATGAAGACTTTGGAGTGGCCTAGTCAAAGTTCTGACCTGACTCCGATTGAGATGCTGTGGCATGAGCTTAAAAAGGCAGTTTATGCTTGAAAGCCCTCCAGTGTGGCTGAATTACAATTCTGCAAAGATGAGTGGGCCAAAATTCCTCCACAGCGCTGTAAAAGACTCGCTGCCAGTTATCACAAATGCTTGATTGCAGTTGTTGGTTGGGCCACCTTTAGCACCCTTAGGTGGCCCACCCTTAGCACCCTTAGGTTTAGGGGGGCAATCACTTTTTCACACAGGACCATGTAGGTTTGGATTTTATTTCCCTTAATAGTGAACACCTTCATTTTAAAAAATGGCATTTTGTGTTATCTTTGTCTAAGGATCTGAAACATTTAAGTGTGACAACATACAAAAAAATGAGAAATCGGGAAGGGGGGGCAAACACTTTTTCACACCACTGTATATCAAACTCTGCTACCAAGTTTCAAAACAGTCTGAACAAAACTGTAGGATGAGTTTATTTCATAAAATGGACAGACGATGGATGGACGAACCGCCCCATAACAAAACCCCCCTTTTGTCTTTGGTCTTCGACCGGTGCGGAATAAAAAACTTTTCTTCCAACGAGCCCTGATTACGAAAAAAAAATGACCATATGTGGTTATTATATTTCCTTAGGTCTGTAAGTTCAGTAATGAATGAGAAATAATTTGCAACACAAAATTATGCATTTGACTAAAGAGATCATCAAGAGCAAAGCCAGAGGAGTTTTTGACAGGGGAGAAACTTACTACTTACTTTACTACTTTAGCTCCTTAAGTTAAAGTTTAAAAATTTTTGCAGGAACAGGAACACAGACAATAATTACTCAATTATAAATCTTTATTTTAATGGCAACCAAACTGAAAAAAGATAAGCTGTTTAAAATAAACCTGTGGAGAATGATTAGAAGGGCTCAACAGCAAAAATGAGAACGAACTGAAAACTTAGAGGCATGGTACATCAGGGTGAGGAAATTTGTTTTCCCTTTTATAATTTTATACAGACTTTTTAGCTTATACAGCATATTGTGGTATAATCTAAATCATTTACAGCTTTTCTTCAGCTAGAAGGAAAGAATGGTACTGGTTAATATGTTACATTTTCAAAAGCATCATTTTTAAGACCTTATTTTAAAAATTATCTTTAAGATGGCAAAGCAACACGATAAATCTCTCAATTCAACAATCATCTGCAAGTTACCACATATCTAGATTATTTGTTTTTATGCACATTTAACAAAAAAATGTATCTGTAAAAATATCATGATAGCTTAATGAATGACCAAATAGCCCATTTGATCTAACATCACTCACAGAAACGCATATGCTGATATGAATATGAAGAAGAATTGTCAGGGTTATGCAAACACACAACCCGCCTGAACAGAGTGCACATAAGTCCTATTTTTAACCATGTGAGAGCCTACAGGGTCAGAGCAGATTGTGTTTAATCTAAAAGTGAGCTAGTTTAAAATTATACATGAAAGAGCTCTGCTACTCTCTGAAGCTTCCAGGAAGAACAAGCATTAAACACAGCAATGTGTTCACACATGATCACACTCACTGAACGAGAGACGAGGAGAGGGGGAGAGCGGTGGCAGAAAGGGACAGCTAGAAGAAAAATATTTTTGTAATTTTTTGTGGATGAGAGATAAGTAGCAGTCATGTGATGAATAGGTGCATAATGCCCTACAGACATGAAAGCTCACACAAGAGAAATCTGGACTCAAATGAATACCTACAGCTGAACAAATGAAAACCAATGGTGATGTACAGGAAGAAAAATGTTGATGCAGCTTTAGCATAAGTGGGACTTGCTGTGAGTTGTGGATTTAAGATCAAGAAACACCTGCAACCTACAGCTACTTACAGACCAGTTAAATGACAGACTGATGAAAAATACTGATTTGATAAACTAGAGGGCACTCAGAGAGCGCATACCTCCACCAAGGCTCCATCCCTCTGTCCCCCCCTCCGTTCCTTTGTCCGTCCATATCGCCATCCATCTGTACATTGCAAGATAGGGCCTTGGCAGAGGTATGCACTCACGGATCACCTCCAACATCAAATGAGTTCATCTTTGGGCCAAGAGCCACCTCTGGTGAAAATGTCATCCAAATCCATCGAGGAGTTTTTGCGTGATCCTGCTTGGGCAGCAGTGGCTCAGGAGGTTGCGCAGGTCGTCCAATAACCAGAGGGTTGGCGATTCGAATCCCGCTCTCTCTAGCCATCCTCCCGTTGTGTCCTTGGGCAAGACATTTTAGCCACCTTGCCTCCAGTGTCCATGACACTGGGTATAAATGTTTGGTAGTGGTCGGAGAGGCTGCTGGCGCAGATTGGCAGCCACGTTTCCGTCTGTCTGTCCCAGGGCAGCTGTAGCTACAGTAGTAGCTTACCACTATCAATGTCTGGAGTGAATGAATAATGGGCTTATTGTAAAGCACTTTGGGTATCTTGAAAGGTGCTATATAAATGCAAACAATTATTATTATTATTAATAGAGAAACGGCAGCAAAAACAATATGACTACATTATTATAATAATAACAAGACTGTCATAATTGGACTGCCATACATTAGGGCTGGACAATTTCACCTTAAATCAACATCATGGTTTATTGAATCTTTCAGGTTGGTTTTCTTTTCCTCCTCTCTTCTCCCTTACAGTTTAGGGTTCATAATTATCAAGCAATATTACACAACAGTGCGTTATATCACTGCGGTGCGTAGTAAACGAGCATAATAGAACAAGCCTATTGTGATTTCACAAACAAAAAAATTAAACACTGTCCAGTGCTGAAGTTTACTGTGTTTCATACCATGTGGGTCATGTTGCTGCAACGGCATCCTTGTCTGCCAGCCGGAGTTACGTCCGTCTTAAATCGCACACTTTGCTAGCTTTTTCTTGGCGTCTTCAGATGAAATAATGTCAATCATCACATACTATGTGGCTGAAGACCACATTTGTTTTCGTTCCAAACTGTTTTGGTTTGGAACGATGTGCTTATGCGCATGAGCTTATGTTCTGATCCACAGTGTACTTCAACTGTATTCCCTACTCCCTGCTCCATTCTCAGGGAATATCAGTTCAGTTAACTGCCCTTCACAAAATTTCTCCATTTGAAACACCCTGTAACCGTAGACTCCCTCCTCCGTGCATTACCTGGGTAACCATAGACACTATGGCGGATAATTTATATTTCTTAAATAAAATATTAATACAAATATATTTTTTATTGCAATCAGTTGATATAAACCATAACCAACATCAATTTAGTTTGTTAATAACGTTTGCAACAATAGTTTGTTTCAGTCGTATTTGAGGCGCAATGGCTTATGGGTAATCTTCTTGTCAACTTCCAGTGAAGTGACGTACGGTTGTTCACTTCTTCCCTGCTCAGTTCTCAGTTTCCTTTGATCTGAAGACTGTTCACTCCCTTCGGTTTGGAATCTCAGTTAATATGGCGGAATACCCTGTGCAGTCCACTTCGGAGTATACTACTGGGTGATTGGAATGCACCCATACGTTTTCTGCAGTGTTTGCCTTCCGGGTTGCGGAGGTGTGTGGCCCTATGGCATGGCCATGCACATAATTCAGTGGACACATCTTAAAGGGGCAGTACATGAAAAGCTCCATATTAATATATAAAATAATATTCAAAAAATTCTTGGATCCAGATTATGATCACCACCAAAATCTAATCATCTGTTTGCCGTGCCATTATGCCTCTTTCCTGAAAATTTCATCAAAATCCATTCATAACTTTTTAGAGTAATGTTGCTAACAGGCAGACAAACCAACCAACCAATCAACGCCGACAAAACATTACTTCCTCCCTTGGCGGAGGTAAAAAGTCTTTTCTGACAATTTTTTTTTTTTACCCTTGTTGCTCTCTCATGGTAAATTTCAAGGGTAGCCGTGTCACAATGCACTGGTTTTGATAGTAATGAAACAACCTTAGTGAGCAAACCCACATGCCCCACGCATTTCCTTACCAGGGGCCCCTAATGAGAATTCTGGATTCCGAGGCAAACCTGTGTAGCAAGTTTGGTGACCCTAGCTTTGCTCATTCTACAGCAATAGAGCATAGGGAATGCCAACCTTGACCTCTGACCCCAAACTCATAGTCCATGGTCTAAGGGTGAACCTGTGTACCAAGGTTGGTGACCACAGCTTTGCTTGTTCTATAGTAAGAGCATAAAGGGAATGCTAACTTTGACCTTTTGACCTGAAACCCATAGATGTAGGTCAGGATCTCAAGATGAACTTATGCAGCAAGTTTGGTGACCCTAGCTTTCTTCGTTGAGATACAGTTGATATTGCAGCGGCATGAAATAAAGCGGCGTTGTTGGAGGTTTTATGTAGAGTTTTATTATCATACCGCCGTCACGGGATCCCCTCTCCAGCCCAAGTGTGTGCAGGCTGGATGGGGATCCTCTGGCTCTCAGAGAAGGAGAGGAGAGGCGGACACGTGTGTGTCCTACAGCAGAGGTTGAGAGATAGAGGAGGTGTTACAGAACCTGTGCAGTATTTATACCCAACTCAAACAATACATCAAAGCAGGTCTGATCAAAGGGACTGCAGAACAGGCATGCGATATTTGCATTTGTGAGACACAGACAGGATGCATGAACACAACGCATGGGTGGCACATTAACCTCACAGCAGTGAAATGCATAAATGGCTGATTAGATCACAGCATGCAGCGGAAAAAACCAGGAGTAGCGAGCTGTCCGTCCTTAGTCTGTTTGTGGGGGTTTTCCCAAACCGCCACAGATATAGCATTTTGACCTTGACCTTGCGATCCAAAATTCACAGCCACAGTTCAGGATCTCGGGTGAACCTGTGTACCAGGTTTGGTGATGCTAGCTTTACTCTTATAATAATGGGGCATAGGGGAATGCTAACCTTGATCTTTGACCCCAAACCCATAGTCAGAGGTCAGGGTCTCAGGGCAAACCCAGGGTTTCCGCTGGTAACATTTCTGCATGGCAGTTCGCCACAGCAAAACCTGAGCCACCACACTAATTTTTTTTTTTTTTTTTTTTAAAAAGAGCCGCACAGGAGCCAATTAAAAAAAAAAAAAAAAAAAAGGAAAAAAAGCCATAAATGAGATGCCAAAGAGCCGCATGCGGGGTGAGAGACACAGGTTTGCCATCCCTAACACATATATATAGTATGTTTTTGCTCAGAAAATAAATGAAGGACTGTCAGCACACACACGAACAACACAAGTCAAAACAGTCACTCGTGGCGTTGGTGCGGTCGGAGTTCTGGAGCATGCTGCCAACAGTTCCAGCCGCCAACAGTGTATCTAGTGTCGCTGTCCCGAGAGACAAAACTTAATCCATGTACTCCAGGGGTGTCCAATCATGTGCCATGGAGGGCCAAGACCCTGCAGGTTTTCTCTTGTACCCAGTCTCTTCAGCAGGTGTTTTCACTTATCAGCAATCAGTATGAAGAAATTCAGTGAAATCTGTTGTTGAAGACACTGTTTGGAGGTAAAGCCTGCAGGGTCTTGGCCCTCCATGGCAAACGACTGGACACCCCTGATCGTTCTCCTCATGTCAGAGTGAAGAATGAGCCTATTTTCAACGGCGAAAAAAAGCGGAAGAAGTACCGTACTTTTGGGACTATAAGGCGCACCGGATTATAAGGCGCACTATCAATGAACGGTCTATTTGATGGTCTAATTTCATACATGAGGCGCATTAAAGTTAAGGTAGTCGGAGCCGGGAAAAAATTTTTTTTGCGTGCATGGAAAGAAAATCCTATCTATAGTCATTATAGACACATATAGCGCGATTGTCTGCGAGTGTGAATGACCTGTTCCATGAGCAGGCGGAACGTTTTTAGTCCGTGGCTGTTTATCGCCATATTGGCCAGGATACTCGCTGGGTACTCGCTCGGTACTCGATACGGCTCGATCTCCAGCGGCGGCCCTTATAAGTAAACATATGCCGGGACGCTTGAATTCTTTCGTCCTAAAAATATCATTTTTGAATATTTAATTACAGCTAAACAGGAGCAGTTTCGATGCCGAAATTTCACATACAAATCCTAATATACGTGTTCTATACACCATCGGCTTTTGGGTATCGACTACCTTGCGAGGTAGTCGGATCTGGGAATTTTTTTATTTTTTTTTTTTTCGTGCATGGAAAGAAAATCCTATCTATAGTCATTATAGACACATATAGCGCGATTGTCTGCGAGTGTGAATGACCTGTTCCATGAGCAGGCGGAACGTTTTTAGTCCGTGGCTGTTCATCGCCATATTGGCCAGGATACTCGCTGGGTACTCGCTTGGTACCCGATACGGCTCGCTCTCCGGCAGCAGCCCCGAGAAGTAAACAATGCAAACAAATGCCAGGACTCTTGAATTCTTTCGTCCCGAAAATATCATGTTTGAATATTAATTACAGCTAAACAGGAGCAGTTTCGATCCACGATCCATTGGCAGATAGTGGCGTAACTCGCTAGCAATTTAACTTTGAACGACCTGTTGACACCAATATAGCGGTTGGAGTTCTTTGGTTAATCCACCTGGAATGATGGCAAGCTCCGAATTAGTTTGCTTCACTTGGGTTTTGACAGTATCGGTGAGATGGGTGCGCATGGAGTGGCAGATCAATAGGGAAAAAGAGGAAAAAGCCATCCGGCCATTATGTTGAAGCACATATTACTCCGCGAGGCTCCTGACTACCGTAATGCTCCGACAATCCATCAAGCGGTTCGGCTTCGTAGCTTACCAAAGTCGTACTAAAACATTTTTGACAGATTTTTGAGCGCCGTGTACTACATAAAATCGGTTTGAGGTCAGTAAGCACAACCAGAATTAATACATAAGGCGCACCGGATTATAAAATGCACTGTCGATTTTTGAGAAAATTAAAGGATTTTAAGTGCGCCTTATAGTCCAAAAAATACAGTATGTAAACAGTGGGCAAATGATACCAAGGTTTCGGGGCTTGTGTCTCTCTTCCTGAAGCAGAGTGATTAGAAGCACCGTGTTGGAGCTCGTATCAAAACACCAATGTGCTTCACTTCACACTTTATTGGTTCAATATGTTTTGAAGCTTTCATTGGCTCAGAGTGTCTTGCTAACTGTACAGACTTAGTCCAGTTTTTAAATAAAAGTTTCTAAATAAACCTAAACCAATATTTTACCCTTCTTATTGTCATAGCAGTGACAGGAAAATTTGAAAGCTGTCAATCATTTTGACAGATTTGTCCACTGTTATTAAATAGCAACTGTCAAGCCTATTGCCTCCTTTTATTTATTTACAATTTTTTCGCAACATCTTGCACGTCAGGACAATATTCTCCGTCTGCACACAGTCTCCTCAGGCATTGCGAGAATGAGTAACAAATCAATGACATTTCAGATGCACCTTTGCTGCTGTTTGAGCGTCCTTATTCAGTCAGTTTGAGGAATCGATCTACCTCCTCTCTTGGGAGACCCACAGTAAAGTTGTGCTGCCTGCAGCTGCGCTCTGCACACACTTCACTGGGACACCAGAGCACACAACACCAAAATATGCATCCAACGGTATCTCATTTTATGACTATTTCACTTCTTATTCACAGTCATTGTTTTAAAGTGACACTCCACCAAAAATCAAGTTTTTTTTTCCTTGTTAACATGTCTGTAACATGTTTATGACTTATAAGGCATCAATAGCGAAATCATTCAAATGTCTCATATCTCCATTTTTTTGCTGTAATGTTTCACTTAAGCCCCACCTCCTGCAAAAAGGCGAGTTGAGACTGATGTTTTTGGTGATATAACTATTCGTGGTGCTGGCATGTGGGTAGTATTGAGCCAGTCAGGACACTCTGGCCTAAATGAAGTTATCCTCCAGGCTAGCTATCATTTTTTTAACAAACTACTTTGAAAAATTGACCCAATTTAAGATGGGTTTTACCATTAAACTGCTTTTAAAGACCGATGCAGTTTCAGTCATTATCCTGGGCCACCGTGCATACAACTGGGCATGTCCTTCAACCGGTAAATCTTTTTTATCACAGGATTTATAATGGTAATGCAGTGCTAGCCACTGTTAGCCTTGTGGTATGTGGCTGGGCCTAGTAAGCACTGATTCTGGTGTTTGAATGAGGGGTGGGAAGTGAAAAGATTTTGACATGAAACCGTAAGACAGGGTTTTTGTAGGAAAAAAAAAGGGAATAAGATACCATTTTAGCCAGTATAGCTTTGTTTTTATAGGGGATTTACAGTGCATCCAGCAAGTATTCACAGCGCTTCACTTTTTCCACATTTTGTTGTGTTACAGCCTTATTCCAAAAGGGATTAAATTAATTTTTTTCCCTCAAAATTCTACACACAATACCCCATAATGACAACGTGAAAAAAGTTTTGAGATTTTTGCAAATTTATTAAAAATAAAAAACTAAGAAATCACATGTACATAAGTATTCACAGCCTTTGCTCAATACTTTGTTGATGCACCTTTGGCAGCAATTACAGCCTCAAGTCTTTCTGAATATGATGCCACAAGCTTGGCACACCTATATTTGGGCAGTTTCACTCATTCCTCTTTGCAGCACCTCTCAAGCTCCATCAGGTTGGATGGGAAGCATCGGTGCACAGCCATTTTCAGACCTCTCCAGAGATGCTGAATTGGATTCAAGTCTGGGCTCTGGCTGGGCCACTCAAGGACATTCACAGAGTTGTCCTGAAGCCACTCCTTTGATATCTTGGCTGTGTGCTTAGGGTTGTTGTCCTGCTGAAAGATGAACCGTCACCCCAGTCTGAGGTCAAGAGCGCTCTGGAGCAGGTTTTCATCCAGAATGCCTCTGTACATTGCTGCATTCATCTTTCCCTCTATTCTGACTAGTCTCCCAGTTCCCGCCGCTGAAAAACATCTTCACAGCATGATGCTGCTACCACCATTGGCATGGTTATGAGTGGTGCCTGGTTTCCTCCAAACATGACGCCTGGCATTCACGCCAAAGAGTTCAATCTTTGTCTCATCAGACCGGAGAATTTTGTTTCTCATGGTCTGAGAGTCCTTCAGATGTCTTCTGGCAAACTCCTGGTGGGCTGCCATATGCCTTTTACTAAGGATTGGCTTCGGTCTGGCCACTCTACCCTACAGGCCTGATTGGTGGATTGCTGCAGAGATGGTTGTCCTTCTGGAAGGTTCCCCTCTGTCTTCACAGAGGAATGCTGGAGCTCCGACTGAGTGACCATCAGGTTCTTGGTCACCTCCCTGACTAAGGCCCTTCTCCCCGATTGCTCAGTTTAGACGGCCAGCCAGCTCTAGGAAGAGTCCTTGTGGTTCCAAACTTCTTCCATTTACAGATGATGGAGGCCACTGTGCTCATTGGGACCTTCAAAGCAGCAGGAATTTTTCTGTACTCTTCCCCAGATTTGTGCCTCGAGACAATCCTATCTCAGAGGTCTAGAGACAATTCCTTTGACTTCATCCTTGGTTTGTGCTCTGACATGCACTGTCAACTGTGGGTCCTTATACAGACAAGTGTGCCTTTTCAAATCATGTCCAATCAACTGAATTTACCACAGGTGGACTCCAATTAAGCTGTAGAAACATCTCAAGGGTCAGCGGAAAGAGGATGCACCTGAGCTCAATTTTGAGCTTCATGGCAAAAGCTGTGAATGCTTATGTACATGTGATTTCTTAGTTGTTGTTTTTTTATTTTTAATAAATCTGGAAAAATCTAAAAAAAAAAAAAAAAAAAAAAATCTGTTGTCATTATGGGGTATTGTGTGTAGAATGTTGAGGAAAAAAATGGATTTAATCCCTTTTGGAATAAGGCTGTAACATAAAATGTGGAAAAAGTGAAGCGCTGTGAATACTTAACGGATGCACTGTATTTTAGTTGACAACATAATAAAACATTTAAAATATATATATTTTATATACTTTATGTTTAAGATAGATGGATAGATGTACTTTACTGATCCCAAATTGGGAAATTACAGTGTAACAGCAGCATGACAGACGACCAAAATGACAAACACACACAGCACAATAAACAAAGGGATTACCTATGGGAACTAAAACTGCCTAAATAACTTGTATACATTGTAGATGACCCATATAGGTACATGAATCGTACCTGCTGTACAATGCAGGATTATCCGGTGCAGGGTGAAATGTGAGGTAGCAATTAGACTGTAAGGTGCAGTATGGTAGCATAGTTAGGACCAGAATACAACATTAGAGTGAGTTATGGTACAGTGAAATGGCATGTGGCAGGAAAGATTTCCTGTACCCAACCATTCGGCAGCGAAGCTGAAGCAGTCTGCTGGAGAAAGTGCTCCGCTGTCTGTCCAGTGTGTGGTGGAGGGGGTGATCAGGATTGTCCATGATGGATCGCAGTTTGTTCAGTGTCCTCCTCTCCACCACAGTTCCAAAGGTCTCCAGCCTGAGTCCAATTACAGAGCCAGCCTTCTTGATAATCTTTCGTCTGTTGGCGTCGCTGGCTCTGATACCACTACCCCAACAGTCAGCAGCAAAGAAGATGGCGCTGGCAACAATGGCCTGGTAGAAAAGCTCCAGCATCCTGTTACACATGTTGAAGGATCTCAGCTTCCTCAGGAAGTAGAGTCTGCTAGAGTTGCTGATCAGGACACACAGGTATTTGTAGTCCTCCACTGCCTCCACAACCTTCCCCCTAATCTGCAATGGCTGTGAAGGTATCCTCTTCTTCCTGAAGTCAATCACCATTTCTCTGGTCTTGCTGACATTCAGCCTCAGGTGATTCTGCTCGGTCCACTCCACAAATCTGTCTTCCAGTGCCCTGTATTCCCCCTCCTCTGTCTGAGAACAGGAGAGAGCACAGTCCCTGTTGAGCTCTCATATCACTAACCACCACATCAGACAAGACACTGCCCAGCCGAACAAACTGTGGCCTGCCTGTCAAGTAGTCAGTAATCCAGGAAATCACAGAGCTGTCGACCCCCACCACCCACAGCTTCTCACCAAGCAGCAGCGGCTGGATGGTGTTAAAAAGGTGTATTTCATTTGAAAAATGTATCCAATACACAATAATTTGAAAAATAAAATAATCAAAATGACCTTCATTATTTCAGTTTCATTTTGAGATGCAACTGCAGAGAGCCACAATAATGGAGCTGAAGAGCTGCATGTGGCTCTAGAGCTGTGGGTTGCTGACAACTGGCCTAGGAGGAGGAGTGATTTTTCTGAAATCATGTAAGAAGCTCAGATCTCCTGACCTTTGACCCTGAGCACAACCTGGATACATACTCACCTGAGGATTGTCATGAGTGGCTTTGGTGAGCATCAGGGCAAATGCTTAGGAGGAGGAGGAGTAATTCCCATGAAATGTGGATGGACAAACAGACGGCTGTCATGTCATCACATTAGCTCCTTTTGGCTTTGCTGGAATGAGCTAAAGACATTTTACCTGCAAGCCACTAAAGCCTAGTCCTCTGTCCATACTAATCAGAGAATAAACATTGATATGTATAATTGCATGCAGTTTTGTTTAAAGAAATAAACCAATAAAACATGTTGAATTACATAAAGCAGCAGCACAGCATTTTTATGGCTTTCTGAAGACAAATTTGAAAAAATACCAGGGAACGTTACAGCATGATTTGCCAAGTTCCTGCATTTGTAAGGGTGAATGGGATAAGGAGAATAAGAGAGAGCTGAACAGTGTGACCATGGTATGATAGTTCTCACCTGAACAGCCTTTCTGTGAGTCCCCACCCTTCCGTTCCTCCAGGAGACTCTCTTTGTCACCCTGGATCCCAAATGCTGTGGAGGGAGGCCTGATGACACAGGAGAGACAACGTGCCGTTATCTTTGCTGCTGTAGTTTAGGAGTTGTGCACACGTTTTAATTGAAACTGGGAAAAAAAAAATGTGCGCACAAGTCAACGTCAAACAATGGTGCATGAACAAGAGCCCACCCAAGATATGAAAAAGTTGCTGTTTTAAGTACGCCAGCACCAGTAGATGGCAGTGCGAACTTAACAACACCACGATAAATGACTTCCCGTCAACCGTCAATCACTTCAGAGAGCTCATGTTGAACTTTTAAAATAGTGGTTCATAGTGGAAAAGTAAACATAATCAACATCTACACCATTTATTTCTCTGCCTTGATTTCAGAAACAGTTTTGTGGAGGTAAAAGATCAGGCGAGATGCGACGAGCTGGAAGGTTGCAAAGTTTTATTTCCTCCAACATAATGAGATGCACTTTGTAGCTCTGTGCGGTACTGTGCTGCTGAGGCATGTATAGCAAGCTCTTTTATACATGTTATACAAAACAGAGAGAATGCATGGCACATTAGCATAGTGATATACATATCAGTCAATACCTATTATTAGCGTGACCAACTGGCGCCACGGACGTCCTCTCCCTAATCCGGGGATGTATAAAACAACAGTCCATTGTTCTGGTTGTCCCCCAGGGGCTCTCTGTCCGTATGTGAATTGTCCTCTGTATGTAAATGGTCCTCTGCTTCCTCCGACAGCTGAGTGTGAGGAATGTCCGTGTAGAGTGTGGTGGGTCACCACAGTATTCATTGTTTAATTTTGAAGATATAGGAGAAAATTTACCATCCTGGCACCATCTTGAATGCGAGTGAACAGACTGCCCACTGTGGGATGCGTCAACCAATGAGGTGCAAGCTCTTGTGATTTTGCCAGCCAGCAGATACGTTATTGTATATCAATCACATGTTGTGGTTCCAGTGGGTTATGCCCCATTTGTGCTCCTGTGACGCTGACCGCACTACGATACTGTTATTCTCCGTGCACATGGAGGTGGAAAATGGTGGCCAACCAGATGCAATTGCTCTCCTGGAGACTAGTTTTCTAACTTTAGGCTGCATGTCCCACCAAGCGCATTTTTCCACTCTGGGCGGCTAATTTACCATACATTTCTCTATGTAGTTCAGTTTCACAGCGCTGAGGCGCCCTTGGCGCTGAAACACCTCCCTTGCAGTGGTCTTTTTTTTGTCGCAGCGCTCAGAGTATGAAAAAGATTCTAACTTATCAGAGACTGCAGCTGAGCTCGTTAATGTCAGGCCTAAGCAGCCAATCAGAACTGCTGCGTGGGCGGGACATAAGACGCTGGTACTAGTCTGTACTCAGACTCCTGCTTTCCGTGTCATCATATTTTACATCCAGAGCTGCGAGAAAACATTTCCTCTCCATTGTTATTTAGAGACTATTAAAAAAAAATCAGCCCCCGACCAACAGTGATCTGTGTGGAGTTTGCATGTTCTCCCCGTGTCTGCGTGGGTTTACTCCGGGATTTCTCCGGTTTCCTCCCACATGCCAAAAACCTGCAAGTTACGTTAACTGGCATCAAAACTGGGGATGAGAATGAATGGTTGTCTGTCTCTCTGTGTTGGCCCTGCGATGGACTGGCAATCTGTCCTGGGTGTACCCTGCCTCTCGCCCAAAGATGCTGGGATTGGCTCCAGCCCCCCCCCCCCCCCCGGCGACCCGAAAAGGATTAAGCGGAATAAGATGAATGAATTAATGAATTAAAAAAAAAAAATCAGTAAAAAGTCTGACCATAGGAAAGTGGAAGTTTTGAGCTGAGAGTGACAAGTTGTTGCAGGAATACAGGGCACAGGACTCCCCCCCCCCCCCCCCCCCAGAGCGCTGCACACAAACACTGGAAAAAGAATGCTCAGTGGAGTCGGTGACAAAAAACGCATTTGGTGGACACGCACCCTTGCGCATTCACACCTCCAAAATCCAGTGTTGCATAAACGGACAGCCAAAGTGTAAAAGAAGTTTGCCAGTTAGGGTGTAAAAATGGTTGTCATGGGCACGGGGGTCATGTGCATGATGTGTCAATTAAGGGGAGTCACAAAGATGAAGAACTGGATAATATCGAGGAAGGCAAATATATACTACTGATAGTAACCAGGGAAAGACCAGATAACATACATTATTTTTAACAACAGCTTTCAGTTAAGATATAAAAGTCTCTCAAAGGGCCTATATTGTGCAAAATGGTCTTTTCTTGGGTTTTATCCTTACAAAATACAGCCAGGGGGTGACATACAAGGGGGGGAGGGGGCTGAAAAGTTCATAGTGGTCAAATTTGACCAAATGTGATTTATTTTTCAACCGCAGGGATCCAAGCGCTGCAACACCGATTGAAGAAGTGTGTGGACTGAAGGGAAGACTATGTTGAAAAAATAAACCACATTTTGTCAAATTTGGCCACTATCAACTTTTCAGACCCCCCACTCGTATGTACCATTAAAATAATAAACCGTCCTTCACAAAGAAATACAGAAAGCCTTTATTATGACTCGGTGCAACGGAGGCATACGGTAGTCACTCTGTGTCTGTGTGTGTAGTTGGTTGGTTGTGTGGTGTGTCTGACAGTTACCAGCTTATCAGCCTCGCCTGGTCAAAATCAAGTGGAACTAAAGGCTTGTATCATTATAGTGTGGAGAGAGGAATAATAACCAGGTCAAGCATTCAGAGCAGATGAACTTTATTCCCTCTCTCACATCTTGCAGAATCAGAGAAACATTACATTCTGTAGCAGGGGTTCTCTTTTTATATTACCACACTCACATGCCCCCTGATGCCTGAGGGTCCTGCATCACAATTCATTCTCACCATCACAGTCCCTTTTTTCCCCCACTCCCTTAATCTTCATGCTCTTCCGTCAGAGGAAATTACTGCATCTCCCTTCCTTCCAGTCTGAGATGAATACCACAGCATGGGTCTCCCCATACCACCCCCCCCACCCCCGCGAGTCTCCGACTGAGTTTTAAAACCCTCACGTCGTCTCGGCTTCAGCCTCCGCCCATAGCTGCTGTAACGGGGGGGGTTCTTCGGCCCCGAGGCAATGCTGGTGCGGTTCGGGGATTCCTGGGGGTGCGTCCGTCTGAGGGTGGACCAATGGGGGGGGGGGACATATCAGCATGCTCGTGTGACTGCTCTGATGAGTCGTTTACCTGGGGAGTTCCTCGGGGGCGGGGGGGGGGGGGGGTCTTCCACACCGAGGAACTCGAGCCAACTCCACCTGCTCGTCTGCTACCACAAAGGCGGGCTTAAGCCCGTCTATACAGATTTTCTCCCGGCGACCCCCCCAAGTCTAAAACAAAATGTTTGTCCCTGGGTTCCAGCACTCTAAACGGGCCATCGTAGGGTGGGCGCAATGGGGGTCGGTGGGCATTGTGCCTGACAAACACGAACGCTGCATCCTTCAAGGTTTTTGGCACAAAAGCACGGGGAAAACAGTGGCGGGCCGGGCCAGGTAGCGTCCCTGCGTCTGCGCTATGCTGTGAACACAGGGACGGATGGGTGTTCGGCGCGGGGGTTATCTGGTAAAAATTCCCCGGGGAGCCGCAGTTGCAGAGAAAAAACAAGCTCTACTGGGGAAGCCTCCAAATCCTCTTTCGGTGCGGAACGCAACCCTAATAGAACCCACAGCAACCGGTCCACCCAATTTGCATCCGTAAGCGAAACCCTGATCGCTGCTTTCAGTGACCTATGGAAACGCTCGCATAACCCATTGGCCTGTGGGTTGTACGCGGTCGTGTGATGAATTGCGACACCCAGGCTCTGGGCCATCGTGAACCAGAGGTCGGAAACAAACTGAGGGCCCCAATTGGACGTGATGTCCAAAGGGGTGCCAAAACGTG
Source organism: Pholidichthys leucotaenia (assembly GCA_020510985.1). NCBI lineage: Eukaryota > Metazoa > Chordata > Actinopteri > Cichliformes > Pholidichthyidae > Pholidichthys > Pholidichthys leucotaenia. Next base: position 292,894,693 of record CM035839.1, on the reverse strand, counting down.
CCATCCTTGTTGTCAAAAAAGCGCGCGCCACGTCTGCGGATGCGGTGGAAGCTAGCAGGACTGCTTCTGGCCATTGTGTGGTGCGGACCACCACTGTCAGGAGGTGTGTGAACCCCTGCAATGGCGGGAGGGGGCCCACGAGGTTTACGTGAACGTGGTCGAACCTCTTAGCCGGGATATGGAACGGCTCCAAAGGGGCCTCTGTGTGCCTGTGCACTTTGGCTCATTGGCACGCTACGCAGGCTGCAGCCCACTCTTTCACCTGTTTGCGCAGGCTCGGCCAGACGAACTTCGCTCCCACCATTTTGACTGACGCACGCACTCCTGGGTGCACTAGGGAGTGAACTGACTCAAAAAATGAACAGACTCAAAAATGCAGCGGCACCAAGCGCGTGGGACCACCGGACGTGGGCGTCCTGTGGAGACGTCACAGATTGGGGGGGGCCCCCTGTCTTGCAGTACCCTGCTCTCCAGCCTTAATCCTGTTGGTCCAGACTGGAGCGCGCACACGTCCGCATCACTGATCTGCTCCGCGGCCATGGTTGAGTAATCTATCCCTACGTAGACTGGGGCCACTAAGGTGTGCAAGAGGCAGTCTGCCACCACGTTAACTTTACCGGCCACATGCTGAATGTTGGTCGTAAACTTCGAGATTGCAGCCAGCTGTCTCTGCTGCTGGCCCGACCATGGTTCCGAAACCTTGGCCATCGCGTACGTTAGCGGCTTGTGGTCCACGAACGCAGTGAAGGTGCGCCCTTCCAGCCAGACCTGGAAGTGGCATATGGCCAGGTGGAGAGCCAGTAACTCTGTCGAATGTGCTGTATTTACGCTCACTGTCGCGCAAAGACCTGCTAAAAAAGGCGAGCGGCTGCCAAGAACCGACGACACGTTGCTCCACGACGGCCTCTATGGCCACGTCAGAGGTGTCGGTAGTGAGTGCTTTCCGAGCCGTCGGGTCCGGGTGCGCCAGTAGTGCGGCGTTTGCCAGGGCTGTTTTAACCTCAGAGAACGCCTGCTCCCGCTCAGGAGTCCAGTCAACTCTATCCGCCGGTTTCCGTTTCTTGAGTGCGGTGTACAACGGCTGCATGAGCTGGGATGCGCGGGGGAGGAAACGGTTATTAAAAGTTAACCATCCCTAAAAACTGCTGCAGCGCCCTGACCGTCTGAGGCCAGGGAAAATTCGCCACTGCGCACACCTTGTCCGGCAAGGGTATCGCCCCCTCCGGTGAGATGCAGTGTCCCAAAAAATCGATCCCTGTCACGCCGAACTGGCATTTCGCCGGGTTGATTATTAACCGGTGCTCCTCTAACCTCCGGAAAACTGTCCTGAGGTGGGTTATGTGTTCGTCCTCGGACGCACTGGCCACCAGGATGTCATCCAGGTAAACGAACACAAACGGCAGATCATGCAACACCGCATCCATCATGAGTTGGAATGTCTGTGCCGCGCCTTTTAACTCGAAAGGCATGCGTAAAAACTCAAACAGACCAAATGGGGTTATTACTGCCGTTTTAGGTATGTCATCCGCGCGCACCGGAACCTGGTGGTAACCACGGACCAGGTCTATCTTAGAAAAAATACGTGCCCCGGCGAGGTGAACGGAAAAATCCTAAATATGGGGGATCGGGTAGCAGTCGTGCGCTGTGGCGTTGTTTAATCTGCGGAAATCTCCGCAAGGTCGCCATGATCCCTTGGCCTTAGGGACCATATGTAGTGGGGATGCCCATGGGCTATTTGATCGTTTGATGATGCCCAGCCTTTCCAAGTTGGCAAACTCCTCGCGCGCTATGGCCAGTTTAGCGGTGTCAAGGTGCCGAGGTCGTGCAAAAACGGGCGGCCCGGTGGTGGTAATAAAATGCTCCACCCCATGTTTAGTGATGGCCGCCGAAAACGTCGGGACCGTGAGTGCTGGGAACTGGGTGAGCAGTGTGTGGAACTTACCACCTGGAGCTGTGACATTGGCTAGCGTTGTTGGCCCGGCTCCTCGAGCTGTACAGGAGAGAATCAAAAGACATTGTATTAATCAGACGTCTGTTAGCAACATCGACTAGTAGTCCGTGTGCACACAGAAAATCAGCGCCTAAAGATTGGGAAACTGCATGCTGCTTTGACAAATGTCCACTGGCATGTACGGGTGTGCAGGGATACAGTCAGTGTCCTCTCACCAAAAAAGTCTTAATGTCTGAGCCGTTTGCAGTCGTCAGCTCGGGGCTGCTAGCTCCCGCTAGCCGGTCGGCGTAGGATGGCAGGATGAGGCTCTTTTGGGAGCCGGAGTCCAGGAGGAACTGTCTCCCAGAGCGTGAGTCTGTCACGTAGAGCAGCTTGCTTTCTTCACCGGCGGTCGCAGCTGCTACCGACTGCCGGTCCTGGCGTTTCCTGAACGTTTGAATTGGCACGGTGGCACGCATCGGCATGCATCCTCTCCAAAACGGCGGTGGTAGGAGCAGAGCGTGTCTCTCTGGCGCCTCCTGGCCCCCACTGCCGCTACCATCGCTGGCTCCTCGCTTCTGCTGGCCGTCTTGCTGGGTTCCAACACCACTGCGTTCACTGTGAGGGCCCTGGTGGTGAGGATGATCCGATCTGCCTCCTGGGCTAGCGCATGGTAATCACGTGCGGCCAGCAACGGCGAGTTGGCAAGGACCGCTCTGGCCACCGTTGGGAGGTTCCGGAGGAAAAGGTGGGCAAATAGAAAATGCCCGTTGTCCGTGCCCATCAATGCCAACATCTTCTCCATCAGTTCGACCGCCGACCCATCTCCTAACTCGGAGCGCGTCAGGACCCTCTCCGCTCTCTCACAGTCCGAGAGTGTAGCGCCGGGTCAGCGCGGCTTTGAGAGCCCCGTATTTGTCGCAGGCTGGGGGCTGTTGGAGCAGGCTCACTACTTGCTGAGTCATGCGAGCGTCCAGCGCTGCGACCACATAGTAATATCTGGTGTCATCTTCGGGTTGTGCAGCCAAAAGTCTGGTAGTTTGACCAAAATGGTGCACGCGTTGCTGGGGCTTCCCGTCCGGGTCATCTCCGGGGTGTTTGCCTCGTGTTCCGTTATTCGTCAAGGGTCACCAGTGTGGAGAGAGGAATGACCAGGCCAAGCATTCAGAGCAGATGAACTTTATTCCCTCTCTCACATCTCGCAGAATCAGAAAACTAACATTTTGTAGCAGGGGCTCTCTTTTACATTACCACACTCACACGCCCCTGCTGCTTGAGGTCCTGCATCACAATTCATTCTTGCATCACAATCCCTTTTGCCCCCAGCCCCTTAATCCCCATGCTCTTCCGTCAGAGGAAATTACTGCATCTCCCTTCCTTCCAGTCTGCGATGAGTACCACAGCATGGGTACCCCATAATATCACCATATTTTCTCGACTTTTAGTTTGCCAGAATTTCAAGACAAGCCTTTGTTTTCAAAATAAACACAAATTTAACTCACCATTATACCCTCAATGGAGCCAGGAAAAAAGGTATTGTAATAACTAGGTTGGGCCAGTAGAGGTTGCGCCGAGGCAGCTGCACCTTGGTGCTTTCATTTAGTTAAGTTCTTAAAGAACTGAGCAGATTGCTCTCCTGGTGGTTATGACAATGCAAACGAACAAGCCCAGCGTCGGTTCTTGAAGATAGCAAAGCAAATACTCCCTTGAACTGAATATATTGTGGACCGGTAGACTCAAAACCCCTTTACCCAATCAGATTATAATAATAATAATAATGGATTACATTTATGGCACTTTACATGTCAAGTGACATCTCAAAGCGCTTACAGTGAAGCTATTATTCATTCACTCCAGACAGACACTGATAGTGGTAATCTACTCTGTAGCCACAAGCTGCCTGGGGCAGAATGATGGAAACATGGCTGCCAACCCGCGCCAACGGTCTCTCCGACCACTATGAACATCCTATACACATTCGCACCAGTGTCATGGGACACTGGAGGCAAGGTGGGTAGTGCTGCAACTAAAGATTATTTAGTTGTCGGACTAATCTAACGACTATTTTGTTCAACTAGTCGACCAGTCGTGTTTATTTTTTCTCATGTCCACCATCTCTGCTTCTTGTCTGGGGCTACATGTTTTACCTCAGCCGCTGTTTAATACTCTTAACGTTCCGTCTCCTCTGTAGGCGGCAGGCATGTAAATGCCTTTTTGTCTCAGCTGGACACAGTTAACACAGTGTAATACTACTCAGAATGAGGGCTATATTAACAAGATGAAAAAGCAATAGCGACTCCTGCAATTCAGTCACTGCATTCAACACGTTAGCCATGACAACTCAACCCCTCAGCAACCAGAGAGCTTATTGTCAAACAGGTAAGCTAACATTAACAGCACCTACTAACAGTATTGTCATTTTTCTAAAGCTTGAAACAGTTGGCCATTGCCAAATAAGTCAGCACTAACTTTCTTTACTCGCTAAAACTTACCCTTGCAGACGGGCAATGTGGCTTCGGGATCCCTGTGAATTCAAGCTAAAATGTCCGTATTTTAGCCTGGCTCGTTAGCTGGTAACAGGCTTTGCTCTTGGTAGGTTCTGCAGCCATAAGACATGGAGCAAACGCTAATACCTTCACAACAGAGGGTCTTTATTCTCCTTTCTCTGCGTTGGAGAGACACATGCAGCCGCTTAGCGCTTAAAACCTCTAACAACACGATAAACAAAATGACAACACTTCGCCATGCTGTGCTCCTCTTCTTCTTTGCTGAAACTGTTCAATGCATGCCGGACAAACGAGGCGCTATTGCCCTCAGCAGTTCTGGTCGTGCACTGCAGTTCCGGTTAAATGGAGCTTGCTCCTGCTGGTTACAGCTGAACACGGCATGCATATAACTTTATAATTAAACCATTTGTCGACAATAAAGATATCTGTCGACAAATTTTTATTGTCGACGTTATCAATAACGTCGACTAATCGTTTCAACCCCTAAAAGGTGGGTAAATTGTTCTTGCCCAGGGACACAATGACAGGAAGGCTGGGGAGAGTGGGATTTGAACGCCAACTCTCAGTCATTGGACAAGCTGCTCTACCCTCCTGAAACCTTTCTCATTAATATTAAATATTAATTAGGAAGATGAAAACTGTTTCAGACAGAACTTTATATATAGCTTTGTGAGAAGTTGCCATCACAAAGTTTTTGGTCCTTAAAACGCTATCCATCTATCTATCTATCTATCTATATCTATGTCTTGATAATGTCAAAACTTAAAATTACTTTCTGGAAAACACAATATGGAGCCTTTAAATAAAATGGCACTTTTCATTTGTACATTTATTCAATTATAGATTTATCAATTATTATTTTACTGATATGCATATTCTTTTCCAAGTGTATGGCAATTTTAAGTGGATAGTTTACAAAAGGGAGTCATTAAGTGTGCATGATACTTATATTGATGTGCTAAGGAAGTTACTCAGACTTGCATAATCTCACATTGCTGATTCCACCACAGCCTGACAAAGCACACTTTTGAAAGCTTTAAAAGCCACGTGCATATTTTGAGTTCATGGAATAAATGCATTTGGGAGCAAATTACAGATTAATGTATTCAGCATTTTTGGTCAATAATGCTGAATAACTGAGAAAAACAGTATATGACCAAATGTGCACTGGTGCTTGCACTACAGCTAGTCAGAGAAAACAAGAGCTTTAATTTAAGGTCCAGTCAAGGTCTGCGGGTTTGGTTTCTTCTTTCCTTGGGGGAATTGTAAATATACAGGTACAAAATGTCAGCTGTTCGTGCTGATACTTTAGTCCTTGCATTTAACTCATTTTTAGATCCAGAATGAATGAATGAATGAATGACACATTGTAGAAAATGAATACACGGACTAACTAAAGAAAAGAAAAAAATGCTCTGACTTACGTTTTAAAACAGGGATCCCCTGACATGAGCTGTGTACTGATGATAACCTATAAAAACAAGAACCAGAAGTGTTCCATTAATTTAGAAAAATGATGAAAAGGAAGAAATGGTACATTTAATAATGCAAGACATTTGAACTTTTGTCACATTGAGGGAGGCTGTGATTTGTCATAACATCTAGCAGCAGATGCTAACATTGAGCTGGAGGGTTTCCACGCGATACGGGCAGACCGAACACCAGACAGTGGCAAAGCAAGGGGCGGTGGAGTGATAATGTATGTTAACAACAACTGGTGCAGACCGGGACATATCACTGTTAAACAACGACACTGCAGCAAAGACATTGAGTTGCTAGCTGTTAGCATGCGGCCTACATATCTCCTGAGGGAATACTCACACGTGATCTGCATTGTTGTTTATGCAAATCCGTCGGCGAACGCTGGGACAACGCGTGACGTCATCCATTCAGTAACCGGCAGGCTGCAGACAGAACACCCAGATGCTCTTCTCCTCATCTCAGGCGATTTCAACCATGTTTCACTGTCTCCCATTCTACCCACGTTTACCCAGTATGTCACATGCCACACTAGAGACAATAAAATACTGGACTTATTCTACGCAAACACTAAGGAGGCGTACACCTCATTACAACTCCCCCCACTCGGGAGATCGGATCACAACTTGGTTCATCTCCGGCCGGTGTACAAACCCCTAGTGCACAGACAACCTCCGGCCATGCGCACAGTGAAGTTATGGTCTGAGGAGGCAATGGACACTCTAAAAGGCTGTTTTGAAGCCACCGCCTGGAAGCAGCTCTGCGATCCACATGGTGAGGACATCGATGGCCTCACTCACACCTTCACAGACTACATCAGCTTCTGTGTGGCCAACACCGTTCCCACCAAGCCCATACGGTGTTGCTCAAACAACAAACCCTGGATCAACCCTGAGATAAAAACACTTCTGAGAGAGAAGAAGAGGATCTTCAGGTCGGGGAACAGGAAGATGCTGAAGTCTTTACAGAGGGAGCTGAGGAGAAAGATCAGAGAAGGCAAGGACAGCTTCAGGAAGAAGATGGAGGACAAGCTGCAACAGAGTGACATCAGCGGGGTCTGGAGAAACCTTAAAACCATCTCTGGGCTCCAGAATACCTCCCCCCAGGCCACGGGGGGCAGGGAGTGGGCGAACAATCTGAATCTGTTTTTCAATAGGTTTGACCAACCTCCCTCCCCCCTGACTGCACAACAACCACTGCTGCCTCTAAAGACATCAAGTCCTGCTGCCCACTCCCCACTCCACCAATATCCCCCCACTCCCAACACACAGCCCCCCAACCTGACCCTGACTAAGACCCAGGTGAGGACGGAGCTGAGGAAGATCAAGGCGAGGAAGGCGTCGGGACCGGACGGCATCAGCGCAAAGCTCCTCAAGTCCTGTGCAGACCAGCTGTGTGGGATTGTGGAGCACATCTTCAATCTGAGCCTGAAGCTGGGGAGGGTACCACAGCTGTGGAAAACATCTTGTGTGGTACCTGTACCAAAGACTTCCCAACCCAAAGACCTGAACAGCTACAGACCAGTGGCCTTGACGTCCCACATGATGAAGACCCTGGAGAGACTGCTCCTTGCTCACCTCCGCCCCCTGGTGGGACCAGCGATTGATCCACTCCAGTTCGCCTACCAGCATGGCATTGGGGTGGAGGATGCGGTGATCTTCCTCCTTCACCGTTCTCTGTCCCACCTGGAGAAGCCCGGGAATGCGGTGAGGATCATGTTCTTTGACTTCTCCAGTGCTTTCAACACCATCCAACCGATGATCCTGAAGGACAAGCTGCTGTGCGCAGGGGTCGACCAGCACCTGTCATCATGGATCCTGGACTACCTCACTAACCGGCCTCAGTTTGTGAGAACCCGGGACTGTGTGTCCGACACGATCATCGGTAGCACGGGGGCCCCCCAGGGAACGGTTTTGGCTCCCTTCCTGTTCATCCTTTATACTGCGGACTTCTCACACAACAAAACACACTGCCATCTACAGAAGTTCTCTGATGACTCTGTGATCGTTGGCCTCATCTCTAATGGAGATGAAGCTGAGTACAGAGGGCTTATCCAGGACTTCGTGGACTGGTGCCATCGGAACTGCCTCCAGATCAACGCGAGGAAAACTAAGGAGCTGGTGGTGGACTGCCGCAGGCAAGGACAACCCCTCACAGCACCAGTAAATATACAGGGAACAGACACTGAGATGGTGACATCCTATAAGTACCTGGGTGTTCATCTGAACAATAAACTAGACTGGTCACACAATACTGACACACTCTACAAGAAGGGACAGCGCAGGCTGTTCCTACTGAGGAGACTCAGGTCTGTTGGTGTACAAGGGGCGCTGCTGAAGACATTCTATGACACGGTGGTGGCATCAGCCATCACTTTTGGAGTGGTCTGCTGGGGCAGTGACATTACAGCAGCCGATAGGAAGAGACTGAACAAACTGATCAAGAAAGCTAGCTCTGTCCTGGGGCAGCGCCTTGACCCAGTGGAGGAGATAGGAGAGACAAGGACAGTGGCTAAACTGTCATCTCTGCTGGAGTCCGAGTTCCACCCTATGCAGGACATACTGAATGCACTGAGGAGCTCATTTAGCAGCAGACTACATCATCCTAGGTGCACAACCGAGAGGTTTCGCAGGTCCTTCCTACCAACGGCTGTCAGACTGTACAACCTAAGCAGGGCTGCTCGCAGAGATGGCAAAAAAGACGTGACAACCTAATAGTTTTGAATGAAAAAGATGCAATAGACTTATACAATGGTCTCCTCCGGCATACAACTAGGAAAATACCGGTCGCTATGGAGGGTGAGAATATGTATGGGTACATAATCATACCATGTAGGATAACTAAAGTAGACGGTTGTGCCGTTTCATCCCATCTAGCAACAATGCTCCGCACTGTGTGTTTATATATCTACATATTATTCCATCTAGCTACAATGCTCCGTACTGTGTGTGTTTATATATCTACATATTTATTCCATCTAGCTACAATGCTCCGCACTGTGTGTCTATATATATATATTTATATTTATATGTACATATGTATACTTGTTGCTCTTGTTTCTTTTTTCTCTTGCCTTCTGATTGTTGCTCTGAGTGTTGCTATCCCTGTGCTGTTGCAATCCTGGAATTTCCCCATTGTGGGACTAATAAAGGCTTATCTTATCTTATCTAGCAAAAAAAACAACCAAAAAAAAAAACAAATACAGTATGGCACTAATCTTTCTAAAGGGCAATACAACTCTCTTACACCGGTGAAAACACCTGTGTGCTTGAGCACTGTTGTCATTAGTAATGCTAAACATTTATGCAAAAACGTTTCCAGTATGTACCTAGGAAAATAAAGTCCTTGCGTTGACAACTGTGAAGCACTGACTCAAGTCAGAGCAGACAGATGTGGGTGCTTCAATGTTACCTTGAGAATGGAGTTATCCTGACGAGTATTTTTGGTATCGTAGCCTTCCAGCAGACATCTGCGGGTTGTGTTCCCTGAGCCGGCAAACTCTGCTAAATTCAGATCTGCAAAACCAAGCTGAAGAAGAAATAATGGCACATGCTGAACTTTGTTATATCTCAGGAAAGACATTTTTTTCTCAGCCAGCAGTGAGACATCACTCAGGACATTAGACACAGAAGCCAAAGGATGCCTATTCATTTTACAGCCCATTTTGATTTCACTAATACATTCGCCATTTTCTGACATGTTAATAAAATAACCCATCCAAAGTGTGCTCAGTAAATGATTACTTTCACACTCTGAAAACCAGAAGACAAGGCATAACGAGGTGGCCCACAGGCAGTGAAGGCCATCTGTTTGCTATAGGCTCACAAAGCCATCTATGTCAGTGTGGCTGGTTACTGTAAATCTAGGTGATGCGGGGGTTCACTGTAGAGAATGAGGTGGAATAACATAAGCATGTGAGAGAGACATTACCTTTGCATAAGCCTTTCCACCCTTCAGCTCCTGAGGAAGAGAAGTATAAAGATTTACTGTAAATGATACAATCGTTAAAAAAACGCTAATGTTTATATAAAAATGTGGTCAGCAGTGTATGCAAATGTGTTACAACATACAGTACTTGGATCAAGAAAGCAAAATTCTAATAAATTTTAGTTCTTTACAGATAGAGGTAATAAATTCCATATTCTATTTCACTACGCAATTAATAAATACTCTTGCTGTTGCCTAAAGCTGGATTTATAGTGTCTGCACGGATGAAACAAATGCAGACTATGGACTGTGAACACAGCACTGTAAAGTAGTTCTCAGGCACTAAAGCCATCTGCCACACATGGCAATGGACCATGTTTGCATGTACACAAATAAACTGGTTATGATTGGATTTCTGGAGTAATCTGATTATTCAAGTGGCCATGTAAACAGAATAATCCAATAAAGGCCATGCAACCGCGGTCATTAACTCAAGTGGTTTATCCTCCAGTAATCTGTTTATTCAGTGCATGTAAACACAAGAAAACTAATTATTGGCATTATTGGTTTATTCCCAGTAATCGGTTTATTGTGACCATGTAACAGGGGTCATTTTTCAAAATACAAACAAGTTCCAGGACTAAACAATAGATGGGAACAATATGATCTGGTTCCTTAAATGACATTTGTTTTTATCATGATTAAGATATTGTTTGTCAGCAGCTTTAGTTCAAAACAGAGAAGAAAAGGGGGGAAAAAATCAGGCTGTTCATACTTTGATGAAGATTCGTCATTCAGGTTGTTCATGTTTTGCAAAATATCAGTGGTTCAATAAATGTAAACATTTCATAATGTACTTCTTTGTACTAAAACAAACAATAAATATGGAGTTGCCATTAGGTGATTTTGCTGTTTTACTGGTCCAGCCCACTTGACATTAAATCTGGCGGTATGTGGCCCCAAATGAGTTTGACAACCCTGATTTAGAGGCTACATGTTTAATTTGGGTTTCATCAGCTTTTTGTTTAATCACTTTGGGGTGCTTATACATTATATTTTTATTTACTTTAGAGGGAGCAGACAGTGATTCTCTGATGGGGAAGACAGGGGCTGAAGTTGAGGAGTGGCGGATGGAGAGAAGCTGCAGAGAGGCGTGTAAGACTGCGATAATGGCAAAGAATGCACATTTTTATGACAGATACTCCAACAAGGTCACAGTGGGGGTGGATAACTAAACACCGTTTTAAAATTTATATTTTGTTCTCTGGGCCTAAATGCCTTGTTGATGCCAGAGGTCAGAGGAGAATAGTCAGACTGCCCTGAGCTAAGTGAAAGACAACAGTAATTAAACATTCATTACAACCAAGGTATAGAGAAGATCAGGTTCAGGTTACTTTATTTGTACCCGTAGGTAGATTTGTTTTGCACTTCAGATCATCTCTGAAGGCACAACACATACAGTAGCAGAAGATCTCAGCTGGTTCCAGTCTGGTCAGCTAACAATACTAAATTGGAGCTACAATTCATACAGACTCACCTAAATTGGACAACAGAAGATTGGAAAAATGATGCCTAGTCAGAGTCTCAATTTTTGCTGTGACATTTGGATGGGAGAGTCAGAATTTGGCATAAACATGAAAGAATGGATGCATGCATGGAACATCATGGATGTGCAGCCACCAAATCTGCAGCAACTGTGGGACGCTAGCATATCAATATGGACCAGTATCTCTGAGGAATCTTTCCAACACCTAAGCCATGAAAGCCATGAGTTTTTAACCTCTTTGACTAGTCTTTAACTTTTTAATATGACCCTTCTCTCTTATCTCTTTGGGTTTTTTTTCCTCTCTTATCTCTGTCTTATGTCCTGATTGATGGAACCTTGAGTACTTTTATCATATTTATAGTCAGCTTAATGTGTGCCTGTGTTTTGTGTTTATGTTGAATGTAATTGTGGTTTGTAAATATGGATGTCACCTGACTACAAAACAAATCTACCTACGGGTACAAATAAAGTAACCTGAACCTGAAGAATTATAGCAGTTCTGAAGGCAACGGGGGTCTATCTAGTAACAGCAAGGTGCCCCTATTAAAGTGGCCAGCAAATATACTGCAAGGAAATTAAGTATTGAACATGTAATGTAATGTAATGTACTTTATTTATATAGCCCTTTAAAACAACCCGTAGGTGACCAAAGTGCTTTACAAAAAATAAACAGCATTAAAAACACACAGAGCATTAAAAACAAATAACATAAACAAAAACAACCTAAAAATAAAATAAAAACAAATGCCAAGACAAATATCACCACTACTGGGTATTAAAAGCCATCCTAAACAAATATGTCTTAAGTTCAGATTTAAAAAGGGTCAGGTCAGAGATAGCACGTAGGTCAGGGGGGAGATTATTCCAGAGCCTGGGGGCAGCAACAGAAAAGGCTCGGTCACCCCAATGTTTATACCTTGACCTAGGCACATCCAGCAAAAGCTGATTGGATGACCTCAAAGCTCTGCCTTGGTCACGGACAGTCAAAACCTCAGACATATAAACCAGAGCAAGGCCATTAAGAGCTTTAAAAACAAAAAGCAAAAGTTTAAAATTAATTCTAAAATGGACTGGAAGCCAATGAAGTGAAAAAAGGATCGGAGTAATGTGCTCTCGCCTAGGTGTGTTGGTCAAAAGACGGGCCGCTGCATTTTGCACAAGTTGAAGGCGGCCAAGAGAAGACTGAGAGATGCCAACATAAAGTGCATTGCAGTAATCAAGTCGAGACGTGACTAAAGCATGGATGGCTATCTCAAGATCATGACGGCTCAGGAAAGGTTTATTTCTCATTAAACATATTTCTGATGGAGCCATTAGCCTGAGATTTTCACCAGATATCAGTAACAACCCAAGTAATCCATACATACAAAGAAATCAAGGCAACTCTGTTCATAAAACAAGTTATATTTAATAAAGTGTAATGACACAGGGAATAAGTATTGAACACATTTGGTAAAATTCATTTAATATTTAGTAGAAAAACCTTTGTTGGTAACAACAGCTTCCAGACGCCTCCTGTATGAAGAAACTAGGTGCAGGCATTGCTCAGGAGTGATTTTAGCCCATTTTCCCACATAAATGTCAAATCTTGAAGGTTCCGTGGATGTCTTCTATGAACTGTGGTCTTCAGTTCATTCCATAGATTTTCAGTTGGATTCAGGTCAGGTGACTGACTGGGCCATTCTAGCAGCTTTATTTTCCTCCTCTGGAGCCAGTTGACGGTTTCCTTGGCTGCATGTTTGGGATCATTGTCTTGCTAAAATGTCCACCCTCGTTTCATCTTCAGCATCTTGGCAGATGGCAACGGGTTCTTATCAAGGAGGTCTCTATATATTTGCCCAGTTTGTCATCTTTCCTTCAATTATATGAAGTCTGCCTGTACCATGTGCTGAAAAACAGCCCCACACCATGATGCTTCCACCTTCAAACTTCACTGTTGGTATAGTGTTTTGGGGCTGATGTGCAGTGCCATTTCTCCTCCAAAAATGCTGTGTGTTGTGGCATCCAAAAGTTTGATTTTGGTCTCATCTGACCAAACTATATTCTCACAGTATATTACTGGCTTACCCAAATGTGCAGCAAACTTTAAACAAGCTTCACCATGCTTTTTCTTTTGCAATGGAGTCTTGCAAGGTGAGCGAGCATAGAGCCCATGTCGGTTGAGCACATTACTTATTGTTTTCTTTGAAACAGCAGTACCTGCTAACTCCAGGTCTTTCTGGAGCTCTCCACAAGTGGTATTTGGTTCTTGGATAACTCTTCTGATAATTCTTTTTTTTTTTTTTTTGTAACTTAGATTTTTATTCATTTTTCATCATATATAATGCATTCAGATCACATTCTACATTTAAAAAACAAAGGGGTTAGGGTAGGGGAAAAAAAATAAATAAATAAAAATAAAAAAATAAATAAATAAAAAATAAAAAATAAAAGGGGGGGGGGACAAATGTTGGAGCATCAAGTTTTTAGTTTCCATCTCTTAATTCTTCTGGTTTTTTCAGTGTCTTTGGTTATTCTTTCAATTTCTGCCTCGTTGTTGCACTTTGTAGTGTGTCCATTTCCGCCATTTTTTCTCCCATATTCCTTCTTGCATTCTTCGTTGATATGTTAGTTTTTCCATCATACGTATGTCCCTCAACAATGTCAGTCCATTGTTCTTGGTCAGGAAGAACTTCTGATCGCATTTTTTGTGAAGTTTTTTTTACATGCAATCAACAAGATTTTAACTAGATATCTGTCCTCAGCCTGTATAACATTGTCTTTTTTAAGATCACATAAGTACATCAGGTTTACAGTTCATTGGTATATTATATCCTAATATCCTCTGATTGTCACATGCATAGATTTCCAAAATGATGATATTTTGTAAGCATTTCCAAAACATATGTGAGTGGTCTGCATTTTGAGCCCCACATCCCCTCCAGCATAAAGATTGGGTATTGTATATATTTTCCTTGAATCTGTGGTGTAATGAAAAAGCGAATCAGGTTTTTCCATCCAAATTCCCTCCATGCCCTTGAATTTGTTGATGTGTGTTGTGTTTTCCATATTTCCTGCCAGCTTTCTTCTGTTATGTTTAAATTGAGCTCTTTCTCCCATTCTTCCTTTATATAGTTACTTGTATGATTGTGTGTCATAAGTTCTGATATAGTTTTGAAATAATTCTTATTTTATTTCCTGCATATGAGCTTAAAGTAAGTTGTATAATCTCGTACACATCTGTATTGGAGGTTATGTCTAATCTTCTTCATATAGTAATCTCTCATCTGCAGATACTGAAAAATTCCGATCTTTTCTAATTTAAATTTTCTCCTGATATTTACAAAGCTCCCGAGATCTTTTTTCCGATATTTGCCCCATGCTGTGATTCCCTTGTTCACCAGATTTTTGTATCCCCTATCTTGTTTTTGCCGGTTCAAACTGACTGTCAAAATGCTACCCATTTCAATAGTTTTATGTCTTCCTGTATATTCTATTTTTGTACTATTTTATACCACAGTTCTAAAGTAAATTTAGTGATTGGGTCTATTTGTTTGATTTGCTTATATGCATCTTTATCCCCTATTATGCTTTGTACTGGGAGTCCCTCAATTTCCTTTTCCATTTCTTTCCATTCTGCCTCATATCCCTCGTCGCACCAACATATGATATATCTTATTCGTGCTGAGTAGTAATATTCCCTCAGACTCGGTAGGCCCATGCCTCCTTTCTCTTTTGGTAATTGGAGGGTTTTATATTTCACTCTTGGTTTTTTACCTCCCCAAACAAATCTCGATATCATCCTGTCCCACTTTGAGAATTGGGCATCTGGAATCTCTGTTGGTATAGCCTGGAAGAGGTAAAGTAATCTAGGTTGTATGCTGATTTTGACCGTCTCAATTTTTGAATTCAGATCCATATTCAGATTCATACTCAGGTCTTTTGGTGTACAAGGGGCGCTGCTGAAGTCATTCTATGACACGGTGGTGGCATCAGCCATCACTTTTGGAGTGGTCTGCTGGGGCAGTGGCATTACTGCAGCCGATAGGAAGAGACTGAACAAACTGATTAAGAAAGCTAGCTCTGTCCTGGGGCAACGCCTTGATCCGATGGAGGAGATAGGAGAGAGAAGGACGGTGGCTAAACTGTCATCTCTGCTGGAGTCCGAGTTCCACCCTATGCAGGACATACTGGATGCACTGAGGAGCTCATTTAGCAGCAGACTACATCATCCCAGGTGCACAACCGAGAGGTTTCGTAGGTCCTTCCTACCAACGGCTGTCAGACTGTACAACCTAAGCAGGGCTGCTCGCAGAGATAGCAAAAAGACGTAACAAACTAATAGTTTTTTGAATGCAAAAGATGCAATAGACTTACACAATGGTCCTCTCCGGCATACAACTAGGAACATACCGGTCGCTATGGAGGGTGAGAATATGTATGGGCACATAATCATACCATGTAGGATAACTAAATAGACCGTTATGCTGTTTCATCCCACCTAGCAACAATGCTCTGCACTGTGTGTGTTTATACTGTATATTTACATATTTATTCCATCTAGCTACAATGCTCAGCACTGGGTGTGTTTATATTTATATATCTATATATTTATTCCATCTAGCTACAATGCTCCGCACTGTGTTTTTATATATCTACATATTATTCCATCTAGCTACATTGCTCCGCATTGTGTGTGTTTATATACTTGCATATTTATTCCACCTAGCTGCAATGCTCCGTACTGTGGGTGTTTATATATTTACATATTTATTCCATCTAGCTACAATGCTCTGCACTGTGTGTTCATATATTCATATATTTATTCCATCCAGCTACAATGCTCTGCACTGTGTGTCTGTGTCTGTGTGTGTGTGTGTATATATATATTTTATAGTAATATGTACATATGTATATTAGCTGCTCTTGCTTGCTTGTTTTTTTTCTTGCCTTCTGATTGTTGCTCTGAGTGTTGCTATCCCTGTGCTGTTGCAATCCTGGAATTTCCCCGTTGTGGGACTAATAAAGGCTTATCTTATCTTATCTTATCTTATATTTAAGATTGACCATCTATCAATATCTTTTTTTATTTCTTGTTCCAACCTATCATAGTTTGCTTTATATATTTTGCTTAGGTCTTTAGGTATGTTCACTCCAAGGTATTTTATTTCTTTTTGGTTCCAGTTTAGTTTGATCTTATCAGTTATCTGGTTTAGAGGGTTATAGTGGAATGTCAGTATTTGTGTTTTTGTTATGTTTATCTTGTATCCTGATAATTTTCCAAAATTTTCTATCAAGTTCATCATTTCCATTATTGATTTATCTGGTTGTTCAAGGTAAACTATAATATCGTCTGCAAATAGCCCAATCTTGTGTTCCGCCCCCTTTATTGTTACACCTTTTAATTTCTTATTTTGTCGTATTGCTTGAGCCAATGGTTCTATGAACAGAGCAAACAAGGTGGGCGATAAGCAGCATCCCTGCCTAGTTGATCTTTGTATATTTACTTTGTCTGTTAAGCTACCGTTTATCTTGATTCTTGCCACAGGTTCTTGATATAGCGTCCTTATGCATTGTACTGATTTTTCGTTAAATCCAAAGCGCTCCAGTACACTATATAGGAATTTCCAGTTAACCCTGTCAAATGCTTTTTCTGCGTCTAAACTCATTATTACTGCGCTTTTCTTTTCTTTATGTATTTGGTTAATTATATGTATTGTTCTCCTGATATTGTCATGTGTTTGGCGTCCCTCTATGAATCCAGTTTGATCATCTTCTATCAATTCCGTCAAGAATGTCTTTATTCGTTTACATATAATTGTTGTGTATATTTTATAATCTACATTTAATAAAGAGATTGGTCTATAGTTTCCGCATTGTTCTTTATCTTTCCCTGGTTTTAAAATAACTGAAATGATTGCTTCGTTCCATGATGGAGGTATTTTGTTGTTGTTCAGCGTCCAATTAAATGACTTTAGGAGTTGTGGCGTGAGTTCTTCTTATTTGCTTTTCCTGTTTCAACAATTAATTTACCCCTTAACACGGCTTTTAGTGCGTCCCATAGTATTGTTGGGTCCACTTCTTCATTGTCATTCTCTTGGATATATTCGTTTATGTTTATTTTTATTCTTTCATTTTCTCATCATTTAACAGTCCTACGTTAAGTTTCCATGTTGTTTGTCGTTTTCTATTGTTTAAATATATTTCCATGTATATAGGATTATGATCT
Source organism: Pholidichthys leucotaenia (assembly GCA_020510985.1). Taxonomy (NCBI): domain Eukaryota; kingdom Metazoa; phylum Chordata; class Actinopteri; order Cichliformes; family Pholidichthyidae; genus Pholidichthys; species Pholidichthys leucotaenia. The sequence continues at coordinate 292,877,096 of CM035839.1, read as the reverse complement.
GATATTTCTGCCCCTCCAATCCAACAATTTCTCACCCTGTGTCTGTCACCTTCATTCATAAGGAAGTAATCTATTCTAGAGTGCACTTTATGGGCTGCTGAATAATATGTATAGTCTTTTTCGAGTGGGTGTAGGTCCCTCCATATGTCTACCATACCCATTTCTGCCAGTGAGGTTCTTATGAACTTTGTTACATGTTTTTTTGTCTTCTTAACACTTGTTGTGTCAACTTCATGATCCATGACAGCATTTAAGTCTCCTCCACAAATTAGGACTCCTTCACTGTGTGTTGCTATGAGATCAAACAGATGTTGAAAAAAACCCTTGTCACTTTCTGGTGGGGCATAGATGTTCACTAATGTGATCTGCATACCATCTATTCTTCCCTTTATTATTACATACCTGCCTTCTTTATCCTGGATTTCCTGTTCACTTTCAAATTGTATTTTGTTTGAGATTAGTATCATAACCCCCCTTTTTGCTCCTCCCTTAAATGAACTGTAGTAGGAGTTCTTATAGCCAAATCTCTTTAATTTCACATGTTCTGCCTTGCTCAAATGTGTCTCTTGCATAAATATAATTTCAGCTTTTTCCTTCTTGAATTTTCTTATTATTCTTTCCCTTTTAACAGGTGAGCTCAGACCATTCACGTTTAGTGTCATTATCTTAAGATTTTTACCCATATTCATGTTTTTCCATTTTTTTAACTTGTGCTCCTAGCCCCTTTAACAACAAAAATAACACATATTTATATAAAAACACATTAAAAAAACTCGACCTCCGTACTTTGGGCCTTTCTTCTGCCCACTGGTCCCTGTTGGTGGGTGGGGGGTTTGTCTTCACAGAGTGAAGGGCCCTCCCTAGACTTCTAATTACTATCAAAGTAATAGTCATAAGTCTAGAAATGTCCAACAAATATCACTTAAACCTCTCCTAGCCGTCTGTTTCTCTTTTACCTTGTCTTCTTGGCCTTCATTTCTTCTGTGCCTTTCTTAATCTTTGTTATGATCTAGGCTTTCAGTTGAAAGCCTTGTAGCTTGTCCTGGGCCCGCTGCTCTACGTCTCTCCCCCTTCTTCCGCCGTTCACTCGCCTCCACTCAGTCTGTCGTGGTGCGTTCAGGGCCGCCGCTGCTCCAGCCGTCTCCTTCGGCACGCTCACCTCAAGGCCCCGCTCCATCATATCCCGCGCTGCCTCTTCGGCCGTGTTGTAGGTTCTTGTGCCTTCCTCCCAATGAATCCTCATTTTCGTTAGCGGCGTTTGGAATCTAATTTTTTTCTCTTTCAGCGTTTTTTTAATATTGGCATATTTCTTCCGCTGCTGCACGATTTCTGTCGGGTAGTCATGGTCAAAAAATACCTGTTTGTCGCCGATTCGGATCTTTTTTTTCCATGCTTGCGTCAGGATTCTTTCCTTTATGTCATATTTCACAAAGTTTACCACAACTGACCTGGGTGGAGAGTTTGTTTTCGGGTTCTGTGCCGGTGTTCTGTGCGCCCGTTGAATCTGCAGATCCGTTTCTCCGGGTATTTCAAGTTCTTTTTTTAAGAACTGATCCATGAATTTTGTCATCGAGTTGCCTTCAATGCCCTCCGGAATTCCAAAGATGCGCATATTGCTTCGTCGGGATCTGCTCTCCAAGTCGTTTATTTTCTCCTGCATCCTCTGCGTTTGCGTCGTCAGGGTCTGTAGTTGTTCGTTTGCCTCGCTTTTCCAATCTTCTAGTTCCGAAATTCGGGTCTGCGCTTCTGTCATACACGCCCGCTGGGAGCGCAGCTCCTCCATGTTTTCCGTTAATTTACGCTCCATTTCTCTTCGGAGGTCCATGATTTCCTCCTTAATTTCTTTTTTCAGTTCCTCCTTAAGAGCCGCTAAATCTTGTTGTAGCTGTCGCTTGAATTCTCTTAACTCTTCACCCAAACTGGCGATGCCAGCGTTCATGTTGTCGAGTCTGGTGTCCTCCATTTTCTCTGCTGTGGACATCTCGTTTTTTTGGGCTTTGCGTACAGCGGTTTTTCCTGCGTTGTTGGAGAGGAATTCTTCAATTTTACCCTGTTTTTGTCCTTGTGCCCGGTTCCTTCGTGTTTTCATCCCTTAGTTTATTGATTCGTTTATGTCGAGTTGGCCATTTACCGATGATTTTTAATCCGGCTAGGGAGAGCTCTTTGTTTAAGTGTTATGTCTCTCCGCCATCTTCCGTTCACCAAGCCTGATAATTCTTTTTACTCCTCTGTCAGAAATCTTGCAAGGAACTTTTGGTTGTGGCCAGTTTATGGTAAAATGAAGTTCTTTCCACTTCCGAATGATGGCTCCACCAGTCCTCACTGGAACATTCAGCAGTTTAGAAATGCTTCTGGCCAATAAGGTTGTGAAGGTCTAGAAAGAGCTCTTCTACGCATCATGAGGTCTTTGTGGTGTGACAATCGGATAATCACAGACCTTTTTAACCTGCTGAACTCTGTTCAACTTCCCTAAAAACGCCTAAAAATAACATGCCTAAAGTAAATCAAAAGCTGTTCTTCAACCCTTTGCAGCATCTTCATGGGGTTAGTCTCATTTAAAAGAAAACACTCTGAATTTTTTGGCAAAACAGTCATAATCTCTCTAAGTGCTCCTGCCACTGAGTAACAAGAAAGTTCGCCTGGGTGTTTTTTTGGATACAAATGCTTGCAAATAACAAACTGCTGTCAGATACTGGCTGGAAAACACAACAGAAATGTAGAACCAAGTGTTTTCAAGTTCACGTCAAAATTTTGTAAAAATACCACAAAAAATGAATATATTACACAGCTTTTTTCTCAGGCTGTAACAAGGCTGTGTCTGTACTGGAAGACCGGAAATACAGCTTTTTTTTCCAGTGCGCACTGAGACGCACTAAGATGCAGAGACGTGCCCGCCCGCGGAATTCACAGAGTTCAAGGGGTTAAAGGCTATCAGCCAGGACTTAACCAGCTGAAATTAATTTGCACTGATGGGGGATGGGACGGCTTCCTAAATTTTGATAGATTTCCGCTGGTTTCTTTGCTTTCTCTGCCTTTTTGCACCACTTTTTCTTCATGTGTTCAATATTTATTCCCTGTGTTATTCCACTTTATTAAATATAACTTGTTTTGTGAACACAATTGCCTTGATTTCTTTGTATATATGGATTTCTTGGGTTGTTACTGATATCTGGTGAAAATCTCAGGCCAATGGCTCCATCAGAAATCATAATGCAAGGATTCTCTGTGTGTCATTCTGTCTGTTCCGTACATATCTCTCGAACCGTTTGTCAGACTGACCTCAGATTTTATAAGTGCTTTGCTTAGGTTATGAGAGTGTGCATCCCCGAATTTCAGCCTCCCCTGATATGTGGAAGTTTAGTAGGGGAAATCTTTAATGAACATCCATAGGGGAGCTTTTAAATAAACACAGAGGTGGAAAAGGTATAACTGCTGAGATTTGGGGGCTGAAAATATGGATTTACGGCTATAATATTGAGCCCAATAACCCCTGTAAATTTCAGCCTCCCCGGATATGTGGAAGTTTACGAGGGGAAATCTTTATTCAGCGTCCATAGGGGAGCTATTAAATGAACACAGAGGTGGAAAAGGTACAACTGCTGGGAGTTGGGGGCTGAAATTCACAGGCAGGCTCTGGAGGCCAGTGGGATAAAATGATAAAAATTTGGGTCTGATCCGAGCTCTGGAACTGGGTCTTCCTTGGAAGACCTCTAAGGAGTTGTTCAGAACTCCTTAGGTGTTCTTAATAGGTTCCATCTATTCTTTGGTGCAAGCATCACTTCTATGATGTCACCAGTCCACATGGGGTCATACGGGAACTGTACTAGTATGTTTAATGAGAAAAATGTTGATGTGTTCAGTATTTATTTTCCCTGCTGTATATTGTTCGGTCTTTGTTCAGTCGCTTAATTGAACTTAATATGTTGTCATTTCTTCAGTTTTTTTTGTTTTTTTTTGTTACTTATTTGTACCCGTAGGTAGATTTGGTTTGCAGTCTGGTGACAAGCCACCGGCTGCCGGTCGCTGCGTGCGCTAGCGCCCTAAACCTACTTGTTTTTGGTATGCGGGAGGAAACCAGAGAAATCCCGGAGTAAACCCACGCAACACGGGGAGAACATGCAAACTCCACACAGCTCACTGTTGGTCGGGGGCTGGGATCGAACCCACGATCTCATGATTCCCGCGATCCCCCGGCCGAGGGTAAACTGTGCTGCCACAGTGCTAAACCACTGCGCCACCGTGCAGCCCAGTTAATTCATTTTATCTTTACTTCCTCCACACCTGGCTCTACTGTAGGGGTAGGGTGAAACCTTTTTTGATGCATTTCGATGCAGATGTGAATGACTCTGAATCAATGCACAAATGGCAAGATTGCAATTCTTAGATATTTATTTATAATGTAATTAGTTTTGACAGAATAAAAAAAGCTGAACCTTAAATGCACAAACTGGCCCCCACCCGGACGGTCTTTGGGTGAGGTGCACAACACCAACAGACTCCTGATTTTATTTTGGTCTGGGTGTTCAGATTGGGTTGCTAAGGTGTCACTGTCATGCTGTGTGGACATATGGACAGAAGATCAACAATGTAATTAAATTTAATGGAATGAAAAAAAAATGCACTCAAACGTGGAAGTTGGTGCCCAACCAGACAGTCTGTGTCGTAGCATATAAATATGTTCATATCTATGGTTGCGACACTCAACACTGGCAAAAAACTTCTCATTTTATTTAATTATGGGTGTTCAAATCAGTTTGCTGGCGCATTGCCGTCATCCTACTGTATATGGACATATGGACCAGAGATTACATTCAATGCACATGTGTGAAACGCTGCTGTGGCGAGTGGGTCACCCAACCTGCACAGTCACAGCTAGACAAAACCATGGAACCAGCAGGTAGGAATTCTTCTATTTTTCATGAGAAGTCTAATATTCATATCACAGAGGAAAAGAGTCAGTCTGTTAAATTCATAGCCTTTACTGGTGTTAAGACTAATATTCTCTAACACTTCTGTGTCTGAGTCTGAAGGAGACACCAAGTGTTTAAATAAATGGAACAGAATAGGATTTGTCATTGTACAGTTGTACAGTACAACGAAATTGTGGGTGATCTACCAGTACCAGGATACTGCGCAATAAAGTATGAGAGTATTAGATAAAACAATTACAGAACACACGATTAAACATGGCTGAAGTAAAAATAGCCCAGGATTATGGAAATATACACAGCTTCACGGATGGAACTATGTACATAAGAGTGCACAGTGCAGAACACACAACTGAATAAAATGGTCCAAGGATTATGGAAAAATATACATAAGTGGTTTCATAGATGGGTCAATATACATGAAAGTGCGGTGTGCAAAGACAGTTCTGTGCATGTGAGCATTCGGTGGTGGTGGGGGGGGGGGGGGGGGGGGCTCTGACTGTTTGCAGTCCAGATGGCCCAGGGGAAGAAACGGTCAGTCTGGAGGTGTGGGACCTGATTGATCTGAACCGTTGTTCAGAGGGAAGCAGGTCAAATAGGTGGTGGGCGAGATGTGAGGGGTCTCCTGTGATGGCCTCAATCTTTCTGAGAAAGGAGGATCTGGAGATGTCCTCCAGGGAGGGCAGAGGACCACAGATGATTTTTGGGTGGTGTTGATGACCCTCTGCACAGCCTTCCTGTTCTCGGCCATGGAGCCGGCGTACCACACACCCAGACAGTAGGTGAGCACACTCTCCACTGAGTAGTGGTAGAAGGCCAGCAGCAGCTTCTGGTCCAGGTTGTTCTTCCTCAGGGCATGGAGGAAGTGCAGCCGCTGCTGGGCCTTGGTGTTGACAGACCCGGGGCCTCCTGTACAAAGACTTGTATGGATTTCCTACTGAAAGATGACATACATTTAAGTCAAGAGAATGCTGTAAGCAAAAAAAATTAAAAATAATTTAAAAAAAAAAATCGAGCTGTATGAAACTGTGCGTGCGCAGGAATCCAAGTACATTTCCTTTGTACATCCCAATCTACTTGAAATTGAACACACGTGAGGAAATACCGGATTCCTCCCTTGACACACCTCTATTTAAAGGCCAAATGTCACGTAACAGGGTACTTTAAATGTCTTGAAACTAGATATAAAGGGAACCGATCCGTTTCCGGGTCTTGGTGCATATGCTTCAGTAACATCGGAATATTCGTTAATTTAAAACTGCCGCGCTTGGGCCTGACACAGGCCCCTGGAATCGCCTGGGGAAGAAGGCGGAAGTGACGAAATAGATTGTACCCTAGTTTGATGCTTGGGGTATTTCGATTGATTGTTTATATGGTGACTGGAAGGTTGAAGTGAGCAACAAGAAAGAAAAAATTGGATATTTCACCCATACCTTAAAACGGGACTATCAGGGACAGCTGGGTAATAAGGGACATTTCTCTGGGAAATGTTTTCATACCTGTCAAGTGAGACGTTTTCGCCGTATTTTAATACCGTAAAACGCAGCTATAACGGACGGCGGAGTAATAAGGGACACTTTTCTGGGAAATGTTTTAAATGTAATTCGTGTTGTCAAATATTTTAAGGATTCATGGATATTTGACAATAACAACACAACTCAGCGTCCGGTGCAAAATAAAAAAAAAAGCAGAATTCTGTATTTGTAAGGCGATTCCTCTCTGTTCTGCAGCCCAGCTGAAAGTGTTAAACCATTATCCTAATGACTTCTCATTGTAGTGAGAATAGCTCCCGCTGAGCGATCTGCCCGCCCCGACAATCAGACTAATGATTGAGTCCACACTTCTCAATGTAGTGCGAACAGCTCAGGCTGAGCGATCTGCCAGCACCCTAGCTGTGGGGGGGGATCACACACACGACGTGCTCCTCAACACACTCAATTTTTTTTCCCGTAGATTTTTCTTTTGGGCGTACAGAAATGGCAATACGCCCGTTTTTGCTAAAATTGCATTTTCCCCGTATTTTCCTTAAAATATTTGACAATAACAACACGAATTACATTTAAAACATTTCCCAGAAAAGTGTCCCTTATTACTCCGCCATCCCTTATAGCCGCGTTTTACGGTATTAAAATACGGCGAAAACGTCTCACTTGACAGGTATGCGCCTCCATTTTCATATTGATCTGGTCAATTTCTTGACAGCAGCGGCTCTCCTCCACTGTAATAATAATGGCTTCCGAAAAATCAATATTTATGGGGCGCCCTCGACAGACCCCCTTCGGCTTCCCAATTCTGGAGGCAATTAATGTCCAGTTCAATGACATTTTCCACTGGTTCTGCTCTCTGGTCATCGTTGGAACTGTTGTCATCAGACAAAGCATCTGATTCCGTCTCGGACGGCTCGAACCTGTAAGGTTCTTTGCCTCTGTCACTGTCTGAACCACTGACAAAAAAAAAGACAAAAAAAAAAAAAGACAAAACTAAACTAATTTGTTCACAATCGCTGTCACTTTCCGTCATGATTGTCCAATGTTGATAAGTGTGAATGTGGATAGGCAGGGCAGCCAGGGTACAACTTGTGACGTCAAAAACATGGGCGTGGTCTGGACTGGCTGTCACAAGCCAGCAAGCAAGGTGGGGCCTTCACCTGGTGTATTTTATGCAATTATGTAAATACAGGTGGGTGATATGGTCTCCGGTATGAATATTTGGTTTAAGCTATGTGTATTTTATCTAAATTCGTTGTCATTTAGAAAAAAAAATTACGTGACATTTGGCCTTTAAATATGCAATTAGATGCAAATAGATATGCAAATATTTACAAGCCCTGCATGTTTGATTCTCCTGTATCCACGATGGACTGTGAGCTGGAGGCACTCGTGAATGAGGTAGAGGCACGTAAAAACCTTTTGTTTGGCACGCTGTCCTCCGGCATTAGCACCAGATACAGGTAATTCAATAGCCTGCTCACAGCCCTATAAGATTAGTTTACCGTTTTCCTTTATTCAGACAGAGATAAGAAGGAGATATTTATTTAACCTCAACACGTTTCCATTGACATCTGCAGTCATCCCCAGAAGCATCAGCTGATTGCTGTCATTTGTGACCAGTCGGGTGTATCAGCTGGTTGAATTAAAGGAAAGCAGTCACGGAAAAGAAGACAATATGAACCTATTTAGTGGGTAGCCACAGTCACCTATCAGTTGAAAGCAGATCATATTAGACTTGACAAGTGCATATTTTATGTTCAAAATGCAAATCTCAGTCACCTCATAACTCACCTCATGTGTTGCGCATGAGGTGAGTTATTTAGGACAATTACATTAATTTATTCACCAAGAAGCCACCCATCCGCACAGTGCCAGCTTGTAGTTTGTTCCCAGCAATGCTGCTCATTAGAATCATTTGGAAAACCAGTTCTCACTGCAAATTTCCCTTTGATGTTATCCTGTTCAACTGCATTGTATGGGAATATGATGTACCTGGGTGACCGCCGGATAATGCCATCCCACACAGCTGGTACAGCTTGGCTCAGGGTTGACTGGGAAATTTCCAATTGGTCTGCCAGTTCCCTCTAGCATGCCCGTTGCCAGGAACCCCAGTGTTGTCGGCACCTGCACTGAGACGGGTAGCGCACGGCTTCTCGCCATGTCGCGCTCCAAGAGTGGCCGTAGCTCTGAGCACAGTTCCACAAGTAGTGCCCGTAGAAACCTAAACCAGCTAACAAGCCAGTCATCATCCTGAGCCAGAAAATCTTCTCCGTCTCTAAATACCCCTTCTCTTCTCACTGCGCGATTTGCAATATCCTCTAATAATGCTAACATCATTGCTGTTGGAGGCATTTTCTGCACTTCTTTGCACTTGCTTTTATATCCACTCATCTAATTGCGCACACTTGGATTTTGTTCATCATGTGTCTCTGGTTTGTACAATCATTTTCACGTCATTGTCAGTCTCCCAACATCACCTCCAAGTGTCACCAACAGACTAATAACAGTAGAAACGTATGTATGCCAGCCACAGGGATGGCAACAGGAAATTCTGATTTCAGCTGAAATCTAATTTGGTCGACTGACTTATGGGGGGGCCGGGGGGGTGCAGCCCCCCTGAAGCTGGGAGGTTTTCAGTAAAACAAAAGTAATTTAGACTGAAAAAAATGATTAAAAAAAATGAAATACTAGACTTAGATAAATCATTAAATTTAATGAAAAGTTAACTTACTTTTTCTTCAATGTTGTCTCACTGTCTTTAGTCCAACATACAGTATTTAACAGTTCTATAAGAGTTTATTACACTATTTACACTGGTCACCAAGTCACTTGTAATGTGAAACTTTCTTCCTTTTGGCAGCAAGCTCTGTCCTTTTCTGGTTTCTTCAGAAATTGTCCGAGTGTTTCTGTTACCTCGTCGAACTTAGAGCCAATTTTCACCTTTACCGTCACTTTTCTCTCAAGCCAATTCCATCTGAACTTATTTTTGACACTTTTGTCTATTTCTAGCACTGACGACTCCTGATCCTTCGATAAAAATCTCATAATTCCGCTGAAAACAATACCGAAAGCTCAGAATTCCAACACGAACCAGGGATGTGATTTGGGGTTGGGGAAATTATCTGAAAATTCAGCAGGGGGTCTGGGGGACATAGTCGCCCAGCGGGGTCTGGGGCAGAGCCCCTGCGTGTGGGGGGGGGGGGGGGGCAAGGGGGGCAAAGCCCCCTGAAGCTCCTGGGTTTTTATGATTTTTAAGTACCAGAACTGTGCTTAAATGACATAAAACAAACAGCTGAATGCCACTTATTACTGTATAATATTAACTTATGTTCCAAGAAGATAGCATTCCTAAAATATTCCAACAAGCATTATCCATCACATGCTTTAACGCTTGATCAAATCAAAATCAGTTAATTTTAGCTATTCCATAATAGAAATAAAATTCCAACATACCATTACTTTTTATAATTTCAGCATTCATTTCAGATCACCAGTTTCAATCTCCATTGAGACTTGAGCTGTCCATTTTGCACAATCACTGATGTAGCCAAGTCCTAGAAATATTCAAAAGTTATGAGTCAATGTCCACTGTGCACTGTCAATTTCAAACTGTTTGGAATCATAAAAGGGGATGGTTAACTTTTATTACCGTTTCTTCCCCCGCGCAGCCGTTGTACGCCGCCAGTAACAGAGTGTTAATGGCTCTCCACCTGGCCATACGCCACTTCCAGTCCTGCCTGAAAGGGCGCAGCTTCACTGCGTTCGTGGACCACAAGCCGCTAACGTACTTAACGTACTTTATCTTCCTGGAAGATAAAATAAAGCGGAATTCGGCGAATTAGCAGAAAATCACATCCCTGAGAACACGCCGCCATGAATTTTTGAAAAAGCATACAACGAGCCATTTGATTGGTCCAATCGTTTGCAACTATCCAATCGCAGGGCTGTCAAGCTACTGCAATACAGCAGTAGCTTGAACACAACACATCCGGGTTATCGCGGGAGACGACTTCTGGGGAAGCGCCGAGCGCTTATGTAATCGTGTTGATTTTCGCTAAAATCGGTAACAATAAGGTACCTTGCCCCCCCTAAAATTTTCTCAACGGATTTAGACGATTCACAGAAATGATCAATTTGAAAATAAATCGGCGGAAATCCGCGGATCGGCGGAAAATTGCCATCCCTGCAGCCATGAAGTTGGCATGGGGCTGCGCACATTTCCACGGTCATTTCATTCTTGATATACCTGAAATTTTCTGTGGAAAAGAACATACGCCATGTTTTTGTGCGTAAGTACCCTTTATACATGAGGCCCCAGGAGAAGTCAGAGGAGATGTGGGTGCCCAGGAAGCTGAAGGTGGGGACGGTTTCCACGTGGTCGCCATTTATGGGAGGGGGGGGGTAAGTGTGGTCCTGCCTGTTCTTTCTGAAGTCTAGTATGAGTTCTTTGGTTTTTTGGACATTCACTTTCACGTCGTTTGCTTGGCACCACAGCAGCAGATTCTCTACTTCTGTCCTGTATGCCTTCTCATCATTGTCAGTGATGAGCCCAAACATGGTGGTGTTGTCCACGTACTTCATGATGGCGGTGGTTGGGTGGGTTGGAATACAGTCAAAGGTGCACAGGGAGTATAGTAGAAGGCTTAGTATGTAGCCCTGGGGGGAGCCAGTGCTGAGAGACAGTGTGGAGGAGTGGTGGGGGCCGAGTCTGACTGTTTGTGGGTGGTTGATGAGAAAGTTTTTTATCCAGGAGGTGCAGTTTGTTGATTAGGATGTCTGGCATGATGGTGTTGAAAGCTGAGAGTTAGTCCATAAAGAGCATCCTCACGTAGCCCCTTGGGTTCTCCAGGTGGCTCAATGCTCTGTGGAGTGTGGTGGCGATGGCGTCTTCCGTGGACCGGTTCTCCCTGTAGGCAAACTGGTGGGGGTCAAAAGAAGGGGGAAGACAGTCTCTGATGTACTGGGACACCAGTCGCTCAAAACACTTCATGACTACAGACGTGAGTGCTATGGGTCTGTAGTCATTCAGGCTGTCAATTGCCGACTTTTTGGGGATGGGGATGATGATGGAGCCCTTGAGGCAGGAGGGGACGGAGGCATGTGTCAGGGAGAGGCTGAACAGCTTGGTGAGGATCTCTGCCAGCTGGTCAGCACATGCTTTGACCACTGCTTCTGGGATGCTGTCGGGGCTAGCAGCTCTGCGGGGGTTCACTGTTCTCAGTTGCCTCCTCACCTTGTGCACCTGCAGAGAGAGAGGGGACCGAGAGAGAGGGAACGGGGGCAGAAGGAGGGGGGAGGTGTGCTCGAACCAGGCAAAGAAGCTGTTAAGCTCCTCTGCCAGAGTGAGGCTGCTGTCTGATGTTGAGTCTCCACCTTTGTCAGGGGTTGTTGTCTGTGAGGAAGCCCTCCACTTTCCTACTGTAGGCGTTCTTAGCATGTTTTATGCCTCTTCTCAGATTGGCTCTGGTAGTGCTGTCCAGAGAGCTGTCCCTCTGCCTGAAGGCTGAGTTGCGAGCTCTGATCAGAGCCTGGACCTCACTGGTCATCCAGGGTTTTCGGTTTGGAAAGACCCAGATGTGTTTTGTGACTGTCACATTTTCTACACAATATTTAATGTACAGGGATGGCAACAGGAAATTCTGATTTCAGCTGAAATCTAATTTGGTCGACTGACTTATGGGGGGGCCGGGGGGGGTGCAGCCCCCCTGAAGCTGGGAGGTTTTCAGTAAAACAAAAGTAATTTAGACTGAAAAAAATGATAAAAAAAATGAAATACTAGACTTAGATAAATCATTAAATTTAATGAAAAGTTAACTTACTTTTTCTTCAATGTTGTCTCACTGTCTTTAGTCCAACATATTTAACAGTTCTATAAGAGTTTATTACACTATTTACACTGGTCACCAAGTCACTTGTAATGTGAAACTTTCTTCCTTTTGGCAGCAAGCTGTGTCAGTCTCTGAACTTTGAACTTCTCCTTTTCTGGTTTCTTCAGAAACTGTCCGAGTGTTTCTGTTACCTCGTCAAACTTTGAGCCAATTTTCACCTTTACTGTCACTTTTCTCTCAAGCCAATTCCATCGGAACTTATTTTTGACACTTTTGTCTATTTCTAGCACTGATGACTCCTGATCCTTTGATAAAAATCTCATAATTCCGCTGAAAACAATACCAAAAGCTCAGAATTCCAACATGAACCAGGGATGTGATTTTGGGTTGGTGAAATTATCTGAAAATTTTGCAGGGGGTCTGGGGGACGCAATCCCCCAGCGGGGTCCGGGGCAGAGCCCCGTTGGGGGGGGGGGGGGGTTCAGGGGGCAAAGCCCCCCGAAGCTCCTGGGTTTTTATGATTTTTAAGTACCAGAACTGTGCTTAAATGACATAAAACAAACAGCCGAATGCCACTTATTACTGTATAATATTGACTTATGTTCCAAGAAGACAGCATTCCTAAAACATTCCAACAAGCATTATCCATCACATGCTTTAACACTTGATCAAATCAAAATCAGTTAATTTTATCTGTTCCATAATAGAAATAAAATTCCAACATACCATTACTTTTTATAATTTCAGCATTCATTTCAGCTCACCAGTTTCAATCTCCATTGAGACTTGAGCAGTTCATTTTGCACAATCACTGATGCAGCCAAGTCTTAGAAATATTCAAAAGTTATGAGTCAATATCCACTGTGCACTGTCAATTTCAAACTGTTTGGAAGCATAAAAGTAATCTATCTAAATTGTTTTGCTATTTTTTTCTCCTCAACATCAATGTCAGGGCGCTGCATGAGTTTTGGGGGATGGTTAACTTTTATAACCGTTTCCTCCCCCGCGCAGCCCAGCTCATACAGCCGTTGTACGCTGCACTCAAACGGAAACTGGCGGACAGAGTTGACTGGACTTCTGAATGGGAGCAGGCGTTCTGAGGTTAAAACAGCGCTCACTACCGACGCCTCGGACATGGGCATAGCGGCCGTCATGGAGCAATGCATTGCCGGTTCTTGGCAGCCGCTCACCTTTTTTTTTTTAGCAGGTCTTTGCACAACAGTGAGCGTAAATACAGCGTGTTCGACAGAGAGTTAATGGCTCTCCACCTGGCCATACGCCACTTCCAGTTCTGCCTGAAAGGGCACACCTTCACTGCGTTCGTGGACCACAAGCCGCTAATGTACTTAACGTACTTTATCTTCTTGGAAGATAAAATAAAGCGGAATTCGGCGAATTACCGGAAAAATCACATCCCTGAGAATAAGCCGCCATGAATTTTTGACAAAGCATACAACGAGCCATTTGATTGGTCCAATCGTTTGCAACTATCCAATCACAGGGCTGTTTACAATACAGCAGTAGCTTGAGTACATCCGGGTTATCGCGGGAGACTTGACCTGGGAACCGCCGAGCGCTTATGTAATCGTGTTGATTTTCGCTAAAATCGGTACAATAAGGTACCTTAACCCCCCTAAAATTTTCTCAACGGATTTAGAGCATCACAGAAATGATCAATTGAAAATAAATCGGCGGGAAATCCGCGGATCGGCGGGAAAATTGCCATCCCTGAATGTAGAAAAGGACAGACTCTGTGTGGCGTCTAGGTCCTGCTGTGCAAAAGAGGTTCCAATCTGTGCCGCTAAAGCAGTCTGTAGCTGGAGGAGAGCATTTTAAGCAGGTTTTAATTGTTTGTTTGGTTCAAGGGTAACTCTTCCTAAGGGGGATGTAAGCAGTATGAGAAGCAGGGAGAGATGGTCTGATTGTCCAAGTGTAAGGGAAGGGGGTGGCTCTGTAGGCAGCTTCTTACTAATGGTATTGAAAATGTTTATATATATACACTTACCGTCAAAAAGTTGTGGTCACTTAGAAATTTCCTTATTTTTGAAAGAAAAGCACTTTTTTTTCAATGAAGAATAACTTTAAACTAATCAGAAATACACTGAATACATTGCTATGTGGTAAATGACTATTCTAGCTGCAAATGTCTGGTTTTTGGTGCAATATCTACATAGGTGTATAGAGGCCCATTCCAGCAACTATCACTCCAGTGTTCTAATGGTAACAAAGTGTTTGCTCATTGGCTTCAAAGGCTAATGGATGATTAGAAAACCCTTGTGCAATCAGGTTTAGGTCTGCAATGCTGTAATTGCTGCAAATGGAGGATCCTTTGACGAAAGGCAAAGTTTGAAGGAAAAAATGTATTATTCAAATACAAATCATTATTTCTAACCTTGTCAATGTCTTGACTATAGTTTCTATTCATTTTACTCCAGGTGGTAAATAAGTGTGACTTTCATGGAAAACACAAAATATTGTCTGGGTGACCCAAACTTTTGAACGGTAGTGTATATACTTGATAAATTTTTATTGACATCTTCCTCTCTCCCACCACAAGTGTTCAGTGATATGCAATGTCCCAAAAAATAAAATGTTAAAATCAGTAATAGGTCTATGTCTAACAACACTGAAGAAGATGTATGTGTGTTAGCACCAATAAAGCCTGTGAATTTGACACTGTGCTCCAGACTCACTTTTCCTCTGTGATTTAGATGTCCTTAAGCTGAGAAGCACCTGCTACAACTACAGTTTCTTTGGGATGAAGCGCAGAAACTCTTCTTCTTCTTTTAGATTTGATTGGCGGTTGGCAACCAGCTTACAGGTGCATTACCGCCACCTACCAGGTTGGAGTGTGAACAACAGAATGGCAGGGGGGAAAAAAAAAACAAAACAAAACAAAAAAAAACACAAATTCCTTCAATTAATCCAGTTGCACTCAAATATCCAAATAGACCCACACACATCCCCTTGACTGTAGCTCCCCAACATGCCGTCCAAAACAAAACTCACACCATCTCCCTCCATCACTGCAACCAGATGCCTCCCCCGCTCCCAGCATCCCCAACACCCCCAACAAAACGCACCAAACTGTCTCTGGAGAGCCACAACGCGGCACGAACCGCCAGCCGGTGCCCACCCACCCCACGCAGCGTCCGTCGAAAGCAGTGCATCCCACTCCCATCAGGTGATGATCATCACCTCCCCCCTGCCTCTGCCAACTCCCACCCCAGAGCCCACTGCCCCCGATACCACAAAGATGGCTTCCAGTATCCACCAAGGCCCCAACTCTCTTACCACTACCCCCCACACACATTTTCCAATTATTGATTTGCCCTCTGCCCCACTAGTGAGATTTCCAGATCCACCGCCTTGAACTCCAATGACCGCCCTGCTAACAAATCCCATCCTCACCACCCTCCACTCCAACGTGGGCCAGAACCCAAAGAAAGTTCACTGACTGACCCCCACTGCAGAGGCAGCAAACCAAGGAGTGTGAGACGATAGAGGTATGATTATAGCGGTGAAGTATGTGACGGGTATAGGAGTGATAATTCAGCTTATGAGTGGAGTGATGTTGGTGGCAGTTGCCACGGCCAAGATATAGAGAGTGATGATATAGAGTGAAGTATGTGGATAGGACACACGAGCATAGAGTGATTATACAGAGTGAAGTACTTGGGGGTAATGCACCTGTAAGCTGGTTGCCAACCACCAATCAAGAAGAAGGAGAAGGAGGAGGAGGACACGACTGCAGCAACCGAACACTTCCGAGAGCCACCCAACCATCCATCTTCTTCCGCTTAATCCTTTTCGGGTCGCAGGGGGACTGGAGCCTATCCCACCATCTTTGGGCGAGAGGCAAGGTACACCCTGGACAGATCGCCAGTCCATCGCAGGGCCAACGCAGAGAGACAGACAACCATTCACTCTCACAGTCATACCTAAGGACAATTTAGAATCCCCAGTTTTGATGCCAATTAACCTAACTTGCATGTTTTTGGCATGTGGGAGGAAACCGGAGAAATCCCAGAGTAAACCCACACAGACACGGGAAGAACATGCAACTCCACGGATCACTGGTTGGTCCGGGGGCTGGGATCGAACCCAGGATCCCCTGGCCACGGGCGAGTTGCCTGTGCTTCCGCAGTGCTAACCACACTCCGCCACCTGCCGCCACCGCAGCCACACCAGCCGTAGCAATGACTGCATCACTCCCACAATGCATCTCCAACCACTGCAAAGCCAACACAAATGGCAACCAGGCTCAACCGCGCACACTGACAGTGACCCACTGCCCCCCGACCCACCCATTGACAGACACCTCACACTGAAGAAATGTACACCGCAGAGCTCACCACGACCAGCCACAGATCCCCAGAACCATTGGCAAACGCCACCAGCCTGTCCCTGAAGCTCTGCCCAAATTGACTCGAATCGTGAGGTGCCTCAAGAGTCCTACCCCTACTCTTCTGTGCACTTAAAACATAATATTTTACACATTAATTAACAAAAGTGTTATTTCTTGCTAGGGACATTTATGCTACAATAATTTTATCACATAATGATAGAAATATTAATTAACACATTACAGCAGACATTCTGACTGGCCCATTTTATTTATTTATTTATTTTTTTTTTTGCAAATTGTTTCCTCAATGCCATACTATACCTTTCTGACAGACTACACGAACACACACAGGGGTTTCTAGCACACCCGTCCCTGGCATTGGCACTCATCTTACAGGGGGAAAGAGAACTGCGTCCCTCCATCGAACCACTTTGGCCTGCACTGGCTCCCTGTAAGAAATATAATCCAGATTTAGACCAGCCTTTAAGCACTCTAAGGTCAGACATCATTCAGTTTGTTTGTGTTGTGGCAGGTTTCATGGGAAACGATAAGATCTTGTGCTGCAGAATTAAAGGAGTAGAAATATCTATTCATATCTATTTGTTTTCACATTACTTCGTTATTTGAGGTGGTAACAACAGCAAAGGACATCACCCCCTGAGCTTTAAACCACTGATCAGCAATGACTTAAATAATAAAATCAGCTGAATAGAAGCACATGTAAGTATACAAGGACAGGAGTAATGCTGACATGTTTTCCTGTGCCTGAAATCGAGCAGCTACATTGTGGACCAACTGAAGGCGAACTGAGGGAAGACTAAGCAACTGATATAAAGTGAATTATAGTAATCTAATCATGGAAGAAAGCATGGTGACCCTTTTGCAATCATTTACACAGAAAAAATTTTAGTTGAGTCCAGTATATTTAATGAGGAGCTTTTGACAACTGATAATGTGAGTATGGAATTTTCATGTGGTATCAAAATGTGAACGCCAAGTTCCTTACAAATGATTGAATTTTAGAAATAAGAGAGCCAAGATTGATACCTTTTGGCAGAAAAAAAAGGTCAGAGGGCCTGATAATTAAGACCTCTCTCTTGTCTTTATTAAGTTTCAGATGTCATTCATGTTTTGAAATCCAGTGGTCAAGCCAACAAGGTTTTCAATGAAGTCTTTGGACTTATTCTTTAGATGCAGTAGATTTTGGTATGGTTGCCATCACAAGGCAAGAAAGGATATCTTGTATTTATTAAAAATGGATCCCAAGGGTAGCATATGAAGAGAAAATAGAACAAGACCCAGAACAGACCCTGGGGAAACCCACAAAAAAGGGCAGAAGAGGATAAACATTCACCAATACCGACTGAAAAACGTGTATTGCTTAGATGGACTCAAACCATTATAGAACAGTGCCTTGAAAGCTAAGACGGTCTTTGAGCCAAAAGAGAAGGATATTGTGAGCCATGGTATCAAAAGCAGCACTGAGTTCTAAAAGGTACAAACAGCAGAATCAACATTCACTAGAAAAGCACACGGCGGGCACAGACCTCCGCCAAGGCAGCTCAGTCCCCCCCTCCTGTGATCTACTCAAAAAATGTAATTGCTGGACTTTTGAAAAGTCCTACCTTTATTTTATCTATATTTTTCAGATTCCTTGACCATCAAAACATACCTTTAGCAACTGTGATTCACGTTGATATCTTATTATTTCAGTATTTACTGACAAAAATCACTTTTTTCGGTAATGGCGGTTTTCTTCTGGATATACATGTAGCTCCATAGCTTTTAAAGATACAACAAATCCATTGGAACACTACTGATTCCACAGTGTCTTGGCTATATTTTGGTGTGTGTATGTTTATATCTTAATTTGTTTACCTTACAGTGATGAAAAATGCCAAAGATTCCCTATTTTTGCTGTTCTGGGCTCCAGTATCCGGATTTTTGTGCTGGATCCGGATCACTCTTTGATATTTCCTAGAACCTATGGGATCTTATCCTGTATCTTTTTGGCAAGTGTCCTGCCATTTATTGTGGGAGTTAATACACATATGCTATAAATGGCCCCATCTCGCAATGATAAAGATTCTTTTAAAATTCCTAGATCCAGACGGTGATCGGATCACTCCCAAAATCTAATCATTTCTTCCTTGTCCCATTTCCAGACTTTTCCTGAAAATTTCGTCAAATCCGTTCATAACTTTTTGAGTATTGTTGGTAACAGACAAACCCAGTAAAAACATAACCACCTTGGCGGAGGTAATACACAAATCATCAAAGACACTTAAAGTGCAATTTCAGTACTGTGATGAGATTTAAAACAAGGACTTTAATGTTTAAAAAATTGCATTTTTATCCAAATTAATGGTAATAATTAACTGACTTTCGGTTAATTGTTGATAAGAATTTAATGGACTAAATTAAATTAGTTGTCAATTAATTGATAACTCAGCAGTCCTTTTCAATGGGAACTTATTCTATGAAATGTAGTAGCTTCACCGTCCAGGCAGGGGAGGCACGTTGTCACCCTCTGCCGCATTCAAACCGAAAAGTAGAAGACACAAAGCCCCCAGAGTGCATGCACTGTGCAGCGAGAAAAACTTGCCCTTCGGGTTACGTCAGAGAGCCACAACAAGTTCCAATGTCCACCCGCCTGTTTCAGAATCAACAGGTGGAGAAATTGGACTGCAGCTGGCTACACGAGCAGAAAAACATATCCTCATCTGCCTGGCGACACAGAAGACAGAAAACAGGTAGAAAAAGAGGCCCAAACTTTAGAAAGTATGTGAGCATTTACTGAAAATTCACAAATGAAACAAGTTATTGCAAACTCTATAAAGCAGAAGTTGTCATGATCACAGTGACGCATCCATCTCCTCCCTCTCCCCGGCTCGGCTGCTTGTTAGTGGGTCTGTGCTGTGCTCCGTCCCTGTGATGATTTAGATAGACAGATGATAGATAGATAACACCCACTGGGTAAGGTTCGTGAGTAAATTTAGCACTTCTTATTTTCACTGATCGACTGTCTCAGCTTTAGAAAATTTGATTAAACCATTAGTATGTGCTGCTTATGTTAGCTATGTGTCGACAATATCTCTCTTGGATGATGGCTGGCTGACAGCTGAGCTGTTTCAGTTCTGCTGGCTAACATGTTAACTGCACTAGAAGTGCGTTCACACGGTCACCGTTTGGTCCGGACCAAAGGAACTCTGCTCCGCTTCCGCGGATAGTTTGGTTCATTTGGTGCCGTCTGAATGCACAGTTGAACTCTGGTGCGCATCAAACAAGTGAAGTCTGGTCCACCTGAAAACAGGGGTTTCAGTTCACTTGCAAACAAAGTCTGGTGCGCTTCGCTTGCAGTGTGAATGCAAATGGACCTTGAAGAACGACATCAAGTTTTTTGGCAGATAAAATGTTTGAATCCAAATTGGCAGCCTTAATGAATTTTTGGCAGATGAAGCATACATTTTATGGATTCTACTTACAATATATAATTATAGGAGGTAAAAATGCACAAACACTAGTATTCATGGGAAAGAAAAGCTTTATTGACTTTTACATCATTATACACAGATTGTGTTAATTTCAGCACACTTTTCTTAACATACAGTATAAGGCAAAACATTAAAAGTTGCTATACGATAAAATGTCACATCTGATTATTCTAACACAAAACTCATGGGGCTAAAATTATGACTAATCCCTCACTGGAATAAATATTCACAGACATACCTTCATTAATTGCATGAACAAAAAGTTACATCTGCTTTGCTCAAAAGCAGCCGTCAGCCTCAGAATCAGAAGAGAAATGGCTTTCGCCGAGCGAGGTGCGCTTGGCTAAAGCGGATCAGTTTCTGGCAGCCCATCACTGTTTGGCAAGACACCGCAGCTTCTCTTGTTTTGAATATGTTCAAAAAATTTTGTGACAAGAAAAACTGGTTCCAACCGTAAAAGCATCTGCAAAAGGAAGCAAACTGTACCCCCCCCAGCACCCGTCAAGCTGCGAGACTCAGGGGTAAATGTATTTTTACAGAACAGTTATTAAATACAGTAAATACCATGACATTTCAGTGTAAAGTGAATTATAGTAATCTAATCATGAAAAAAGCATGAATGACCTTTTCAGGTCATCCATGCTTTTCAAGAAGAAGAAGAAGAAGCCAGTTTTATTGTCATTCAGTCCATACAGCCAATCATGTACAGTAGAACAAAATTACGTTTCTCCTACTTACAATGTTGATCACGTCTAGAATCAGAGGGGCCGCTGCCATGCAAAGCGCCGCCACAAACAACTTTTCCTTCCCCCATTCTGTTATGCTGAGCACCAAGCTAGAAGGTGGGAAGTACCACTTTTATATGGTCTTGGGTATAGCCTGGCCGGGGCTTGAACCCACGACCTCCCTGCTGTGGGGCGAACGCTCTACCACTAGGCCACCACTCCGGATCCAGCAATGTGTGCTAAATCCAGCCGGCATCCATAAGAAAAAACTTGTTGCCTAATTTTAGCGCAGGGTGAGAAGGGATAATAACTGAGGCAGGTGGGAAAAATTTGCCTTGGAGTCTTTCTGGAAGAAATCCTGTCCTCATGACCTGCGTAACAGACTCCCTCAGTGGAAACTGGGAATCACTTTTGTGTCTGCTACTCTAGTGCAACCCCAAATGGACAAACTGGAAATGCTAGTTATTTTATTGAAAAAGTGCTGCTTGTGTATTCTATTATTTAATTTTCACACTTTGCAAATCCATCCACAGGCCGGTTTGGACTCCTCTGCGGCGTCCGGAAATGAAACCAGCGCACAAGTAAAAAAAAAAAAACTGCTGATAATGGCGAAGGCCACGTGCGTTGGCTACGACATTGGGTTGACTCAGGAGCATACCTGGCTTACAAGTGTCACTAAAACCCTGTTTCCCACACATTTAACACCAATACCTTTAAAAGCACACCAGAATACAAAGGCGACAGCTGCTGTTCTCCTATTCATTTTGAATTAAACTAGCTTGATGAGGTGATGGTCAAGGTCAAGCCTCTTTCCAACAAGAGGAGACAATTTGCTGGACCTGGTGTACACAACTCACAAGAATGCATACAAAGCCTCCCCCTTCCCTACCTGGGTCTCTCTGATCACATCACCATCATGCTAAGGCCGCATTACAGACCCAGAGTGGAAAGCCATCAGACCAACAAAAAAAGCTGGTACATGTGTGGCCAGAGGGGGCCTCTGATGCTCTGAAAGACTGCTTCAGTACTACAGACTGGGACACTTTCCAAGCATGCAGCCACTCAACAATAAACACACTACATAGAGGAGTACACTGAGGTGTTGTAGTATACATAGCTAATATATATATATATTATATATATATTTAACTAATTTTTTAATTTGCTTGTTTCTGTTCATTGATTGTGCGTCTGCCGCGGTTCATACACCCGTGAAAAGTTATTAAATATCAGGACTCTTACTCCCCACGGACCTTCTCCCAGTTGTTTTAGCTCTCTGCCGCCGATCTGATTCATTGTTTGGCTCAAAAAGTAAGACGGCGTATAAAGAGGGAAGCGAGGGGGGATTCTCGCTCGGCTGCGAAGGAGAGGCACTCGAACAGCGCTTACCTGGCATTTTCTATCCAGAATGCCAATTCTCTCTTGAACAAGGTAGAAGAATTAAGTCTGCTGATGGCGATTTAAGGACCTCGCTTCCTCGTCTGTCATCCGTTTCTCTGAGACCTGCTTAAAGGGAACATTCCGGATAGCGCGATAGCCCTCGAGGGATTTCAGCTGTTTTCGTGCTGATCGCGTCACAGAGCTCTCCGGTAAGTCTATTGGAGGAGGAGTGTGCTTCTATATTAACAACAGCTTGGTGCTCTGATGTAACGGTGATTTCCAAACACTGTTCTCCCGCCCTGGAATTTCTTTTTATTAACTGCAAGCCATTTTATTCCCCGCGGAGTTTGCCTCATTCATCCTCGTCGCTGTGTACGTCCCTCCCCGACGCGGACACGCGCGAAGCTCAGCGCGTGCTCGCGGATCACATCCAACACACGGAGCGGAATTTTCCAGACTCCCTGGTTATTGTGGTGGGCGCCTTTAACCAGAGCCATTCTGAGTCACGAGCTCCCCCGCTACAAACAGTTTATTAATGTCCAACCAGAGGAAATAACACGCTGGATCACTGTTACACTACAGTGAAGGACGCATATCGCGCTGTTCCCCGCGCTGCGCTCAGATTATCTGATCACGTGATGGTCCACCTCATTTCCCACATACAGACAGAGACTGAATCTGCACTAAACCTGTTGTGACCGACCACGAAGAATGTGACTCAGTGAAGCTGGAGAGAATCTGAACGCCATGCATGGAAATAACTGACTGGGGCATGTTTAAAGGAGCCACACATGATCTTAATGAGTACACAGACACTGTGAACTCATATATCAACTTCTGTGAGGAGAACATTCTTCCATCGCGCACCAGGGTGAGGTACTCTAATGATAAGCCCTGGTTCACGGCCAAGCTCAGACAGATCAGGAAGGAGAAGGAAGCAGCGTTGAAAAGTGGAGACAGGGACTGCTACAGAGAGGTCAAATATCGGTTTAACAGAGAGCTGAGGAGAGCTAAATCTGTGTATTCTGAGAGACTCCAGCAGCAGTTCACTGCTAATGACTCGGCTTCTGTGTGGAGAGGACTGAGGCAAATCACCAACTATCGGCCTCAGGCTTCTAAAGGTCAGGATGACAAAGCCCTTTGTCAAAAACTGTCCCAACATTACGCCCGTTTTGACACCTCGTCAGCTGTGTCCAACTCACCCACTCCACCCAGCTCCACTGCCTCCTCAGCCCCTAATTCATCAAAAGCGGTCCCCCCCGCCGCCGCCTCCGCCTCCCCCCCTGCCCTTGTCATCAGTGAGCAGGACGTGCACAGACAGTTCTCCAGACTGAACCCGCGCAAGGCCCCCGGGCCGGACGGTGTGTCTCCCTCCACCCTGAGACACTGTGCGAAAGAGCTGGCTCCTGTCTTCACAGACATTTTTAACACCTCCCTTAAGCAATGTCACGTGCCGACCTGCCTCAAATCCTCCACCATCATCCCTGTCCCCAAGAAGCCACGGATTACTGGACTTAACGACTACAGACCTGTAGCGCTCACCTCTGTAGTCATGAAGTCCTTTGAGCGCCTGGTCCTGTCTCACCTCAAGTCCATCACCACTCCCCTCCTGGACCCGCTGCAGTTTGCCTACCGTGCTAACAGGTCTGTGGACGATGCAGTCAACCTGGCCCTCCACTCCATCCTGCAGCACCTGGACTCCCCGGGAACCTACGCCAGGATTCTGTTTGTGGACTTCAGCTCCGCATTCAACACCATCCGCCCCGATCTGCTCCAGGACAAACTGTCCCTGCTCGATGTGCCTGACTCCCTCTGCAGGTGGATCACCGACTTCCTGACGGACCGGAGGCAGCATGTGCGGCTGGGGAAGTCTGTCTCGGACTCTGTTAGCATCAGCATTGGATCACCCCAGGGCTGTGTACTTTCCCCCCTACTCTTCTCCCTTTATACCAACTCCTGCACCTCCTCCCACCAGTCTGTTAAGCTGATTAAGTTTGCGGATGACACCACCCTCATCGGGCTCATCTCCAACGGCGACGAGTCCATCTACAGGAAAGAGGTGGCCCAGCTGGTGTCCTGGTGCAGCCATAACAACCTGCAGCTGAACGCTCTGAAGACAGCGGAGATGACTGTAGACTTCAGGAAAGTCACAACCCCCCTGCCCCCCCTCACCATCACAGGCTCTCCCATCACCATTGCAGATTCCTTCCGCTTCTTGGGCACCACCATCACCCGGGACCTCAAATGGGAGCCAACCATCAGCTCCCTCATCAAAAAGGCCCAGCAGAGGATGTTCTTTCTGCGGCAGCTGAGGAAGCTCAAGCTACCCACCAAGATGTTAGTGCAGTTCTACACGGCCATCATCGAGTCCATCCTCACCTCCTCCATAACTGTGTGGTATGCAGGGGCCACTGCCAGGGACAGACTAAGGCTGCAGCGCGTCGTGCGCACTGCTGAGAAGGTGATCGGCTGCAAGCTCCCATCTCTCCAGGACCTGTACATCTCCAGGACCCGGAGGCGTGCTGGCCGGATCATAGCCGATCCTTCACACCCTGGACACGTACTGTTTGCCCCCCTCCCCTCAGGTAGAAGACTTCGGTCCATTCGGACTAAAACCTCCCGGCACATGAATAGCTTTTTCCCCTCTGCCATCAGACTGCTGAACATTAAGTGACTTATTGACTCTCGTGTACTATGTACAGCAGCTCAACCAGACTCATGTCATTCATCACTGTTTTTCTGTTGCATTATCAACTGCACTGTGGTACCCCATATTATCTGCTACTTGCTAATTTATTTAAAACTGCCTTGACTAGTATTACTCATTATTACTGTTATTATTATTATTATTATTATTACTTATTTTTCTACACTTATTGCACGTTTTTAGTCCTTTAGTTTTTTAGTTTATCTCTTTATCTCATCATGTTTTTAATGTTGCAGCATGGCACCGAGACAAATTCCTAGTTTGTGTACTACATGAACAATGGCAATAAATCTGATTCTGATTCAGCTAAATACACCGATGATGTCACTCACTGCAAAACCATCACTGTTCATGCTAACCAGAAGCCATGGATGACAGCAGAAGTTCACAGGCTCCTGAGGACTCGGGATGCAGCCTTCAGGGCTGGTGACAATGCAGGCCTAACAACAGCTAGGGGCCAACCTGTCCCGTGGTATCAAGGAGGCAAAATGACAGTACAGCAAGAAAATATCTGGCCACTTCAAAATGAGATGCACATTCTCTCTGGCGTGGCATACAGACCCCCACCAACTACAAACCTCCACCTCAGACTTGTGCGAGTGACATCACACTGCTTAAGAGGGCTGGGAACAATCCCCAATTTCCAGAATCGATTTGATTCTGATTCTTGAGATTCTGAATCAATTCAATTCCGATTCAATATGGGAAATTACCATTTTAATAGCCATTTTACTTGCTAGGAAAAAAAAATCTTTGAGACCTAATGCTGCACATTATACCAAGAATACGCTAACTTTGTTAATACATAAATTATCACATATAGAACCGACCCAAAATCAGTTACAACTAGAAAAGCACCGGGAGAGCGCAGACCTCCGCCAAGCGCCACAGTTCCCCCCATACAGTGTTGGTGTGTACGTTTTCAGATTCCTTGACCATGAAAACATATGACTAGCAATTGGATTGACAATGATAGGATTAGTGGTTCAGTAGTAAAAGCATTACCTCCTTGGCGGAGGTAATAAACTGAAGTGTTGGTGTTGTGTCCATCTCCTCAACTGAAAGCAGCAGTCAGGGGTTCACTGACGGATGCAAATTGGGTAGACAGGTTGCTGTGGGTTTTATATTGGGGTTACGCTCCGCGACAAACGAGGATTTGGAAGCTTCCCCGGCAGAGAGCTGGTTTTTGCGCAGCGCCTATGGCTGGCCGGGGAATTTCTGCCAAATAATCCCGCGCCGGACAGCTGCCCGTCTCAGCTTTTGCAGCGTAGCACAAACACAGGCATGCTGGCGGGCCCTGCCCACCACTGTTTTCGGCGTGCTCTTGTGCCTAAAACTTTGAAGAACACGGAGTTTGTGTTCGTCAGACACGAAGACCAGCGCCCTCCATTGCGCCTGCGCACATGTTGGAAATGGCCGTATCTAACAAGGTTAAAGAATCCTTTAAAAAATTCCTGTATCCAGACGGTGATCCGGATCATCCCCAAAATTTAATCAGTTCTTCCTTGTACCATTTCCAACAACGCCTGAAAATTTCATCGAAATCCGTCCCAAACTTTTTGAGTTATCTTGCTAACCAACAGACAAACAAACAGACAAACGCTGGCAAAAACATTACCTCCGCCTGGCCTTCGGCCTGGCGGAGGTAATAATGCACTTTTTATTATGTAACTTATGATTTCACCAAGTGCTCACAAGTGCTTTCTTTCATGCAAAGGGTGTGTAGTGTCACTAGCCCAGAGTCAGTAAACAAATTCAATGCATGAAGCATGTAGACATAATCTCACTGTATTTCAGTCCCTTCAGGATTTTGTCGGCTGTTTTTGTATTGTTGTGCCCAAAAAGTCTGAATTTGTGGGAATTTTTCCAAAAAGTTGACATTTTTAGAGGTTTTTTTGCACTGAAAGTTTTGTGAGGAAGTACAGATTTTAAAGTAGCTGCTTTTTCCATAGTTTACAGTGATGCTATTCTATGTAACACCACAAGAAACACAAAGGATTGGCAAAAATTTCCTGTTAAACAATGATTTATGTAGAATTAAATGCTCAGTAAAATTGTCAAAAAATGACCAACACTGTATTCTTGCCGAGAACTTAAATTAAAAAAAAAGAAATAAAAGAATTAGTCACTACAACAACTAAATTGCATTGAATGCATATTGGAGTATGGAGAAAATTATGGCAGCACCTTCGTGAATTTACAAACTAAGACCCTGAAAAATTTGAGGTCTTCTTCTGTGCTGAAATCCACAGCGAAGCAGGGATGCTCCTCCACTGACATCCTCTTCCCTTCAGAACGTCTCGGTGCAGGATGGACCTTGGAGTGGAAACCCAGTCTTCATAGATGTGAAGGGGAGGTGGAAAAAATAGATTTCACAGTAAAATTAATAATCATATTTTTAAATCCCCACACCACAGTAGGGTTTAATAATTTATAGTTTTTTATTTTTTGTTTATATTTTAACTACAAATTAACTTTCAATTTTTGAAAAGGGTTTCAATTCATTTCCTAGGAAGATTTTTTCATTTCAGTTTAGTTCTATTGAGTAAAAGTTGCTTGTACTGCAGCCTTTATTAACTCTGCCATTTTCATTTTATTGTGATTCATTATCATTTTCAAATCTCTCACTTAAGTGCTAGAAGTCCATAATCTCATAAAATATACCTTTATTCTGCATTTATTCACAGCGCTTAACCAACAGTTAACTCTGTATCCATGGTTTGTAAAAGGAAACACCATCATGTCGGATAAATTATTAATTTACGACACAGCTGGTGGCTTGTCACAAGACTGCAAAACAAATCTACCTACGGGTACAAAATAAGTACAAAAAAAAAATGTTAAAACAAACAAATGATATTTTACTTAAAATTTCAGCAGCTCCAAGTCTCCCTCTTTGTTCACGGGTTTCAGCCAGTCTCCTTGCGTTGTCAACTTTATGTTCCAACACAGCGCTGCACGTAGTACAAAACCGTTTATCCCCACTTTATGAAAAATATTTGGAAACTGTTGAGGATAGATATCGGCTCAGTCAAACGTGGATCGATCCATATTGTATCAATCTTTTGAACCCACCCCTACTGCTCAACAACCTAAATGACTTTTTTGGCCGCTTTGAAGCACATAACAGCACATCAGGACAGAAGACCACTCCTTCCCCAGATGAGCAGGCTGTAAGTCTGGTTCCAGCTAGCATGAAGAGGACCCTCTCCAGGATCAACCCACGCAAGGCAGCTGGACCAGACAACATAACAGTTTACGTTCTGAAGGACTGTGCAGAGTAGCTTAAGAATGTCCTGGTTGACATCTTCAACATCTACCGGAGTAAAGCTGTTGTCCCCATGTTTCAAAACTGCAACCAAAATACCAGTCTCAAAGAAGCCCATCCCATCCAGCCACAATGATTACTGGCCTGTAGCAGTAACCTCCATCATAATGAAGTGCTTTGAGCGGCTGGTCATGCAGAACATCAAGTCCACCCTCCCTCCCTCGACCCATCTCAGTTTACATACAGGTCAAACAGATCCACAGAAGATGCCATCACTGCTGCTCTCCATCCAGCCCTCACCCACCTGAACTCAAAGAACTCCTATGTGCGAATGCTGTTTTTGGACTTCACTTCAGTAATCAACACAATCATCCCCCAGCACCTGATACAAAAACTCAGACACTTGGGACTCAAAACGTCTCTCTGTAACTGGGTGCTGGACTTTCTCACAGGGAGGCCACAGAACGTGCAGGTCGGCAGCGACACCTCCAAGACCATCACACTAAGCTCAAGGGCCCCACAAGGGTGCACGCTCAGCCCGCTGCTCTTCATCCTGCAGACCCATGACTGCGTAGCAGCCTACAGCACCAACCACATCAACAAGTTTGTGGACAACACGACGGTGGTGGGCCTTATCACAAACAATGATGAGGCCAACTACAGAAACGAGGTGAGCCATTTGGTCCAGTGGTGTAAAGACAATAATCTCTTCCCGAACATGAGAAAAACCAAGGAGATTGTTGTCGGCGTCAGGAGAGGACACACACAGCATTCCCCTCTGATCATCAATGGAGCAGCTGTGGAGAGGGTGAGCAGCACCAAGTTCCTGGGGGTGCACATCTCCAAGGATCTCTCCTGGTCCAACAACACATCACTAGCCAAGAAGGCTCAAACTCGCCTCTATTTCCTCCGCAAACTCAGGAGAGCACAAATCCCACTCCCCCATTATGTGCTCATTCTACTGAGGCACCAATGAGAGCATCCTCACCAGCTGCATCAAGATGTGGTAGAGAAACTGCACCACCTCTTGCTGGAAGACTCTACAACGCAGTGAAAGCTGCCAGGAAGATCATCGGTGCCCCTCTGCCCCCCCGCCCCAGACATCTATCACACTTGCCTCACCCGCAGAGCCATCAACATTGCAGGTGACACTTCCCACCCCTCACACTCCCTCTTCAGTCCTCTGCCCTCGGGGAGAAGGTACCAGAGCCTCCGGGCCCGCTCCACAAGACTGCTAAACAGCTTTGTTCACCAGGCCATCAGGATTCTGAACTCCCCCCTCCCCCCGGACCGTAACACACTCACCCACACAATAACTACCTCAGCTGTTTGCACAGAAAGACTTGGCACACCAACAGTAATACATCTGCTGCTGCACTTCTCTGCACCTTACTGCAACCATTTGCACAAATGCCATACCTGCTGCTGTCTGTTATTGCAATACTGATCATGTGCAGTCCAATCTGTCACTGTCTGTACCTACACTACCATACTGAACTTGCAATTTGGGCAGCTTGGTGGAGCAGTGGTTAGCACTGTGGCAGCACAGTATGAAGGTTGTGGGTTCGATCCCACTCCCTGACCATCGGTGACCCTTCTGTGTGGAGTTTGCATGTTCTCCCCGTGTCTGCGTGGGTTTACCCCGGGTACTTCGGTTTCCTCCCACAGGACAAAAACATGCAAGTTAGGTTAATTGGAGACTCTAAAGTGGCCCCAGTGCCCCAGTAGCCCACCGTGGTTGCCTCATCCATCACGTGGATGCCCTGAATTCCCCTCTGGAATTAATAAAATATACAAAATAACAAAAAAATTAGGCTCCACTTATTCTTGTATATAGGATTGTGCTGGGTTTTAAATGTTTATCTTTATTTGCACTACGTGATTGGTGGGGGCTTGGGGGTTTTACTTTTAATCGTTATTTGCACTACAGGTAGCATTACCGTGCATTAGACCGGCTTTTGTTTTTATCCTTATTCCTTCTTTTCATATACTTTTGCACACCACTAAGAGAGGAGAGAGAAACAGCATTTCGATTCTCCTGTATGTCCTGTATGTATAGAAGTACTGACAAATAAAAATCTTTGAATCTTTCACACCTAAATTTGTTTACTTTTGGTCTGAATTCAGTTGATAAGTTTACTTTGTATCATTTTTCTCCTTGGTTCGGTTCCCTTTCACACAGGCAAAAATTCAAGTGGACCAAATTGCATCACGTTAAATCCCGCGAGACTTACATCAGAACGTTCTCTGTTCTTATGGTCAGATTTTTTTGCTGTGAAAATAGGAAAGATAAATACAGGAAGTCGGAGGACTACTGTGCATTTATGGATTTTCGGGTGTTGATAAACCTTTTTGGATTAAAATGTGCATTTCAGAGGAGAGTAATACAATGTATCGTAATCTATGGGGGTTTCATCACCCTGGTTACTGTTTATTATATCACATGCATATACCACTTTCGGCAATCGTAAGTGGTTTGAAAATGAAGCACGGCTACGGATGGAATAAGACATGTTTAATGCATTGAGTCGGCAAAGGTGCGTATCAAGAGTGTAGAGGAAATGGCGTTCATTAATCTCAGAACTGTGGCATGCTCAGCCATAGATATTTGTGATAAAATATTTTACCGTTTGCCGCTGGTTCTGTTTTAGTGCGGTCCCTTTCTCACCTGGAGGACCGCACCCAGAGTTCACCAGTTTATTTGAATCGAGACCACCTCATTTAGAAGGTCTTGGTATGGTTGTTTTGGTGTGCACCTGAGTGCTATTACCGTGTTCTCACCAGACAAAACATACTGCACTAACGTAAAAAACGAACTCGAGTTCAACTGAAACGGACAAAAGCCTGTAGGTATGAAAGCACCCTTAAAGGTGCACCGTGCAGAATTTTGGATAATCTTTTAGCAAAAATTAAGATAATCATCTATAAACATGTTTTCAGTGGCGTGTAATTATAAACGATAAAAACTGATTGGGCAACGCGGTAGCGGAGTGGTTAGCACTGCGGCAGCACAGCAACTCACCCTTGGGCGGGGGATCCTGGGTTCGATCCCAGCCCCCGACCAACAGTGATCTGTGTGGAGTTTGCATGTTCTCCCCGTGTCTGCATGGGTTTACTCCGGGATTTCTCCGGTTTCCTCCCACATGCCAAAAACATGCAAGTTAGGTTAACTGGCATCAAACTGGGGATTCTAAACTGTCCTTAGGTATGAATGTGAGAGTGAATGGTTGTCTGTCTCTCTGTGTTTGGCCCTGCGATGACTGGCGATCTGGTCCAGGGTTACCTGCCTCTCACCCAAAGATGCTGGGATAGGCTCCATCCCCCCCACAACCCGAAAAAGGATTAAGGGGAAGAAGATGATGAATGGATAGAATAAGAGTTTATATCCACATGATGCTGGATCCTCGCCTCCATGGAGACGACCATTTTGCACCACCATGTTTCTACCGTTCCTCTCTTCAAAAAAGGGGACCGGAGGGGTGTGCTCCAACATTTAGAGGGATCACACTCCTCAGCTCCCTGGGAAGGTCTATGCCAAGGTACTGGAGAGGAGAGTCCGGGCCGTTGGTCGAACCTCGGATTCAGGAGGAGCAATGTGGTTTTTCGTCCTGGCCGTGCACATCGGACCAGCTCTTACCCTCTCGAGAATTCTTGAGGGTTCGTGGGAGTTTGCCCAACCAGTTTACATGTGTTTTGTGACTTGAGAAGGCATTTGGGACCGCGTCCCTCGTGGTTTTTTGTGGGGGTGCTTCGGGAGTATGGGGTATCGGGGCTTTTTGTACGAGCTATTCGGTCTCTGTGACGACCGTTGTGAGAGTTTAGTTCGTATTGCCAACACTCGGTCGGAGTCATTCCCAGTGAGGAGTTGGACTCCGCCAGGGCTGCCCTTTGTCACCGGTCCTGTTCATAATTTTTATGGACAGGATTTCTAGGGCGCAGCCAGGAATGGAGGGTGTCATGCTTGGTGACCACAGGATCTCATCTCTGTTGTTTGCAGATGATGTTGTCCTGTTGGCTTCATCCAGCAATGACCTACAGCTCTTGCTGGGACGGTTTGCCGCTGAGTGTGAAGCGGCTGGGATGAGAATCAGCACCTCCAAGTCCGAGTCCATGGTCCTCAGCCGGAAAAAGGTGGATTGTCCTCTCCGGGTTGGGGACAGGCTCCTGCCCCAAGTGGAGGAGTTTAAGTATCTTGGGGTCTTGTTCACGAGTGAGGGGAAAATGTAGCGAGAGATCGACAGACGGATTGGAGCAGCATCTGCAGTGATGCGGACGTTGTACCGGTCTGTTGTGGTGAAGAGGGAGCTTAGTTCTAAGGCAAAGCTGTCGATTTACCAGTCAATCTACGTTCCTACTCTCACCTATGGTCACGAGCTTTGGGTAATGACCGAAAGAACGAGATCGCGGATACAAGCGGCTGAAATGAGCTTTCTCCGTAGGATTGTTGGACTCACCCTCAGAGATAGGGTGAGGAGCTCAGTCATCCGGGAGAGGCTCAGAGTAGAACCGCTGCTCCTCCACATTGAAAGGAGTCAGTTGAGGTGGTATGGGCATCTGATTAGGATGCCTCCTGGACGTCTCCCACTTGAGGTGTTTCAGGCACGTCCCACTGGGAGGAGACCCCGGGGCAGACCCAGGACTCGGTGGAGAGACTATGTCTCCCAGCTAGTCTGGGAACGCCTTGGTATCCCTCTGAACTGCTGGAGCAGGTGGCTGGGGAGAGGGAAGTCTGGGCTTCTCTGCGTTGAACTGCTGCCTCGCGACCCGGACCTCCGGAAAAGCGGTAGAAGATGGATGGATGGATGGATGGATGGATGTTTCTACCGTAGCTCAGAATGGACAAACAGCGCTGTACCGTGTTCACGTGAGTGGTGCTAGTGTGCCGTTTGAGAGAAATCCCACTCTAAGACTAGTAGAAGAATGTGGAAGATTTTTTTTTTCATCATAAATATTTGAGAAATCGGGGTGAACATGATAAAAAAAAAACATCAATTAACACTGGTGTGCTTTTCCTTAATCCTTGGGCCATTTTATTCAATCATGTTTCTGGCACTCCGCACCTTATGTCCAGCTTTCCATCCATGAAGCCACTACCATACCTGTGTATATACCTGTGGGCTTATTTTTATTTTTATTTCAGGCATGTTTAATAGTGTACTCTCTGTGTTTTTATCAAATCCTTCTCTCTTACTTTATTGCGCAGTAGCCTGGTAAAGCACCCACAATTCGTTGTACTGGAACAACTGTAAAATGACAATAAAGCCTATTCTCTACATGGACATCACTGAAGAAGATCAAAGGATCTATGCTGAAGTTCAGTGTTTCCTCCTCAACAGGTAATGTAGATCTGAACCCATCACTTAGTACCCACATAAGCTTACATAATGAACTCAGTTTGATGGTAGATCGTTATATAGTGTAATGTCCACGGGCATAATTATTTCAACTTTTTAAAAAATAATGATGTGCAAAAACGTGGTGCAGTTTGTTGTGATCAGCCCACAGCTACTGCTAATTTTTACTAATTACTATTAACACAAAGAGAGCGTGAGCTCAAACCTAAACAGAAAAAGTGACTGACTTACATGTTCATGATAATTTTTCTTATTGACTTTCAGGCCAATGTAAATATATGTAATTTTAATAAATAAATTAGAAGCCTAAATTGTTATTGATCTGTTTTTAGCCATGAAGAGGTTCTGCTCCTGGGAAGGAAAATTTCAAGTTACAACTCCTAGTTGGAGGGACAGGCAAGTGATTAATTTGAAATATTAAGACTGGTTTAATATCTTTAATTAGAAATGCCTTTACTGATGGGACAGACCCTCTGTCCTTCATAAGCAACAGAAATCCAGGTTTCTTCAGCAAAGGAAACAACTTCTTTTTTAATCTTTATTATTTCTAAAGCATTTAGGACATGAATATTGTGTAGGAGGACATAAAGAAAAATCTTATGACCCATTTAGTTTTTATTAATGTCTAATTTTGTCCCTAACAGAACAGATTGGGCAGAAGGATCATTTTATTTTTTCATATAGTGCTGATGAAGAACAGTTCTGAAGAGTTTCTCCCTCCAGTTCTTATAAGGTGTTATCTGCTTTTCCCTTATCTGCAATTCCTCTTTGACATGTGTTGGTTATAATTTTAATATAGATGTTGCCTACACAGAATGGATGGAGTGCTGAAGAAGAAGCCATCTACTGAAGAGCTCCCAGTTATGGACTGGTTAGACTGTGCAGGACCTTCCAGCTCCAGAAGACCGTCCTGAACAGCTCTTCCTGCTGTCACTGACCCTCAGCAGGCTGTTTCTGAAGAGGACGAGGAATGCTTGAGACAACTGTCCTATGTTTTAGATAAAAAAATTTTGCCAACCCCACATTTTTTTTTAATTAAAAAGATGTAAATTCTGTCTCTGTAGATTAAGTGAAAAATTACATTACCAGTAAACATTAATGCATCGTTACCTGTTTTAGCAAACTGAAAAATTGTAAATGTGTGAGCATCTGGGTACCCTACTCACTTCAACACATAATATTTTTTTAAATCACCCAATATGTCATTTGTCAGGGATGGTCAAATTTTCATTTGTACCACTGTCAGACTTTTTTTTTAATCACTGGTCTATTGTGTAAATAAACTGTTCAGTTTGAGATCCAAATCACTAACGAAGTCACCACAATAATTAAAATTAAGTCACAGTGTATATAACACAGTTATGGCTTAAAAATGTAAACATAATAGTAAACTTCTCAATATTTTTACCCCATTTCTTTAGTGCCATTATCACTGAACAACATGAATATACAGTATCACTACAATAAACAAGAGCATGTGAATTTTGTCTTATTTTATATTAAACTGAATAGAAAATCAAAACAATGAATAAATTATCTTGATAAAGGGCATAAAAATGCATTTTAAACTATAAATGTGATCCAGGATTAAGTAGAAGAGGTCAGTTCTTCTATGTCAAAGATAAAAATGTGTAAGCGTAGTCTGAGCAGCTGTGCGGTCAGCTCCTCCAGGATCATGATTAGAATTGGCCTCTGAAGAAATAAAACACAAGGAAAAGGGCTTTGAAAATTACATAAAATTATTCTGGTAAGACCACTGAAAAGGATTTAGAGGCTCTCCAGCTTTTAAAAACACAACAAATTATTATTACAATTATATATACTGTATTCAGAAAATACCCAAACTGATGCTGTTTCAATAAAGTAATTATCCATTCATCCATCTCCTTCCGCTTAATCCTTGTCGGGTTGTGGGAGGGGGGTGGGGGGGGGGGGGGGGGCGCTGGAGCCTATCCCAGCATCTCTGTGTGAGAGGCAGGGTCCACCCTGGACAGATCACCAGTCCATCGCAGGGCCAACACAGAGAGACAGACAACCATTAACTCTCAGTCATACCTAAGGACAATTTAGAATCCCCAGTTTTGATACAATTAACCTAAACTTGCATGTTTTTTGGCATGTGGGAGGAAACCAGAGAAATCCCGGAGTAAACCCACGCAGACACGGGAGAACATGCAAACTCCACACAGATCACTGTTGGTCGGGGGCTGGGATCAATTATATTTATACAATGATTCAGTAGCATTACTGCAGTTTTTCTGAGAGTAACTTGGTAAATTTCAATAACACAGATACAGTAGCACTGCTACAGGTAGACCAAGGAGTGGCTGTGTAAATATCACTGTTTTTAAGGTCCGTTTCGTAATATCAACCAGCTCATTATAAACACATTATCTATAAAACTCCATCATTTATCAGCCTCCCTCTGGAGATCTGCCAACCCTGCCCCACCTCTCCACGGGGAGAAAAAAACGAAGCCACCTGATAGATAAAGTGATACTAATTTTTATTTATTGTTGATATTATTTGTTATTGGTATAAACAACAGGTAACTACCCTGAGCTATAAATTAGCTAACACAGTATAAAATAAGCATTGTTTCCTTACACAGACTATATAACAAAAATATAATGCCGTTTTAATTTAAAAAAAAAACAAAAAACATCTACAGTGTTGCAACTTTCACCTAGAAATTTAAAAGTGTAATTAGGCTTCAGATGAAAATTAAAAGAACGTCATCCAGTTAAAAAAAAAAGCTGACAAATGCTTTAAGTTACAGTGCACGAATGTGAGCCTTCACGCCACATGTAAATATTTAAACTGTTTTAATTTACTT
The DNA here is from genome assembly GCA_020510985.1 of Pholidichthys leucotaenia. Taxonomy (NCBI): domain Eukaryota; kingdom Metazoa; phylum Chordata; class Actinopteri; order Cichliformes; family Pholidichthyidae; genus Pholidichthys; species Pholidichthys leucotaenia. The sequence continues at coordinate 292,840,738 of CM035839.1, read as the reverse complement.
GTGATGATTATAGATATCTTTTTTCTAACATATTTATTGAATTTTTTCCCCTTTTGTTTTACACACACAAAAAATTAAAAAAAACAAATAAATAAATAAATACCAAACAATCAAAACGTGAAAAACAGCTCAGCACAACACTGATTGATCGACACAAAATCAAAGATTAAAATAATAAAGGGATATAGTGCACAGATGGAAACTCATACACGTACACATATATTCCTAGACTTGTACAGCGAAACGTGTCCACCACAGCACCACAAACAAGGTCCGGGAAAAAGAAAGCCATATTTAATCCAAGTTGACACCCAAGAATCGAAGCCACCGTAACGTTAGAGAATTTGAGGTATGGAGTCCATATTTTCATAAAATGTCCCATTGTTGAGTGAAGAGGAGGCGTGATATGACAGCTCTGCTGTACATAGCCTACATTTAATTTGTTTCATTTGTTTATTTTTGGTAAAATCCCTCCATACTTTTGGAAACGTTTTCTTCTCCGCGATTTTCTCTCTCTGTCAACATGATACGCTCGTCTTCTTCACTGGAACATTTCTATGGCATGCATAAAAACTTTAAAATTAAACGATGTGTCGACAATAAAAATCTTCTTCGCCAAATTTTATGATCAACGTTGTTGACAACGTCGACTAATTGTTGCAACCCTAATGTGGCATGAAAAAAAATCTTAGATTTTTTTAGGCCATATTACCCAGCCCTACCTTGCACTATGTGTGAGAACTAAATATTGGGATGATTTGTTTTTCTCTCGTCATCATTAGTCACTTGCCCCGTGTCGCCGCCTTAACGCAACTGATTCAATTTGCCAATACAAGCTTGTTAATTGCAATGACACTTTCACATTCATTAATCATTCATTAAATGGCTGAATCCAGGGGTGCTCTGTATACTGGCCTGAGGGATATCGAAAACAAAACATTGTCCGCTGTCTAGAGAAGAAAATGACTGAGTTGTGGCCTCCTCTCAGTGTAAGGATGAGATGAGAAGTGAACGAGAGACTGTGCGTGGCAGAATTACGATACCACAGATGGCCTCTCTTTCACTGGCATCCTTTCCTCACCCACTCACCGAACCAACTCCCATCTGTTAATACAGCCTCCATGTCATTCATTTGGTAGGACTTTAAGAGGTTTAAAACACAGAAATGGAAACAGAAGATTTTTAGGCTCTAATACAGTAAATGATGCAACAAGTAAAGTTAAACTAAAATATGTATAATTAAAACAAAGATTGTGAATTACAGGGAAAATTTTAGAGGATTACAAAACCATTAACAAGGGGTGCTTCTTAGTACGAGTAGGACATGGCGAATGTACAGGCCTGTGTTTTGTACAGCATCTCTGCCTGACTATAAATAACAAGCAGCAGATGTGTGACTAATGTTTTACAAATGCCGACTTCATCCTGGGGCTGATAAATTTCAGGGTGAACTCCCAACGTCAGAGAGGGAACTCCCAGCCAGCTGGACACAGCATGTGCTTCAGGAATTCTGGCTGGAGTTTGTGCTCTGGGGCTCATAGCTCACTAAAATCTTATCAGCGTTTGTGAGTTAGTCTGTTTTAAAAACAAGAAAAAATGGTGTCGCTCTCGTCTCAGTACATGGGTCAGATATGTTGTTAAAATGCAGCTGCTCTCATTTGGAAGTCAGCGCTATTCAAGCATAGGCAAACTTTCGCAAGCACATTGCTACACAGAACCCAAACATTTTTGATATGGATTTGATGCAAGGGTGATTCATATCTTAAAGCAAATTAAAGAACAAGGCCAATTATGAATGTTCAAAAGTACATTTTCAAGGGTGTAATCTAACAGCTAATGAAAAGCCACACCAAAGAAAAAGAACAACTATTAAAGCATGTGGAATCCCTTAAGACTTCAAAAGGAGATCTCAATCTGGGGCCTTTACTAACCAGTTTAAAGCAGCAAGGAGATTTATTAACTCGCACTCTAATCTAGAGCAGACAATGACACGAACAAGAAAATGTTGGGAGTACAAGACCAAAGACCCGGGATATGTTTCACATAAAGCCGAGGAATTCTTATTCAAGTTCATCTTCATTTAACTGAGAGGGGTGCTCACATGAAAAAAACTCAAGCAAATGCAGCAATGATAAAAAATCTGGTAGGATGAGCTGAGATTAGAATCACTTTGACTCTCCTGTAAACGTAAATGCTGGACTTTCTTTAACCTTTTCTGTGAACAGAAGGTTTGTTATATAATCAGGGTGAAACTATCAAATCTCTCCAGCCTCACAATACTCCAAAACAATTATTTTTCTTTTGTCTAGTGCATGCTGGTCTAATTCATGACTCAAAGACCAAAACATGTCTTAAAGACGCATTCCGGCAGCTCTAAAACCACCTCAAAAACAAATGTGTATTGCCCAAAATAGTATATTTTGGCTTTTTATACACAAAAAAAAAAAAAAACTTTCACTGCCTAAGAATTGCTTGGAAAGAGCTGTTACATCTTCCACCTACTTAAGTATGCATGGATCTATGAATATTCTAATTAGCTGCACCCATACTCCCACCCACCAGTAGCAGGGAAAAATAAAACACTGGGCTCCGAGAAGGCCAACCAACTTGAGAAAGTAAAAGTCGTAGGTGAACCTGCAGAAAGATCATTCTCGGTGGAGTGGAGAGTCGCTGCCTCCCGTTCAGTCTGTAGTTGCCCACTCGCCGAGGGTCTCCCCGGCTGGCTCTGAGTCTGTCCTGCTTGGGAGAGAAGGAGGCGAGCCGGAGGGCGCGGTGCCCTGTCCACCGCTGAAGCAAGCTGGCTGGGACTGCCGAGCAGCTCCCTGGCCACCGGTGGTCCGTTGTGCCCGCCCGCCGCCATGGAATCACGACTGCAGTGTGCACGGCCTCACCAGCTTGCCCCTGCCATTGTGCCATGCGCCCCGGGGGGAAGGTGGGAGCCTCTGCGGCCATCTTCCCCGGTGTGCCATGGTTTCACGGCAGCGGGCAGGTGCAACGGGCCACCGGCGCCCAGCAAGCTGCTCGGCGGTCCCAGCCAGCTCACTTCGGAGCAGACAGGGCGCAGCGCCTTGCTGGCTCGCCTCCTTCACTCCCAAACAGGAGAGACTCAGAGCCAGCCAAGGAGACCCTCGGCAAGTGGGCAACCAGAGACCAGTGGGGAGCCCTCCAGCCTCCACGCAGGGCTGGGTAGCAACTCTCTGCTCCACCAAGAATGATCCTTCTGCCCCGGCCATTGCGCCACGCGCCCCAGAGGGAGAAGGCCTCCACGGCCGTCTCCCCCGGCATGCAGGGTAAAATGCAGGCTGCAAACCTGTATCCCCTCTTCGGTATTTCAGCAGGGCCACTGAGGGTTTTCCAAATAAAATTAATCATTGCTGTCATATTTTCATGTCTGTGGGTAAGACATGTAATTTAAAAGAAGAGGATTTCTTGTTCATACAGCCAAAAACTGAACACAATCTGTCATCTTTCCCCAAACAGGAAAAGCTCCTGCTGCTCCTTGGCTCCTCTCTCTTCCCCCGAGGGAGTGAACTCAGGCCTGTAGCCATTATGCCCAGTGCTTAGCCTGACTGGTTAATGTTATAACTAATCAGGCTAAGCAGGAATGCTTACGTAGCTAGAAACGCACTGTCCAAAGTCGCTTTTTTTGGGGGTGGGGGTGGGGGTGGAGTTTAACTGGAAATTCACAGTAGAAAAACACATACTTGAAACATTTGAATGATTTCACTCTTGATATGTCTTGTAAGTCAAAAAAAAAGTTACCGACATGTTAACAACAGAAAAAAAACTTGATTTTTGGCAGAATGTCACTTTAACATTTGACTACAACAGCATTAAGATAAACTTGATATATACTTTAAAGTAACAATAAACAATGCTAAAATGTATCTCAATTTACTTAAAATTTAAAATTATCTAATGTATCTATTTTTTAACAAAGTGCTATGACAGTCCTAAAAGGAAGACGAAATTTGTATGTCAGTTTAAAAAAAATAGGATAATGCCACTAAAAGATATCTAAAATCTGGAAGTAAGTAAAAAACAGGAATACCAACACCAAAAAAGGTTAAAGCCAACAATCAAGGTATCTCCATTAGGGATGAGCCGATCTGATCCACCGTATATCGGGTTCAATCCAGGCAAAATGGCTGGATCGGTATTGGTAAGGAATAAAGTAATTTACTGATCCGATACACTAATAATATTAAAATGAAGGCACAACCATGTTCTCAGCCGCACTGTGCTCGGCTTCTATAAACAAAGTGTCAAATCACTGGAGCCTGTCTGTGCGATCCGTCTCAATATGTTGCTGTGTGGTACCAGCATTCACAATTTTAGACCACCAACTTGATAAAACACTTGCAAAAATACCACGATAAAGGAATATGCTGAATTTTGTCAAGAATCAAGCAGAAGCAAGTGTGTCGTGCAGCAGCAGCTGCTGTTTTACTGCTAGAATATGTTAAAAGTGAAACTAAAAGAAGGAAACTGAAAGTAAAAATCAGAGCAGCAGGAATGAAGACATAACATGGGCTTACCTTTAGATGGACAGTTACAGCTGATGAGAGGTAGGTGACAGAAACATAAATGGCAAATTATAACTGGTGAGTTGGAAGCAGGACTAACAAGTCTTCATGAAATGGAACAGGGATGACTTCAAAATAAGAGCAAACCTAAAAACTATGCACAGAGAATAAACTACTAAATAAACTGAGGACCAGGAGAATACTTATGATAATAACAATAATAGATGACAAAAATACAACTTAAAGGCTTACTTCCTTTATTTTCAGATCTACAGCATTTTTACCTCATGCACAGGGGCACTTTGAAATTCATCTGAATGTTTATTTAAATACTCAGCTTTAAAGTTCTGCAATAAACTTGCACTTAAAACTTCAGAATGCATGTTTACATAGTGCTGACCAGTGAAATGCCGCCAGTGTTGCAAAGTTTAAAATAAAAAAAAAAAGCAGCGTTGCTTAACTGACTCAAATTTGTAATATAGTCTTTGACTTTTAAATTTATGTTTTTATATGTATGCAAAATGCAACCAGTCATTACCAAAGTATGTTCTGTACTGTTGTTTTAAATAATAGAGACTGTATCGGGTTTGGATCGGTATCAGTCTTAAAAAAGTGGCATCGGCTCATCCCTAATCTCCATCAAGTTTACATCGTATATTAACGCAGATTATGTGCCTCAATCAAAACAATGATCTTTAATTATTTGTGCTATGTTTGACAGAAGTGTACTTTATTTAGACTTAAACTGTATGGAGCAGAAGTAGAACATTTACAACTAGGCAAAACGAGATCTCAGAAATGTTCATCTGGCACCATTTACTCAGTGAGAGAACGACTGGTATCCTGCGGCATGCCTATCATTGCTGGAAGTGAACCCACATGATGGCTTAACCCAGGGCCGTTTCCTGGTTTTGGAGGCCCTATGTAAGCTTTTGTTTGCGAGTATTGATTTGCAGACAGTACACACTGCACCAAGTACATCTTGCATAATACCAAATAAATGAACAGAATACTAGATATAAAAAAATATGACTAAACACATTATGAAGTCCAAGTTTAGACATAATACTAAGTCAGTGACTACATCACTTGACGCAATGGTATTGAGACTGACATTGTAGTTCAGGGGCCTCCTCAGCTGCTGTGGGCCCACAGCATCTGCATACACTGCCCTATGGAGGAAACAGCTATGGCTAAATCATTTGGAAATATTTCACTGAAATACAGTAACTGTTGGCATTTTTCTTTTTGATATAGTCTATAATTAGGGAGGGATCATGAGCCTCTGAACCCTCCCTTAGTTACGCTGTTAATAGGTTTAGACAGCCGGGGGACCTCCATTAATGCACTGGGCTTCACTCCTTTCTTCACTCTCAATGAAATATTTTTGCTGATCATTAACATCTGTTTGTTCTTTTCCATAGATTGAGTCCCCGTTGTGCTGTTTGCTCTCTACATGTCTGTTCTTTTCTTCTTCTTCTCTATCCCCTCACCCCCCCAGCCAGTCACAGCAAATGACTGACCCTCCCTGAGCCTGGTTCTGCTGGAGGTTTCTTCCTGCTAAAAGGGAGTTTTTCCTCTCCACCGTTGCCAAGCGCTTGCTCACAGGGGATCGCCTGATTGCTGGGGTCTTTCTGCAATTGTGGGGATTTCCCCTACAGTTGAAAATACTATGAGATGACTGTTGTTGTGAAATGGTGCTATACAGACATGGACAAAATTGTTGGTACCCCTCTGTTAACGAAAGAAAAACCCACAATGGTCACAGAAATAACTTGAATCTGACAAAAGTGGTAATAAATAAAAAGTCTATGAAAATTAACCAATGAAAATCAGACAATGCTTTTGAATTGTGGTTCAACAAAATTATTTTAAAAAACAAACTCATGAAACAGGCCTGGACAAAAATGATGGTACCCTTAACTTAATATTTTGTTGCACAACCTTTTGAGGCAATCACTGCAATCAAACCATTTCTGTAACTGTCAATGAGACTTCTGCACCTCTCAGCAGGTATTTTGGCCCACTCCTCATGAGCAAACTGCTCCAGTTGTCTCAGGTTTGAAGGGTGCCTTCTCCAGACGGCATGTTTCAGCTCCTTCCACAGATGTTCAATAGGATTTAGAGCAGAGCTCATAGAAAGCCACTTTAGAATAGTCCAATGTTTCGCTCTTAGCCATTCTTGGCTGTTTTTAACTGTGTGTTTTGGGTCATTATCCTGTTGCAAGACCCATGACCTGCAACTGAGACCAAGCTGTCTGACACTGGGCGGCACATTTCTCTCTAGAATACCTTGATAGTCTTGAGATTTCATTGTACCCTGCACAGATTCAAGACCTCCTGTGCCAGATGCAGCAAAGCAGCCCCAGAACAGAACCTCCTCCATGCTTCACAGTAGGGACAGTGTTCTTTTCTTGGTATGCTTCATTTTTGCATCTGTGAATATAGAGCTGATGTGCCTTGCCAAAAAGTTCCAGTTTTGTCTCGTCTGTCCATTGGACATTCTCCCAGAAGCTTTGTGGCTTGTCAACATGCAGTTTGGCAAATTCCAGTCTGGCTTTTTTATCATTTGTTTCAACAGTGGTGTCCTCCTTGGTCGTCTCCCATGAAGTCCACTTTGGCTCAAACAACGACAGATGGTGCAATCTGACACTGATGTACCTTGACCTTGGAGTTCACCATGAATGTGTTTAGAAGTTGTTCTGGGCTCTTTTGTTACCATTCATATTATCCGTCTCCTCCTTTGGCCACGTCCAGGGAGGTTAGCTACAGTCCTGTGGATCTTAAATTTCTGAATAATATGTGCAACTGTAGTCACAGGAACATCAAGCTGCTTGGAGATGGTCTTATAGCCTTCACCTTTAACATGCTTGTCTATAATTTTCTTTCTAATCTATTGAGACAACTCTCTCCTTTGCTTCCTCTGGTCCATGTTTAGTGTGGTACACACCATGTCACCAAACAGCACAGTGACTGCTTGTCACCCTTTAAATAGGCCATCTGACTGATCACAAGTTTGTAGACACCTGTGATGTTAATTAGGGGACACATCTTGGTTGAACATGTCCCTATGGTCACATTATTTTCAATCTTTTCTAGGGGTACCATCATTTTTGTCCAGGCCTGTTTCATGAGTTTGTTTTTTAAAATAATCCTGTTGAACCACAATTCAAAAGCATTGTCTGATTTTCATTGGTTAATTTTCATAGAATTTTTATTTATTACCACTTTTGTCAGATTCAAGTTATTTCTGTGACCATTGTGGGTTTTTCTTTCATTAACAGAGGGGTACCAACAATTTTGTCCACGGCTGTAAATAAAGATGAATTGAATTGAATGTTTTAACATTTACCTATAAAAGATCCTTCTCATGAAATGAACTGATCACATGATTTAAAAAAAAAAAAAAGTATCTTCAAGATCATAAATTGCCATACTTTCTGAGCCCTTTGCTCAGAGTGCAAATGTACTTGTGGTTTCTAGAACATGACAGGAAGTAGAGCTTTCAGCTATCAGCTGTCTGGGCTCACAATACCACAGCCTCCTTTTTTTTTTTTTTTTTTTTTTTTAAAGCTACCATGTGGAAACATGCATAGTCTTTCTCTATAAAGCAGACTGTGTGCATTCTTGCTTCTAACAAGTTTATGTTTTCTTTCTCTTAAAAATGCTCTCATTACCTCTGCCAAAGGGGCAGGTTATGTGATCATCGGCGTTGGTTTGTCTGTTTGTTTGTCTGTTTGTTAGCAAGATAACTCAAAAAGTTATGGACGGATTTTCATGAAATTTTCACAGATTGTCAGAAATGGGGTATCCTACAGATGATTAGATTTTGGTGGTGATCCGGATCACCGTCCACAAGAAAACCGCCATTACGCAAAATGCCATTTTTGTGAATAACTACTAAACCACTAATCCTATCATTGTCAATCCAATTGTTGTGAATCCAATTGCTAGTCATATGTTTTCATGCTCAAGGAATCTGAAAACGTACACACAAACACTGTATGGGGGGAACTGTGGCGCTAAACCGCCATTACGGAAAATGCCATTTTCGTCAATAACTACTGAACCACTAATCCTATCATTGTGAATCCAATTGCTTGTCATACGTTTTCATGGTCAAGGAATCTGAAAATGTACACACAAACACTATATGGGGGGGAACTGTGGCGCTAAACCGCCATTTCGGAAAATGCCATTTTCGTCAATAACTACTGAACCACTAATCCTATCATTGTGAATCCAATTGCTTGTCTTATGTTTTCATGGTCAAGGAATCTGAAAACGTACACACAAACACTGTATGGGGGGAACTGTGGCCGCCATTACGGAAAATGCCATTTTCGTGAATAACTACTGAACCAATAATCCTATCATTGTCAATCCAATTGCTAGTCATATGTTTTCATGGTCAAGGAATCTGAAAACGTACACACAAACACTGTATGGGAGGAACTGTGGCCGCCATTATGGAAAATGCCATTTTCATGAATAACTACTGAACCACTAATCCTATCATTGTCAATCCAATTGCTAGTCATATGTTTTCATGGTCAAGGAATCTGAAAACGTACACACAAACACTGTATGGGACAAACTGTGGCCGCCATTACGGAAAATGCCATTTTCGTGAATAACTACTGAACCACTGCTTGTCATATGTTTTCATGATCAAGGAATCTGAAGACTGTATGGGGGGAACTGTGGCGCTTGGCGGAGGTCTGCGCTCTCCGAGTGCTTTTCTACTTTTAATTCCTACATTGTTTACTGTATAATAGGGCTGGGCAATATGGTCTCAAAATAACATCCCACATTTTGTTCATGCCACATTTGAGTTTTGATTTTGATTGATATTTTTGGATTGAAGAAAAGGAATTATTTCAAATAGAGTCCCCCCCCCCAAAAAAAAATAAAAAATAAAAACATGAGACCCCACTGGGAATAAAGTGCAAACCTGGCTTTAACCAAACCTTTTTAATAAAGGTTTTATCAAACAAAGATGAATCCACACACTTCAGAGTAATAAAGTGCCAACTTAACTTTGATGAAATGACATTTTAAGCTTGGGTGTGGGGGGTAGAGCTGGAGGATACTTCTGTGAATGGGAAAATCAGTTTTCATATTAATTTTTTGGACACTGTCCAAACCAAATGATTTGAATTTCAATTTAAAATTGATTTATTGCCAAGCCCTACTGCACACGTTTGTTTATAAACTCTTCTTTTTTAATTCCTACAAAGCTTCTTTAGCTGTTACTGCCACCACTTTTCTATAATTGAAATGTGCAAAAAATAAAAATAAAAAAATCAGGATGTAGCCGTTTCATGCCTGTTCATGAGGAGAATGGAAAGGATAGGTACTGTATGCGCGCAGCAATTCTCTAGTCTAAATGACTTTGTTCTATCAATTTTCTTGACGACTTATCCTGAGACAGATATCTAAAATGAATTTAGAATCACAAAATTAATGTAATGTGCATGTATGAGGACTACAGAAGGAAAGCAGTCAGGGGAATTGAACCAAGAACCTTCCAGCTGCGAGGCAACAATGTTCCTCTCTCCCATCGTGCATGCTCTGTCCTGCTTGTTTTCGCTACAAATCTGCTTTACTTGTGAAACAAAATCCAAAATCCATCCGACTGCAAATTATTGTCAGTGCAGTACAATAAAACGTCCAATCAGGATGGCAACCCAGAATAGTGAGAACAGTGCTGAGAACCCTGTGAAAAGTGAAACCATGAGGGAGATCTCTGCAGAAGCCCCTGGTGGATTCTTCCCGATGTCACCTCACAGATGAAGAACACACTGAAGTCCACTAGTGAGGTGGGGTGAGGCAGCGGGCTCAACGGACCAGTGTACACAAGCGCCTTCCTCTACTTGTCCATTTGTGCACCCAGGTCTGGTTTAGGAGCTGCTCTGGCCTCACCATCACTTCTTCTTTTCTCTTCACTGCCGTCCTAGATGCTGCACCTATGCAACTCTGGTTCTGCCAGGAATCCTTTCCACTGAAGTTGGGATGCAAGGGTTGCGGTTGCCTCTCTTTTTATTTCAAATGTATTTGCTTTATAAAATCAAGGTCTGGAGGTAAGATTATATAGCTGTAAATTGTTTATTTGCATCAATAATATACGTAGTTTCCTGTAGCTGAAGCTTGGTGACTGATAAAATGTTCTCAGCATTTTATTTGAGTTCTGAGGGATTTTTTTTTTTTTTTTTACTTGTTAACAGGACTGATGATGAAGGTCCAAAGCAGCTCACAGCCACCCTCCTGGAAAACTCTGGAGTGCATGAACAGCAGCAGATGCAGCACAGCGTGCAACTGACACGTTTCAGTCGCACTAAAACGCAAATGAGTCACGTTTGGCTTTTAGTGCCAAGAAAGCTCGTTTCTGATCAATCCAGCGCAAAGCCAGGAAGTAAACTCCTACCAGATGTTGCCTCATATGTCAACACGGTGATATTTAACGGTAGGATTCACATTTAAATTGACTCCCTGGGGGGAAATATTAGCACAACAGCATTAACATTAATTTGGGGTTAAAAAAGACAAAAGAGTGAGGTTAGCTAGTTTCTAATGTCAGCCATCTGTCCTGCTAGCTAGTCAGCGCTAAATCCACCATGAAACGGCACAAAGCTGATGTATTAATAATAACGGACAGATAAGACTTGCAGTTGGTGCTTGTGTGTCTAAAGCCGAACATCCTCACCGTGTGGACTCTTCGGAAAAGCCTCCGTCCAGCAGCCGCACTTTGCAAAAGAGGACACCGTTGACAAAGGGCACCGACGACAGCTCGTCCAGCTCAAAATCCACCTTGAACTTGAATTTCTTCTTCTTCATCATCATCAAATCCATACACGGGCTCAGTGGTCGTCTGAAGATGCTCCCGCGTCCCCCTCGGCGGCGTTACTGCCCCATTGTGCTCCTGTTGGAGCCGTGGAGGATGTTGAAGCAGCTGAAGACAACAGCGGTCCAGCGGACAAAATGCACTTCCTGTTATGGTCTGTCAAAATAAAAGCATGGATAATAGGAGATTGCTGAAGCGTTGAACAAACGGTGGTTCCTCTCTTTAAGAAGGGGGACTAAAGGGTGTGTTCATACTTTAGGGGGATCACACTTCTCAGCCTCCCTGGAAAGGTCTGCAGGAGCATGAGGTATCGGGCTTGTTGCTACAGCTATCCGGTCCCTATACGACTGTTGCGAGAGTTTGGTTCATGTTGCCAACACCCAGCTGAAGTCGTTTCCAGTGAGAGTTGGACTCTACCAGGGCTGCCCTTTGTCACCGATCCTGTTCATAATTTTTATGGAAGGCTATCTAGGCGCAGCCAAGCAACAGAGGGTGTCATGTTGGGTGACCACAGGATCTCATCTCTGCTGTTTGCAGATGATGTTGTTCTGTTGGCTTCATGCAGCAATGACCTACAGGTGTTACTGGGACAGTTTGCTACTGAGTGTGAAGCAGTTGGGATGAGAATCAGCACGTCTGAGTCCATGGTCCTCAGCCGGAAAAAGGATGGATTGTCCTTTCCAAGTTAGGGACAAGCTCCTGCCCCAAATAGAGGAGTCTCGGGGTCTTATTAGGAGGGGAAAATGGAGCAAGAGCTTGACAGATGGACTGGATCAGCCTCTGCAGTGATGCAGATGTTGTACCGGTCTGTTGTGGTGAAGAGGTAGCTGAGCTCTAAAGCAAAGCTGTCGATTTACTGGTCAATCTATGTTCCTACCCTCACCTATGGTCATGAGCTTTGGGTGATGGCCGAAAGAATGAGATCGTGGATACAAGTGGCTTAAATGAGCTTTCTCCCTAGGATTGCTGGACTCACCCTTAGAGATAGGGTGATGAGCTCAGTCATCCGGGAGAAGCTCAGAGTAGAACTGCTGCTCCTCCACATCGAACGGAGCCAGTTGAGGTGGTTTGGCCATCTGATCAGAATGCCTCCTGGACGCCTCCCACTTGATGCGTTTTGGCACATCCCATTGGGAGGAGACCATGGGGCAGACCCAGGACATGCTGGAGAGACTACTGTATGTCTCCCAGCTGACCTGGGAACATCTTGGTATCTTCTCTGAAGAGCTGGACCAGGTGACCCGAGAGAGGGAAGTCTGGGCTTCTCTGCTTGAGCTGCTGCGACCGCCACCCGGACCTCTGGAGGATGGAACGAATGGTATGGTATGCACATTCCCTACACTGCCATTCTCCAAGTGCTGTAGATACAGAACATTCCTTACAGAACACTAGCTAGTCACAAGCTCAACTGTCTTACTAACATGAAAATATACGTTACTTACATGTACATGTTCCCTAGTGGTCCTGCTAGCTAATGGTCCATACATGTTCCCTAGATACTGAACGTTCTGTACGGAATACTAGAAAAATATAGGCATCAGAGACAGGTTTGTCTGTTTGTTTTAACAGGATTATGCAAAAACTACTGGATGGATTGTGATGAAATTTTCACCAGAGATGATCCTTGTGCCAAGGATGAACCCAATAATATTGGGAGGTGATCCGAGAGCACCTACCTCTGCCAAGGTATGTTTTTTGTTTGTGTTCATGATTATGGAAGAAAAGGAAGGATATTGATGAACCTTTCACCAGAGGTGGCCCTTGGGCAACAGATGAACAAATTAGATTTTGGAGGTGATCCAAGAGGCCTCTACCAAGGTAGAAGGAGGGACGGACGGATGAATCCACGGATGAACAGATGGGCAGAAGGAGGGAGGGAGGCTTGGACAGACAGCTGAAGGGAGAGAGGTACAGTTGAACGGACGGAGCCTCGGTGGAGGTATGTGTTTTCTGAGTTCCCTCTAGTTTTGAATAAAACGCTTCATTAGATTAAAGGTCTGATGACACAATTTTGACATTTTTTAGCATGCTGTGTAAACCCAAAAGTCATTGCCGATGATCAATACAATATTTACAACCATGCCTGCATAAACTAGTTATCATCAAAAAAACGCAGCTGCTGACTGGACTGCGATGCCGCACACCGAATGAAGGAGGAGTCGGCAATGATGTAAGCGACAGATCGGCTGCTGGTGTTGTTGACTGGAATGCCGATAGCTTTGTAGCTCACAGTTTCTCTGGTTTCTTGTTTTAATTTTACAGCTATGCCTTCGCGTTGTGTCGCAGGCTTAGATAAACAGCAGGCCGTGAAAGACCACATCACACGCTTCAGCTCCAACTGTCATAAGCCTCCTCGTGTGCTCCTCGTGCGCTTTTACGCAGGAGGAGTGTCAGGAGCCAAGCCAGCTTGGTTTCCCCCGGCTCGGTCCAGACCTCTCAGTGGATTTCGGTGCCGCTGTTTATGTATGTATAGTATGTATTTCAGTGTGCTTTCCTCTCCTTAGCCACTGTCTGGCTGGCAGCTGTTAGACAGCTGCTTTGACCTACTTTCTGTGAGCGCATGCTGACAGCTCACCGGTCCGGCCACGTTCCCTCTCTCATTATCACTAGCTGATTCCCACTCCCACTGATCATCTTTCCTGGTCCTCGCTCAGGTGCTTCTCATCACACCATCACCAGCAGTGCGTGTACTTAGCGGCCGTTTGCCAGTCACGCACTGCTGGTCCATAGTATTGTCATCTGTGCTGTTAGTCTGCCAGTATTTTCAGCACTCTCACGACTTGTTAATCACTCCATGTTTGCCATGGTTCTCATGCGCCCTTGAAGCGGTGTCGGCTCTGGGACGCACCTGTGGCTAACACGTCTTCTCTCATTCGTCTGCTGGGTGATGCCGGCCCCCGAACGCCATCAGTAAGTGTGTTTGTGTTTTTTGTACGTCTTCACCTTTTTGGGAATTGTCTGTCTTTCTGTATTAAATGTGCTGTGGTGAACCCTGCACGTAAATCCTCGTTATTTCATCCTCCCTCTCTGTGCGCTGCGTAAGAGCGCACGGAGGGTCATGACAAGGAGCGCACGAGTAGGGGAAGGATAAATGGATTTACGTGCAGGATTCACCACAGCACATGTATTGAACATAAGAATGATGACAACAGTTCCCAAAAAGGTGAAGACTTACAAAAATAAACAGAAACATTTACAGTTGGCGTTCGGGGCTGACATCGCCCAGCAAATGCATGGAGAGGAGATGTGTTAACCACGGTTGCGCCCCAGGGCCGACATCACTTCAAGGGGTGCAACAGAACCATGGCTATGTGGAGTGGCTAACACGTCGTCATAGTATTGGCAATACTGGCTGACTGACAACACGGCAGATGATGCACACAAAACATGAACAGCTGACTGTCAAAGAGAGAGGGCGCGTGGTCGGACCGGCGAATCTTGGACAGTGCCCACCTGAAAGTGGGTCAAAACGGCACTTAAACCACATGTACAAAACATAAAAACAACAAGAACTCAAAAGATAATGCATAATAAACCCGATGCCTGAGCCACAGAGAATACACTGCTATGATTTTATTGAAAAATCGGGTTTAAATAAATTATATTTATGAACAAATAATTTGTTGCAATATCTGTAACAAAAGCATACCACTCAGTGTTCCCCTGCCTTGTGTTTGTTGCTGCTGCTGCGGCAGGCATGTGTGCCTCTCCACCATCACTCTCTGAGTCTGACTCGCTAGGCACGATGCCCGCTTGGCACGGCTCAAACCTATAAGGTTTGATGCCCCCAGATTCTTCATTATCATCCCATTCTTCTGAGCTATAATCGTCTGAAGACTGGACAACACAAACCAATTCCAGACTACATGTGCTGGAACCATCGTCGATGTTTTCTACCGCTTGCCTGCGTGTACAATGGCAGCCAAGCGCTGTGTTCTGGCACTGACGTCACAACATGGCCGGGGGGTTTTCCAGCCACTGACGTGATTTGTGACGTGGCGCTCATGAAAACGTTGGATATTCGCGTGAAAAAAAGGCTGTTTGACTTAGAACTGCACAGACCAACCTATTTCGCCATATTGAAATTATGTGCTGCAAAATTAGATGAAGTCAAAATTGTGTCATCAGACCTTTAAGCCTTTAGTAAAATACACCAAAGTTGATTAAAGTTCCAATTGTAAAGCACATGATCAAGATATGGTGTGAAACCAAAAAATATTTAAAAGAACCACACTCACTGTCACAATTTAGCCCAATATGGGGTAATCAATATTTTACACCAGGGAGAGCGGATACTGTATTTAAAGTATGGAATTTAAAAGGGATTCAAAAGATTCAAGACTTATATTTGTCACACTCAGATAACATAATGTCTTTTGAAGAACTGAGGATTAAATTCAATCTTAATAGAACACACTTTTTTAAATATCTTCAGCTTAGAAATTTTATTCTGTGGAAATGTGAAAATGACGAGGCAGAGTTTATCTCACGAGTCAGGTTTATTCACATCTTCCAACATCAGCAAAGCAGAAAGAGAGATCAAACACAGACATTCGTCCTTTATATATCCAGGACCTTCAAAGCTCACAGTCACATTGCTTTTAATGACAAGTAACAATGCATCTTTCCTTAAATCCTATCACATCCTCCTCATAGCCTCTGGCAGACCAGGAAATCTCCCAAGGCCGTCTCTTGCATACCAAAGACTAAATTTTCACATCCTCCTGTTATCTCACAGGAGGCCCAGTCCTTTGTTCTACTCTGAGATGTGAAGCTTAAAGTCATACATATGTGGCCCACAATTCGATCAAATCAAAATAATGCTCTCACCCAACCTACTTACTCATTTTTGGAAAAAATTTTGATGAAAGATAGTAAGAGAAAGGGTATTATTTCAGAGTTTTATAACTCATTGACACTATTCTCATGTGAAAACTCAGAGAAAAGACTGAATGACTGGAAAGAGGACCTGCAAATTGAAATCTCAGAGGAACAATGGGAAATGGCTTGTGCAGGAGTTCAAACCAAATCAATAAATGTACGTCTTAAACTGATACATTTCAAATGGTTAATGCAGATGTATGTTACACCAGTGGAATTAAATAGATATAACAAAAACATACCAGATACATGCACAAAATGTATGGAAAGTAAAGGAACCCTATTTCACTGTTTATGGGAATGCAGAAAAATCAGAATGTTTTGGGAAGAGGTGAGGGTAACAATTGAAAAAATA
The DNA here is from genome assembly GCA_020510985.1 of Pholidichthys leucotaenia. Lineage (NCBI taxonomy): Eukaryota > Metazoa > Chordata > Actinopteri > Cichliformes > Pholidichthyidae > Pholidichthys > Pholidichthys leucotaenia. Next base: position 292,824,132 of record CM035839.1, on the reverse strand, counting down.
ATTTCAAAACAAATCACATTGAACTCTAAACTGTTTTTGTTGGGTCTGTATCCAGAAAAACATAACTTTAATAAGAGTGAAAAAGCATTCATAGACCTCAGTTTGCTTAATGCCAAAAAATGTATTGCACTATTGTGGAAAAAGACTCATAGACCAGATGTGACTCAGTGGCTAAGACAGATGTTAACAAACCTTCCACTAGAAAGAATAACATATATACTGAAATCAAAGGAAAATGTGTTTGAGAATATATGGAGACCTTTCATTGATTATGTAAAGAAATTAAACATAACTTCTGAAGAAGAAGGTGAATGATATGTGTGGACCTTGCAAATTCCAAACTGGTGAATGTGTCATGTGGTGATCCTTGCGGATCACCATGAGACGCCAAGAGTCCACCAGTGAGTTTTGCGATGATGGTTTATTTACACAAGACAAGGCAGGACAAGACTGTGAGCCGTTCTCGGCACAAACACACATAAATCAATACTTGGGCTCGCAGGGCTGCCCCCAGCCACTATGAGCTAAACTGTGACATGACGAGGGATAACGAACCTGACATGAAGGTCAAACGACGCACTGCCCAGGAACGTTGACAATACTTAACGAGGTTGAGACAAGGTCTGACGAGATGTTGACAATACTCCTGCAACATTACTGTCGTTAGTGCTTGCTTTATGAAGGCGAACACTAACGAGCAGTAATGACACACAGCTGACCAGCCTTGACAGGCGGAAGCCCCACCGAGCACCTTCATAATAAGAGCCCGGTGAGACCAGAATACAACCCACAGCTGTCAAGGCCGGCAGCGAGTTGAACTCAGCCCGAGCGCGATCAGAACCCAGCGCTCGGGTCGTAACAGTACCCTCCCTCCATGGGCGGGCTCAGAACGCCCCAAGGACCACCCTGCCCCCCCACCCCCAAGGGTGGGTGGCCGGGGGTATGAACGGAGGGAGAGAGACCAAACCCAAAGATAAAACAGAGACAAGGAAAAAAAACAACATACAGGACAATGACAAGAGCAACTCAGACAAAATCAAAAAATGCACAAGGAGGAAACAAAAAACAGAACTACCGGATCAGAAATATTAAACGCAAGACTATGACAACATACCAAATATTCAAAACAGGACAATGACCAGAAAAACTACTCAGATTAACTCAAGAAAATGCACCTGGGGAAGAACAAGAAACAAGAACTACTCGGTCAGAAATATTAAACACAAGACTATGACAAAAACCAAATATTCAAAAATCAGACAAAATACACGGAGAGAAAAAAAACAACAAAAACAAGGCAACAGTAGAACAAAACCCATACTAGGGCAACTGCAAGACATAGCCAAAACACAAAATACACCGAACAGCAAGGACAAGGAAAAAAAAAACAAAACAGAACAATCACTGACGGATTAACCCAGAAAACCACTACCCCCCCGACAGTTTATGCTGACCGGCGGAGACCAAGCATCACAGAAACAGTTCAGGTGGTCTCCCCGCGTCCAACAGCCGGCGGGTGGTCTTAGGAGCCGGAGCATGACCAGGCAGCTCACCAGAGTCCAATGCCCAGCACGTCCGCTCCTCCGGTGGTCGAACCAGGTCGCCTGAAGACACACACAACACGTCGGGTGGCCGACCCGAGGCGCCGAACTGGCGAAACAGTTCCTCCGGCGGCCGACCCGTGTCCCTCAGCCACCAGTCCTGGGGAAAAACAACCCGCGGCGGCCTCCCTGACGAGGACAAAACTCGGGAGAGCCGGGGCGAGCGAACAGGAGCCCCCACGGTCCCCGGCGATGATGCACAGGGGCGGTGACTCAGAGGGGACAGATGACCAGGATGAGCCTGTAATCTGCTCGACGGTGAAAGGTCTGCAGCTCCTCCCCCGTCCGCGAACCACGCTGGCGCTGCACCTCCGCTGGACCCCGATTGGGTCCCAGCTGCACCCACGTCGGGCCCAGATTGGGCCAGCACCACACCCGCGGTGGACCCCGATCGAGCCTCCGGTGCACCCACGTTGGACCCCGATTGGGCCAGATCCGCACCTGCGGTGGACCCCGATTAGGCCTCTGATGCACCCATGTCGGACCCCGATTGGGCCTCTGATGCACCCACGTCGGACCCCGATTGGGCCTCCGGTGCACCCACGTCAGACCCCGACTGGGCCACAGCAGCCTCCACGACGGACCCCGACTGGGTCGGTGCAGCTCCGCTGACGATCTCCACCCTCGAACCTGGGACCTCCAACCCAGTGACTCCGACCCGTTCCACGCCAGCGACACTGCAACAAGGCTCAGAAACAAGAAAACCGGGATCAGAATCACCGGTAGCAACAGAACCCAGCGAGACGAGCTCGGGCGCAGCAGATGGCTGCCCCTCACTCGCTTCCCCGAGAGGCAGGCAAAAATGCTCCAACACAGGGGACAGAGACAAAAGAGGGAGCACTTGCCTGCACTTGGGTTCTGTTGCCACCCAGGACTCCGACGATCCAGGTTCAGGGCGGCGACTCTCGTCAGCAGGCTCAGATTCAGCTGCGTCGGGCTCCGCAGCTGGCAGGATGTCATTTGCAGCCTGAGGTTCCTCCCGCACTGCTGTCCACGCCGATGACCCATATGGCGTGGGGGCAGGGGACCCTCGACCCACTGGCTCGGACCGCTCCGGCGAGGAGACCCGGGGACGCTTCTTCGTCGGCTCAGGCTCCGGGCCGCAGTCCGCTCTTCTCCTCCGTCCACGACGTGGCTGCAGGGCCGGATCCAGGCTTCCCAGCACTGCAGGCCCCGTCTTCATCCGACGACGCTGGCCTGGCGTCGTGGACCGCTCGACAGGGGGGAACACAGAGGCAGCAGGTTTAATAATTTTTTCTACAGCAGGTGGAGGAAGCTCGGGGGGCTGCAAACCCCGAACTCCGCCCCCAGGAGTCAGACAAGGCAGATCATAATTAAGATGTAATAAATTATCATGCACTTGCCTTTCTCCCAGGGCAGAGATGGTTCCTGCTGTAGGGGACGTTGTTCCTCCTTCTTCCCGCTGGATGGCGACAGAGGGCCCCCTGGAAAGACGAGGTGGAGCCGCTCTTGGAGGTTCGCTGACGGGCTTCGCCGGCAGCGGGTCCAGCCGGGGATTCTGCTGTGGGTTGCCTGCGCCGTTGCACCGACGTTGTCGTCGGCCCCCAGACGGCGCGCACTCCTGGACCAGCTCCGGGACGGGAATGGGACTCCAACGCGGGAAGCGAGGTGCCTCCTCCTCTGCTTCCTGCTCTCTTCCTCCTCCAGCCCACGAAGTATCTCGCGCTGCGTGGCGAGTTCTTCCCTCCTCATTATCACCTCAAGGTGATCATCATAATGGGGAGGGAGGCTGTCCAGGAATTCCTCAGCACAGTCTCGATGCCAGCGCATATAGCGGAAGGTGTCGTCGAAGGTAGCGGCAAGGAGCGCCCCGTCAGCGTACTCCAGCGTGCTCGCTAGCTCCTTGCTCAGGCGCCGACCGCGGCCCCTGGATGACGGCATTCTCCCAGACGTTGACACCCAAACAGGGAAGAACAGTTGTCCAATTACTGCAAAAACTCACGGTGAAAGGCGTCTCGGTGTGGTGTCTCCGTTCAGACGTCCTGGCAGGAGTATACTGTCATGTGGTGATCCTCGCGGATCACCATGAGACGCCAAGAGTCCACCAGTGAGTTTTGCGATGATGGTTTATTTACACAAGACAAGACAGGACAAGACTGTAAGCCGTTCTCGGCACAAACACACATAAATCAATACTTGGGCTCGCAGGGCTGCCCCCAGCCACTACGAGCTAAACTGTGACATGACGAGGGATAACGAACCTGACATGAAGGTCAAACGACGCACTGCCCAGGAACGTTGACAATACTTAACGAGGTTGAGACAAGGTCTGACGAGATGTTGACAATACTCCTGCAACATTACTGTCGTTAGTGCTTGCTTTATGAAGGCGAACACTAACGAGCAGTAATGACACACAGCTGACCAGCCTTGACAGGTGGAAGCCCCACTGAGCACCTTCACAATAAGAGCCCGGTGAGACCAGAATACAACCCACAGCTGTCAAGGCCGGCAGCGAGTTGAACTCAGCCCGAGCGTGATCAGAACCCAGTGCTCGGGTCGTAACAGAATGTATATTATGTATTCTTATGTAATAGATTACCTAGACTAAACAGAGGAGCATTGTTGTTGACCTGTTTTTGTTAATGGCTGTTGTTTTTATTACATATTTTTTTTTGTTATTGTTCTTTTAAATTTTTAAATTACTTTTGTGTTTGTGTCTGACTGTTTGTGCCATGTTTGTAAAAAAAGGTTCAATAAAAAATATTGTGGAAAAAAAAGTTGATTAAAGTAGCCAAAAATTTTAAACTAAAAGCAATCATCAAAAAAGTACTTGAGTAAAAGTAAGAAAGTATCAACTAAGGGTAGTGAGTTATTACTTTACTCTCACCAATTTGTGAGATTTTTGTCATAAATTTGTTATTTTTCGCCCAAAATTTTTTCTCATAAATGTATTTTTTTGTCTTGACATTTTCTCTCTAAAGTCTGAGACAAGTAAAATACATATCCACATGTATCCTTCTATATAGTCAAAATCACATGATTTCCATCCATCCATCCATCCATCTTCTTCCGCTTAATCCTTTTCATGTTGTGGGAGGGGGGGGGGGGGGGGGGGGGGGTGGAGCCTGTCCCAGCATCTTTGGGCGAGATGCAGGGTACACCCTGGACAGATCGTCAGTCCATCGCAGATCATATGATTTCTTTATATATAAATAAACTGTAATAAATTAAATATATCCTGATCCAGAACAAAAGAAAAATGATTGGTCACCTTTGTAAGCGCATCGACAGCTTACTTACTTAATTTAATCCTTGCCTGGCCACTTAAGTGACCATTGTGGCCAATCGTCTGAAGGCAGGGCGATCTTGGGCTAGGGCAATGAGGTTGCCCAGAGGTCTTATCATTGCAGCCTGGGTCATCCAGGACAGTCTGGGCCGACCTCGGAGGTGATACCAGCCTGGGGATGGGCGGACAAGCGCTGGCGGAGAAGGCCTGCTTGGCCGGTGTCCTGTCTTCCAACCTGGCCACGTGGCCAAGGAGCCACAGCCTCCCTCTTCTGATGACGGTGGAGATGAGGATGGGGCAGCCAGCCCTCCTGTAGACCTCATCGTTTGTGGTGTGGTGGAACCATTGGATGCCGAGGATGTTATGGAGGCAGGTCCAATGGAATGTATCCAGATGGTAGGTGGTTGTGGTGCAGAGGGTCCAGGTCTCGGACCTGTAAAGGAGGATGGGGTTCACACAGGTGTTAAAGATTCACAACTTTGCGGTCGTGCAGATCTTCCCGCTCCGCCAGACTCTCTGGAGGCATCCAAAAGCACTGTAAGACAGCTGCAGGCAGCGAATAATCTCTGGGTCTGATGAGCAGGAGCTGGAGATCTTAGATCTGTGGTAGACAAAGTCGTTGACAATCTCAGCTGGCTCATTGTTGATGATGATGACTTGTGGTGGTGGTGGTAAGAAGTCTGACAGCGGCTGGATGTTTGTCTTTGCCCAGCTGATGGTGAGGCCCAGGGGTGAGAAGCATCGACAGCTCTGGGAAAAAAAGAAACCACAGCAAAATCTTTCCTAAAACATAATATTTGAAGATTTTAGTTTCAGAATGAAGATGAGCTTGTTTAATCTGCATTATTTGATTTAAAAACAAATGAACGAGCAGCATATTGTTTTGTTGTTTTGTCCAGTTGTTATTTTCTGTAAATAAATGCTCTAAATAATAAGATTTCGACTTGGAATTTGGGCGAGTTGTTTTCATTAGGTTAGAGAATAAAACAAAATTGTTCATTTGACTTAAACATATACGTATAAACAGTAAAACCAGATTAAGTGATAATTTTGCAGTGGTTTCTTTGGCCTCTAATTTTTTTCCCCCAGAGTTTTATATGGCAGGAGTGCTTTTACTTCTCATTGTCTATTTATTATAAAAGTTAAATATGTTACTGACAATTTATTTAATAACTTGGTTAAGATTTGTTAAATAAAAAATCTAACGAAACATAAACTTTCATAAGAATCTTCTGTTCATTTGTTCAACAGTTTTACTTAAAAGAACTGTATGCTTTTGTCTTTACTTTGAAGGGAGTTTTGAATTAACGGATGTGCAGAGATGAAAGCTCCAGTTGAGGAGTTTGACTGGAAACCATTCTTTTCTCTTTCGCCCCCTGGCGGTCACGTAGACGCACAGTAGCACTGATTGGCCCAGATTAAAACAAAGTGAAACCATCTGCCTTTGTGTAATATTTGTCGCCACCTCGTGGAAAAATGTAGAGACTGCGGTATACAGATATACAGCCACTGAACTGTTGAGGACGAGGTCGCCTTTCTTCTTCTTTCTTTCTTTCTTTCTTTCTTTCTTTCTGAGATTTATTATTTTAATAAATAAATAAATCACATCTTAAACTTAAACAATTACAGAATTTGTCAGTAAAAAATATGATCAACAGAATGGACAATACTGTGCAAAAGTGTTAGGAAACCCCTCATTTTTTCATATATTCTAGAAAAACTGGGAAATAGGTGCAGTGATTTATTGAATCGTGCAAACACAAATGGAAATAGAAGGAAAAAAGAGAGTATGTACAATTCTAAAAACCATGACAATCAATATTTGGTCTGCTCAGCATACTCTTCAACACAACCTGAACTCTCTTATCTAAATTTTCTTGTCATTTCTTTAAGTAGTCTTCTTGAACAGTGCTCTAAGCTTATTCACGCTCTTCGTTGGATGTTGGCTGACTTTTGTTCCATTCTTTTTCAAGATTACTCTGATTCATCAATCCAAAAGACCTGCTGCCACTGATTTTCAGTCCAGTTCTTGTGGAATTTGGCATACCTTAGCCTTCCGTGCTGGTTTCCCCTCATAAACAATGACTTCTTGATGTCCTTCCATTGAGACTATTCTGATGAGGCCAGGTGCACCTCTCAGGTCCTGTGTCAGGTCTTTTATGGACTTTTCCTTATTTCTAAAGGACATGGATGGCAGATGCTGTTTATCGGCTGCAGGTGGTTCTTAGGTTCGATATTTGTTCAGTTTCCTTAAAAAAAATCAAGACAACTGGGCAATGTTAAGACACAAGGATTCAACTAAATGAGTGAAAAGGCAGCCAGTGATCAAAGAAAGGTTTGTTGCTTAAGACCACTTTGAAAATCACAAGAAAGTCTGGCTCCCTGGAAGTGAAAAATAAAGAAATGAGGGGCTTGAGGCCTTGAGACTTTTTCTCACAGTACTGTAGCACTATTGGGAGCGGGGGGAGAAAAAAAACTAAAGTTGTGGGGATATTTTTGCCTGGACCAGCTGATGGATTCCAGTGGGCTGACTCACAGAACTAAATCAGATTAGTCATGTTGACTTTGAACCATTAGGGGCAGGATCATACTGCATGATTAAGGGTGTGAAGCATCCGGAGGCTGTACCACAACCCACAATAAACCAGTCTGAAATATAAATATCATGGGCTTCAGATATGCACAGGAAGAGCTATTCACACATGGAGAAATATGGATAACACCATGCAACAAGAACTTTACTTTGTCCTTGTTCCTCAGAATCAGAATCAGAATCAGAATCAGCTTTATTGGCCAAGTATGCACAACACATACAAGGAATTTGACTTTGGCTAAAAACTTGCTCTCGTTGTTCAGGTGAAGGATTTAAATAAGGATTCAATGACAACCAGAGTATGTACAGTAAATTACAGTCTGTCCACGTTTCTATAAAAGGATGCAAATATATACAGGAATATATGCAGTTATTTACTCGGACTAACCACACTTTGCAGAAATATATGAAAAAATATACAATCACACAGTATTTCAATGTGGACTCAGATTCAGTGATATAATGTGAATGAAGTAAAAAGCAGTGTGAGAGTTATGTGCAATGTAATAATGGATGAAAAGTCATGAGTACAGCAACAGGTAGGACTAGGTGAATGTTAGGAGTTCATCAGAGTGATGGCTTGAGGAAAGAAACTGTTCCTGTGACGGGTGGTTTTGACCTTCAGTGATCTGTAACGACGACCAGAAGATAGAAGTTCAAACAGTTTGTGGCCGGGGTGTGATGGGTCAGCACAGATGTTTCCCGCCCGTTTCTTGGTTATGGACCGATATACACTCACCGGCCACTTTATTAGGTACACCATGCTAGTAACGGGTTGGACCCCCTTTTGCCTTCAGAACTGCCTCAATTCTTCGTGGCATAGATTCAACAAGGTGCTGGAAGCATTCCTCAGAGAGTTTGGTCCATATTGACATGATGGCATCACACAGTTGGCACAGATTTGTCGGCTGCACATCCATGATGCGAATCTCCCGTTCCACCACATCCCAAAGATGCTCTATTGGATTGAGATCTGGTGACTGTGGAGGCCATTTGACTACAGTGAACTCATTGTCATGTTCAAGAAACCAGTCTGAGATGATTCCAGCTTTATGACATGGCGCATTATCCTGCTGAAAGTAGCCATCAGAAGTTGGGTACATTGTGGTCATAAAGGGATGGACATGGTCAGCAACAATACTCAGGTAGGCTGTAGCGTTGCAACGATGCTCAATTGGTACCAAGGGGCCCAAAGAGTGCCAAGAAAATATTCCCCACACCATTACACCACCACCAGCCTGAACCATTGATACAAGGCAGGATGGATCCATGCTTTCATGTTGTTGACGCCAAATTCTGACCCTACCATCCGAATGTCGCAGCAGAAATCGAGACTCATCAGACCAGGCAACGTTTTTCCAATCTTCTATTGTCCAATTTCGATGAGCTTGTGCAAATTGTAGCCTCAGTTTCCTGTTCTTAGCTGAAAGGAGTGGCACCCGGCGTGGTCTTCTGCTGCTGTAGCCCATCTGCCTCAAAGTTCGACGTACTGTGCGTTCAGAGATGCTCTTCTGCCTACCTTGGTTGTAACGGGTGGTTATTTGAGTCACTGTTGCCTTTCTATCAGCTCGAACCAGTCTGGCCATTCTCCTCTGACCTCTGGCATCAACAAGGCATTTCCGCCCACAGAACTGCCGCTCACTGGATATTTTTTCTTTTTCGGACCATTCTCTGTAAACCCTAGAGATGGTTGTGCGTGAAAATCCCAGTAGATCAGCAGTTTCTGAAATACTCAGACCAGCCCTTCTGGCACCAACAACCATGCCACGTTCAAAGTCACTCAAATCACCTTTCTTCCCCATACTGATGCTCGGTTTGAACTGCAGGAGATTGTCTTGACCATGTCTACATGCCTAAATGCACTGAGTTGTCGCCATGTGATTGGCTGATTAGAAATTAAGTGTTAACGAGCAGTTGGACAGGTGTACCTAATAAAGTGGCCGGTGAGTGTAAGTTCTCAATGGGGGGTAGGTCGGTACCAATGATCCTCTCCGCAGACTTAATGATCCGCTGCAGTCTGGTCTTGTCCTGTTTAGTGGCAGATCCAAACCAGACAGTGATGGAAAAGCAGAGGACAGATTGGATGATGGCGGTGTAGAAGACAACCAGCAGCTCCTGAGGCAAATCAAACTTCTTGAGCTGACGCAGAAAAAACAACCTCTGCTGGGCCTTTTTCCGGACAGTGTCAATATGGGAGGACCACTTCAGGTTCCGGGAGATTGTGGTACCCAGAAACTTGAAGGAGTCCACAGTGGACACTGTGCTGTTGAGGATGGTGAGTGGGGGGAATGAAGGGGAGTGTCGCCTGAAATCCACAGTCATCTCCACCATTTTGGCTGGGTTAAGTTCAAGATGGTTCTGGCTGCACCAGAGGATCAGCTGCTCCACCTCCCGCCTGTATGCAGACTCATCATCATCCCGGATCAAACCGATGACTGTGGTGTCGTCCGCAAACTTCAGGAGCTTCACCGAAGGGTCCTCTGAGGTGCAGTCGTTGGAGTAGAGGGAGAAGAGCAGTGGGGAAAGGACACATCCTTGGGGGGCGCCAGTACTAATTTTTCGGGAGCTGGATGTAAATCTCCCTAGCTTCACCTGTTGCCACCTGTCAGTCAGAAAGCTGGAGATCCACTGGCAGGTGGAGGGGGGCACCTTGAGCTGGAGGAGTTTCTGATGAAGAATGCCTGGGATGATGGTGTTGAACGCTGAGCTGAAGTCGACAAACAGGATCCTGGCGTACGTCCCTGGGGAGTCGAGGTGTTGCAGGATGTAATGTAGTCCCATATTCACTGCATCATCCACTGACCTGTTTGACCGGTAGGCAAACTGCAGTGGGTCCATCAGGGGGCCTGTGATGACCTTCAGGTGGTTCAGCACCAATCTCTCCAAGGATTTCATGACCACAGAGGTCAGGGCAACAGGTCTGTAGTCGTTTAATCCTGTAATAGAGGGTTTCTTGGGAACTGGAATGATGATGGAGCGTTTGAAGCAGGAAGGCACTTCACGCAGCTCCAGTGATCTGTTAAAGATCCGGGTGAAGATGGGGGCCAACTCGTTGGAGCAGACTCTCAGGCAGGACGGAGACACACCATCAGGTCCTGCAGCCTTCTTGATCTTTTGTCTCTGAAAGACCCGGCGCACCTCCTCTTCACAGATCATTAGTGCTGGTGGGAGGTCAGAGTGGAGGAGGGATGGAGTTCCTGGGGCTGCAGATAATCCTTTTGTGTGGGTGGGAGGTGAGAACTGTAGGTTCTTTTCAAACCTGCAGTAAAAGCTGTTTAGGTCATTAGCCAGCTGGAGGTTTGTTCCTGGGCACAAAGTGCTATTTCCCAGTTGTTTATGCCAAAATTAATGGTTTCCACAGATCCATCCAATTATGTATTTATTTACTGTTCATATTCTGTTTATATTGGAGCTCTTATTTGTGTGGTACGGGGTGGTGGCTCTGGCTTCCGGTCCCGCCAGCCGGTGGTATAAGAGGGGCTGCAGTGGGTGGTGGTGATCTCTTCCACCTTATCTCTGCCAGGGGCTGCATGCACGTCAGGTGCACTGAGGTCAGCTTTATAATAAAGAAGTGTTCAGCTCCATTCCTGGCATCATCCTTGTCTATGATTTACGACATAACATTTGGCAACGAGAAGTAAACACTTGGAGGCGTGTGGAACACCTATTCGGCCACTCGTGGAGCTCCTGGGGGAACTGCCCGTACCGTGGCCTTGGTGGTACGGGGTTTTTCAGACATACATGGTGGCGTTGGACCTGGGCAGAATGGAGAAGCTGGGAGCTCGTGCGTTGTTGTTACTACACAACCTGGGAATGGAGGGACAGAGAATTTTGGGCACACTTGGAAACTTGGATAATTACAAAGAAGTGGTTGAGTTAAAGGCCCGCCATTTCAGGGCGCTGGACAACATCATCGTCAAAAGGATTAAGTTCAGACAGCGCAGCCAACAGGTAGGTGAACCGATCCAACAGTTCATGTCGGACTTAAGGCAGTTGGCCGCTGAGTGTCGGTTCAGGCTGTTGGAGGAAGAAATGGTGCGCGACCAGTTGGCGGAACACACCAACTGTGCTGCAGTCCGCTCCAAGCTGCACACATTCCCGGGCGAGTTGACGCTGACTAGGGCTGTCGAGTTGGCGCTACAGCTGGAAGCAGCGGACAAGCTAACTCGGAAGCTAAGCGAGCGCAGGGAAATTCAAGATCCCCCATGGCCGTGCAGGTAGTGGACCCGGACAGCGATGGGAGCGTCAAGGACGACATGAAGGAGGCCAATGCTGCACACATGAGGTCTGCCCTGGGGAATCCCAGGTGTATGGGTTGTAGGTCCTCGAAGCACCGCTATAAGGTTAGAGAGTGTGCGGCAAGAGGGAAGCGCTGTGGAAAATGTGGCCGTCTACACCACTTCGCGAGAGTATGCCAGTCAGCAGAGCAGGAGAGCCCGAGCAGGAATTCCCCTTGCCTTGACGGTGATACACACGGTGTCCCTGAGTACCTGTGGGCGCACACACTGCACAGTGGTGGTTGACCCGGGGGCGGAGAGTTTGGTGCTGAATTGGGCTACGGTTAGAAAATGTTTTCCCCGCTTTGCGGTTATGGAGGAGGACGTTTGGCCACGGTGGGTACCGTCACACTGACGGCTCAGTACAAATTGGCGGAGATGGCCGATGTGGAGTTCGTTGTGACAGCCTACAGTTCTAACATCATGGGCTGCAACCTGTTTTATGGCCTTGGATTTTCCATCAAGCGTGGTGCTGGGGAAGAGTGGTCGGGCTGCGGACTGTGGGACCGACTGGTTCCGAGAGTTAGGGACGATGCTGTGTGGGATAAACAGTTGCTGGGCACTCCGGGAAGTGGACAGGCCATGTCGTGCTCAGGGTCACCCCGATGCTAGTGTCCAAGCTGCCCTGGATGTGGGCACTGGGCGGCACGGGGGAGGATTTACGGCGGCGAGCGATGCCCACACGATGGTCTCAGGTGTTCCTGGAGCACGGCCGTGGAGGACTGGTGAACACAAGACCACAGGGGCGGGGTCAGCAGCGGATCTACCAGCGGTCGGGGCAGGACCGAGTGGCACTGGAGGAGTGAGTGCCAGGCAGAAACACCGCAGGCCGTGCAAGGCCCTGCTTGGAGTCGCAGACTGGGTTCGGGCTCGGGTGGAGGCAAGGTCCAGGCGGGTGAGGGAAAAGCGGAAGATCGAGCGGTACCAGGGTTGGCTACGGGTGACGGATGTGCGACATAATGGTTATCTTCTGCTGTTGGTTGGCTCGTGGCACCATCCTAATTGTTACATATGGAAAAGGCTGGTATTAGTAAGATGGCGGCCGGGTTGGACGTGGGTTGGACCGGGGTGGCTAACTGCTGGTTTCCGGTAGTGACACCACTTGGGGTATAAAGGAAGTGGGCAGAAGAGGCTCTGCCTCTTTCGTCGTGGGAGCCACCTGGCATGCAGGCGAGTGCCGTAAGCCTTATGTACATAGTTTGTTATCCTGAATAAAGTCCTGTTAACCGAGTTCTTACTTCCTCATTATTCCTGTAATTATGGACACAACATTTAGCGATGAGGTAAAAGCGGTAATGGAGTGTTCCATTGCCAGCTTTCGGCCATTTTTGGAGGCCCCGGACGAGCCGCCCGTGCCGTGGCCTCATTGGTTTGCTGCCTTTATTAACTATCTTGTTGTCTTAAACCTGGGCGAGATGGAGAAGCTCCGAGCGAGAGCTGTGTTGGTCCATAATTTGGGAATGGAAGGGCAGAGGATTCTTGAGAACCTTGGAGGTGCTGACAGTTTTGACGAGGTGGTTAAGCTAATGGCGCAGTACTTTAGGGCGCTAGAAAACTTCACTGTGAAGCGCATTCAGTTTCGACAGCGCCACCAGCGTTCGAGAGAGCCGGTGAGAAGATTTTTGGCGGACCTCCATGAGCTGGTGAGGGAATGCAGGTTTGGGGCCCTGGAGGACAAGATGATTCGGGACCAGCTGGCAGAGCACATCCGCTGCCCGGCGGCCCAGTCCAGGCTGTTGACACACCCAGGGGAATTGACGTTAGCTGAGGCTGTCGAGCTTGCCCAATAGTTCGAGGCAGCAGAGACCATCGTGAGAGGCCTTACTGAAGGGGCTTCTCTGGATAAGAATGAGTCTCGCGCTGAGGCACTGATCATGGAAACCTTGTGATGGCGAATGTGGAGAGGATGATTTTGCCTCCGTGGTCAGGATAAGGTCTGCCCCAGGTACGCCAAAGTGTTATGGTTGTGAGTCCACTGAGCACCGCTATAAGTCCAGGGTGTGCCCTGCGAAAAGAAAGCGTTGTGGCAAGTGCGGTGTTTTGAACCATTTTGCCAGGGTGTGCGACAACTTCATACACAGGAGCCGTAGGAGTGAACCAGGTGCTGTGCAGAAGACTCCGACAGTGGTGCATACCGTCCCCCCGGAGACGACGGGGAGGATCGGCTGCACCATCACACTAGGTGGCGTCGAGGTTCCACTTCTGGTAGATACTGGAGCGGTTGTTTCCGTCATGAAACTGACGACCATGGACTGTTTCCCCACCGGCAGATTAGGAGGCAATGTGGAGAGTATTATGGTTATGGATGGAACAGGTTGGCCATTTTGGGCTATGTGGAGATGGAGGCCCGGTATAAGGACAGTGTGGCACCCAGAGTTCGCATCAATGTTTCAACATCCGGGGTTAACGTTATGGGGTGAAACCTATTTTACAGTCTTGGGTTCTCCATTTGCTAACGTGTCGGGTGAAGAAAGGTCTGGATGTGGATTTTGGGGCCGGCCTGTTCCAGTTGTAGAGGGTGCTGAGGTGTGGGATTCGGACTGGCTGGAAAGAGTTTCAAAGGGTGAGCACACGCTGTGCCACGCGGTGCCGTCTCGGGCTGGACCCGGTGCCGTCACTCAGGCTGCCCTGGACGAGGGTGCCAGATGGCACACCGGGACCCCCTATGAGGCTTGTGAGGTCGAGGCGCCGACGCCGGAAGAAAAAGGGGCTAGACCGCGGAGCATGATGATCGTAAAGCGCTCTCAGCGACGGCCTGCCAAGAGGAGACCGAAACGAGCCCATGAGCCGGAGCGATCGGTGACGGAGGCCTGTCGCAGGATTGGTGATCCGGATGAAAGGAAAAGGGCTCCCTCGATGACCAAGGTTGATGCTCAGGTACGACGGGATCACAGTCCACGCGAGCAGTTGGATGACCAGAAGCGGTTCCAGGTGGAGCCCGGCTGGATGGAGGCAGATCGGCGTAGGTCCGTTTACACCTGGAGGAACCTGAGGGATCTGCGGCTGCCATTGGTGGAGAGGGGACGGCACAGCAGGAGCCCTGAGGTGAAGAGACAGAGATGCCTGGAGAGGGATCCATCCAAGGTCTGAGGGTTTTGTGTTGTGTGTCAGTTGTGTTTCCCCTGGTCCTGTTTATGTGGTTTTACTATTTGGTGCCCCAGTAAATTTATTTTAAAAAAAAAAGAAGAAAAGAGAGAAAGTACAGAAGGTGTGGTATATATTACTCATATATTCCATACCTACATTTGTTAGAGCATGTGGAAATGTTTGGGACAGAATATACAAAGGAACTTCACACTTCTGAAAGGACAAAGGAATCTCACCGCCGTGTGAAGACAATGACGTCACAGGACGCGGCGGCAACAGACTTGACACCTTCACCCCCTAAGGCGAGGAGAGGTTTTCCCATCACCTCCCAAGATGAAGGGAGGAGTTAACAGGACTAATGGGGGATTTAGATAACGGGGGATTTCATTGTCTTTGATGTGTGCCTGTATTTAACCAGTGAGCTGGGCAGAATTCTTCCTCTTTGCCTTCTGCCAAGCTCTGCACCAGATGAGACAAGATAGAAGAGTTGTTCATTAAAGACACTGCTTTTGTGATACAAAACCGCCTCGTCATTTCCAGCTCTTCTACACTGGTGACCTTGACGTGAGTATGGACCTGAGGCGTTCTTCAAGCGACTCATCCGCGGCGAATCTGACTTACGCCAGCGACAACGCAGACGAGGGAACAAGCAGACAGCTGTTCCCCCCGGCAGAGGGTACCGAGAGAGCTCAACCGAGCTCCAGCACCGCCGTGAGAGCCGAGGCAAGGCACTCTCACCCGGCGGGCACAACAGTGATGATGTGCACAAACGCCGTCGCTGTTAAACTGCCAGATTTCTGGCGAGAAGACCCGGCCTCTTGGTTTCTCCAAGCCGAAGCCCAGTTCATACTGGCGGGCATCACGGCAGACAATACTAAGTTCTACCATATCGTCTCCAAACTCGACTCCGCCACTTCGAGGTGTGTGCGAAGCTTGATCCAGCGACCACCGGCCCGGGACAAGTATGAGACACTCAAGGCGACCATCGTGGCGAATTACGTCCCGTCGGCGGAAGAAAGAGCCGAAAAAATCCTGGCAGTCTACGGCCACAGAGGGGGCAATCCAAAGACCCTCATGGAGGATTTACTGCAGCTCAAGGAGGAGGACAATGATAATTTCCTCTTTCAATTTATTTTCCTCAGCACGCTACCACCACACATGAGAGGGACACTCGCCAGTATGAAGTGCAACAATCATCAGGACTTCCGCACGCTGGCCAACGAGGCTTATCGGCTCGTCAACGCCTGCAGAGATTGGACACCCACAGCGGCATCCGCAGACCTCAAAACTGACGCCCCGAACCTTGGAGAGTCACAAACCACGGAGCAGGCTCAACCCACGGTGACAGCAGCGCGGCCCAAGCGCAACAAACAGAATGACGTCTGTTATTATCACCACCGCTTCGCCGAGAAAGCCCGGAAATGTGTTCCCCCCCTGCAAGTTTACGATGTCGGGAAACGCCAAAGCCGAGGGCCGTTAACGGCAGCGGTTCTCGGCGAGAAAAATAAGCTGTTATACGTGACGGATGGACACACAGGCAAGCAGTTCCTCATCGACACGGGAGCCCAGCTGAGTTTCGTCATGCCCTCCCACGCAGATCAAGCCATGGGCACCCGGGGCAATGGAGCAGTGGCAGCCAACGGCTCGGACATCGACACGTTCGGGGAAAAGAGCCTGCATCTCCTCATTCACGGCCGCAGCTACAGATGGACATTTGTTGTAGCGGCGGTGAGTTTTAACTTGTTAGGCGCAGATTTTCTGTGTGCACACGGGTTATTAGTTGATCTAGCAAATAGGCGCCTGGTTAATGCACTGTCTTTTGCTTCTATTCCTTGCTCAGCTCGAGTCTCTCCACCACCTGTGCAGGCCAACGTCACTACGGCAGGAGGTAAGTTTGAGCAACTCCTCACCCAATTTCCAGCACTCACAACCCCCAAATTCTCAGCCACTGTAGCCAAACACGGGGTTAAACACTTCATTCCAACAACGGGACCTCCCGTTTTTGCCAAAGCTCGCCGCTTAGACGCGGCCAAGCTCAACATAGCAAGGGACGAATTTGCAGCTCTTGAAAAATTAGGCATTGTCCGACGTTCAAAGAGCCCTTGGGCTTCACCACTTCACATGGTTCCGAAATCCGACGGTTCTTGGAGACCGTGCGGAGATTACCGCAGATTAAACAACGCTACAGCGCATGACCGCTACCCCATTCCTCATATACAGGATTTTTCACTGCATTTAGCGGGCGCGTGCATTTTTTCAAAGATAGACTTAGTCCGCGGTTATCACCAAGTCCCAGTCCGAGCTGAAGACATTCCTAAAACAGCGGTTATAACCCCTTTCGGCCTTTTTGAATTCCTACGAATGCCGTTTGGTCTCAAAGGCGCTGCTCAAACTTTTCAACGCATGATGGACGCGGTCTTACGCAACCTCCCCTTTGTTTTCGTCTACCTCGACGACATGCTGGTAGCCAGCTCATCAGAGGAGGAGCACGAGCAACACCTTACTACTGTTTTTCAGAGGCTAGAAGAGCACGGACTAATAATTAATCCAGCCAAATGCAAATTCGGCGTATCGCAAATTGATTTTTTGGGACATAGAGTCTCCCCGAAAGGGGCAGTCCCGCTTCCAGACCAAATTCATGCGATAAAAGGTTTTCCACGGCCCCAAACGGTCAAATCGCTACAGGAATTTTTGGGGATGGTTAATTTTTACAACCGTTTCCTCCCTCATGCAGCTCAGCTCATGCAGCCCCTGTATGATGCGCTCAAAAAAAAAAAAGCTTCCCAAGCGGTTGAATGGACCCCGGAGCGCGAACACACTTTCGCGGAAGTAAAAAACGCCCTAGCTAACGCAACAATGTTAGTCCACCCAGATCCCTCGGCCCGCATTGCTGTAACCACAGATGCTTCAGACCTGGCCATAGGGGCAGTTGTAGAACAACTTGTCAGCGGGGTCTGGCAACCTTTAGCATTCTTTAGCAAATCGCTAAACCCGACGGAACGCAAATACAGCACTTTTGACAGGGAGCTGCTGGCGCTTCATTTGTCCATCCGCCATTTCCAGTTTTGGTTAGAAGGGCGGAGTTTCACGGCTTTTGTGGACCATAAACCACTCACTTTTGCGATGGCTAAAATTTCAGAACCTTGGTCGGGCAGACAACAAAGACAGCTAGCTGCGATTTCAGAGTTCACCACAGACGTTCGACATGTAGCGGGCAAACTTAACGTAGTAGCGGACTGTCTCTCTCGCGCTGTGGCACCACCAGAGCACGAGGAGACAGATTACACTGCTTCAGCAGCGGAGCTTTTCTCTAACGCAAACACATATGCAGCACCTATCCTCGAAGGGATAGATTATGCAGCCATGGCGGAAGAACAAAGCAGTGATGCGGACGTGCGCGCTCTCCTGTCTGGACCAACAGGGTTAAGGCTGGAGAAAAAAGGGTTGCGCGACGGCATGCCCCCCCTAATATGCGATGTTTCAACCGGCCGACCTCGCCCGTTAGTACCAGCTGCTTGGCGCCGCCGTATTTTCGACGCAATTCACTCCCTCGCGCACCCAGGTGTGCGTGCTTCAGTCAAAATGGTTGCCGGAAAGTTTGTGTGGCCAGGCCTGCGTAAAAACGTAAAAGAATGGGCAAAAACTTGCATTCCTTGTCAACGCGCCAAAGTACACAGACACACAAAAGCCCCTCTGGAGCCTTTTCCCATCCCTGCTAGAAGGTTCGACCACATTCATGTCGACCTCGTGGGACCACTGCCTTCCTCCCAAGGTTTCACACACCTGCTAACAATGATAGACCGCACCACGCGCTGGCCAGAGGCAGTCCCTCTAGCAGCAACTACAGCGGAGGAAGTCGCTCGCGTTTTTCTAACGAATTGGGTGGCACGTTTCGGCGTCCCAACAGACATCACATCAGATAGGGGGCCTCAATTTGTCTCAGAACTCTGGTCAGCCATGTCCAACAGTTTAGGGGCAACCATTCATCGCACCACCGCTTATCACCCTCAGGCTAATGGGTTATGCGAGCGTTTTCACAGGTCCTTAAAGGCCGCCCTCAGAGCCTCATTAACGGACACAAATTGGGTAAACAAACTCCCCTGGGTTTTATTGGGGTTGCGTGCAGCACCTAAAGAGGATTTAGACGCTTCCCCTGCAGAATTAGTCTTTGCCCAACCTATCAGACTCCCAGGTGAATTTTTACCGGAGAACCCGGAACCAGGGCACCTCCCAGTCCCAAGGTTTTTAGGCAGTAACGGACCGGACTCTCCACAGTCCAGCTCACCACTCTTTTCCGCGAGTTTTTGTTCCTCAATCTTTAAAAAACGCTGAGTTTGTTTTTGTTAAACATGAAGCACTAAAACCAACGTTACGCCCAGTATACGATGGCCCATACAGAGTGCTGGAAAATGGTGACAAACACTTTGTGCTTGATTATGGGGATAGAAATGAAACGGTCAGCATTGACAGACTCAAACCTGCTTTCTTGTTGAGAGACGAACCTGCACAGTTGGCGAGAGCACCTCGGCGAGGCAGACCCCCCAAGGAAAAAGTCTCAGCCCCCAGGCAGGGAACAGATAATCTCTCCCCTTCCCACACTGCAGATTCCTCACAACAAGATCCCAGCAGGACGTCTAAACCAACCTACAGCAGCTTTGGGAGAAGATTGAAACCTAGACAGCACAGGGACTGATTCCAACACTCCGCAGTTTTTCGCTAATTGTGCTGCAACAGTTTAGGACTGACTTATGATTATACTATGCTGTTATGTTTTCACTGAACTCTCTTAGGAACATGGCTGCTTGAAAGTTTCTTCTGTGGCAACAGCTGTAACACGTAGTATGTCTTAGTAATTACCCTAGACTGTGAATCTTTCTGTGTCCTTTCATAGTTGTTTGGGGGGCCTGTGGTATATATTACTCATATAGTCCATACCTACATTTGTTAGAGCATGTGGAAATGTTTGGGACAGAATATACAAAGGAACTTCACACCTCTGAAAGGACAAAGGAATCTCACCGCCGTGTGAAGACAATGACGTCACAGGACGCGGCGGCAACAGACTTGACACCTTCACCCCCTAAGGCGAGGAGAGGTTTTCCCATCACCTCCCAAGACGAAGGGAGGAGTTAACAGGACTAATGGGGGATTTAGATAACGGGGGATTTCAGCTTGTGTTTTGCATGTCTTTGATGTGTGCCTGTATTTAACCAGTGAGCTGGGCAGAATTCTCTCTCTTTGCCTTCTGCCAAGCTCTGCACCAGATGAGACAAGATAGAAGAGTTGTTCATTAAAGACACTGCTTTTGTGATACAAAACCGCCTCGTCATTTCCAGCTCTTCTACAGAAGGCATGTTAAGTTGTTTAGTTGTGAACCTAGGTTGTGTGTTTGCATGATACATTTTATTAGCCAGGATGGTGGTATGCCTGATTTAGTACTGAGTTTTAGAGTGCCATCCATCCATCCATCTTCTACCGCTTTTCCAGAGGTCCGGGTCGTGGAGGTAGCAGTTCAAGCAGAGTGTTATTGTTTAATTGGTATTTGTATGTTAAATTTTACAGCCAGAGGGGTGGTGGCTCGGTAACTAATAACGTTTATGGTATATTTGAGCCCTCCTGGTTTGTTTGAGCTATTTTCATTAAACACCCAGCGTGATTTTGCTTTGAATGCTCGTTGTGGGGTGGGAGTTGGGGTGGGGGCTGCCAGTAGTGTGTGTTGTGGTTTTGTGTGTGATATATACAGTGGGGCAAAAAAGTATTTAGTCAGCCACCAATTGTGCAAGTTCTCCCACTTAAAAGATGAGAGAGGTCTCCAATTTTCATCATAGGTATACCTCAACTACGAGAGACAAAATGAGAAAAAAAAATCCAGAAAATCACATTGAAGGATTTTTAATGAATTAATTGGTAAATTCCTAGGTAAAATAAGTATTTGGTCACCTACAAACAAGCAAGATTTCTGGCTCTCACAGACCTGTAACTTCTTCTTTAAGAGGCTTCTCTGTCCTCCACTCGTTACCTGTATTAATGGCACCTGTTTGAACTCATTATCAGTATAAAAGACACCTGTCCACAACCTCAAACAGTCAGACTCCAAACTCCACTATGGCCAAGACCAAAGAGCTATCAAAGGACACCAGAAACAAAATTGTAGACCTGCACCAGGCTGGGAAGACTGAATCTGCAATAGGTAAGCAGCTTGGTGTGAAGAAATCAACTGTGGGACCAATTATTAGAAGATGGAAGACATACAAGACCACTGATAATCTCCCTCGATCTGGGGCTCCACGCAAGATCTCACCCCGTGAGGTCAAAATGATCACAAGAACGATGAGCAAAAATCCCAGAACCACTCGGGGGGACCTAGTGAATGACCTGCAGAGAGCTGGGACCAAAGTAACAAAGGCTACATCAGTAACACACTACGCCGCCAGGGACTCAAATCCTGCAGTGCCAGACGTGTCCCCCTGCTTAAGCCAGTATATGTCCAGGCCCGTCTGAAGTTTGCTAGAGAGCATTTGGATGATCCAGAAGAGGATTGGGAGAATGTCATATGGTCAGATGAAACCAAAATAGAACTTTTTGGTAAAAACTCAACTTGTCGTGTTTGGAGGAGAAAGAACACCATACCTACTGTGAAGCATGGGGGTGAAAACATTATACTTTGGGGCTGTTTTTCTGCAAAGGGACCAGGACGACTGATCCGTGTAAAGGAAAGAATTGAATGGGGCCATGCATCGTGAGATTTTGAGTGAAAACCTCCTTCCATCAGCAAGGGCATTGAAGATGTAACGTGGCTGGGTCTTTCAGCATGACAATGATCCCAAACACACCGCCCGGGCAACGAAGGAGTGGCTTCGTAAGAAACATTTCAAAGTCCTGGAGTGGCCTAGGCAGTCTCCAGATCTCAACCCCATAGAAAATCTTTGGAGGGAGTTGAAAGTCTGTGTTGCCCAGCGACAGCCCCAAAACATCACTCCTCTAGAGGAGATCTGCATGGAGGAATGGGCCAAAATACCAGCAACAGTGTGTGAAAACCTTGTGAAGACTTACAGAAAACGTTTGACCACTGTCATTGCCAGCAAAGGGTGTATAACAAAGTATTGAGATGAACTTTTGTTATTGACCAAATATTTATTTTACCGAGGAATTTACCAATTAATTCATTAAAAATCCTTCAATGTGATTTTCTGGATTTTTTTTTTCTCATTTTGTCTCTCATAGTTGAGGTATACCTATGATGAAAATTGGAGACCTCTCTCTTCTTTTAAGTGGGAGAACTTGCGCAATTGGTGGCTGACTAAATACTTTTTTCCCCCACTGTATATATAGCACCCCCTCATGGATCGTCACCTTATCGTGGTGGGGGGGTTTGCGTGCCCCAGTGATCCCAGGAGCTATGTTGTCCGGGGCAATTTGCCTCTGATAGGGTCTCCCAAGACAAACTGGTCCTGGGTGAAGGGCCAGACGAAGAACGATCCAACAGACTCTCATGATAAATTGTATATCAAGGATTCAGTGTACCCCGCCCGGTATGGGGTTACCGGGGGCCCCACCCTGGAGCCAGGCCTGGGGGAGGGGCTCGAAGGCTAGCGTCTGGTGGCCGGGTTTCCACCCATGGGACCCGGCCGGGCTCAGCCCGAAGGAGTTACATGGGTCCGCCCTCCAGTAGGTTCACCACCTGCAGGAGGGATCATGGAAGTCCGGTGCTATGTGGATTAGGTGGCAGTCAAAGGCGGAGACCTTGGCGGACTGATCCCAAGCTTTCTAAACTGGCTTTTGGTACGTGGAATGTCACCTCTCTGGTGGGGAAGGAGCCTGAGCTGGTGTACGAGATTGAGCGATACCGGCTAGATATAGTTGGCCTCACCTCAACACACAGCTCCGGTTCCGGAACCAGTCTCCTGGAGAGGGGCTGGAGCTTGGCCTTTTCTGGAGTTGCCCCGGGC
The DNA here is from genome assembly GCA_020510985.1 of Pholidichthys leucotaenia. Taxonomy (NCBI): domain Eukaryota; kingdom Metazoa; phylum Chordata; class Actinopteri; order Cichliformes; family Pholidichthyidae; genus Pholidichthys; species Pholidichthys leucotaenia. The sequence continues at coordinate 292,801,375 of CM035839.1, read as the reverse complement.
GAGAGGCGACGAGCAGGGGTAGGTATTCTTGTATCGCCCCACCTTGCTGCCTCTATATTGGAGTTTTCCCCGGTGGACGAAAGGGTTGCTTCCCTGCGCCTTCGGGTTGGGAAACGGGTCCTGACCATCATTTGTGCCTATGCACCAAATGATGTTTCAGAGTACCCACCCTTTTTGGAGTCTGTGACTGGGGTGCTGGAGGGTGCTCCTCCTGGAGACTCCATTGTCCTACTGGGGGACTTCAATGCGCACGTGGGCAACGACAGTGAAACCTGGAGGGGGGTGATTGGGAGGAACGGCCTGCCCGATCTGAACCCGAGTGGTGTTCAGTTATTGGACTTCTGTGCTAACCACAGTCTGTCTATAACGAACACCATGTTCAAGCATAAGGGTGTCCATATGTGCACCTGGCACCAGGACACCCTAGGCCGCAGGTCGATGATCGATTTTGTTATCGTATCATCAGACCTGCGACCGTATGTCTTGGACACCCGAGTAAAGAGAGGTGCAGAGCTGTCAACTGATCACCACCTGGTGGTGAGTTGGATCCGATGGCAGGGGAGGAAGCCATTCAGACCTGGTAGACCCAAACGTATAGTGAGGGTGTGCTGGGAGCGTCTGGCTGAGGCCCCTGTCCGGGAGGTCTTCAACTCCCACCTCCGGAAGAACTTCAACCACATTCCGAGGGAGTCTGGAGACATGGAGTCTGAATGGGCCATGTTCTCCACCTCTGTTGTTGAAGCGGCAGCCCAGAGCTGCGGCCGCAAGGTGGTCGGTGCATCTCGTGGTGGCAACCCCCGAACCAAGTGGTGGACACCAGTGGTGAGGGGGGCCATTAAGCTGAAGAAGGAGTCCTATCAAGCTTGGTTGGCTTGTGGGACTCCCGAAGCAGCTGAGGTGTACCGGCAGGCCAAGCGGAGTGCAGCTCGGGTGGTTGCTGAAGCAAAAACCCGGGTATGGGAGGAGTTCGGTGAGGCCATGGAACAAGACTTTCGGTCGGCTTCAAAGAGATTCTGGCAAACTGTTCGGCGGCTCAGGAGGGGAAAGCAGCTCCCCGTCCACACTGTGTATGGTGCGGATGGGACACTGTTGACTTCAACTGGGGATATCGTCGGGCGGTGGAAGGAATACTTCGAGGATCTCCTCAATCCCACTGATACGCCTTCCACAGAGGAAGCAGGGTTTGGGGACGAGGGGGATGACTCGCCTATCACAGGGGCTGAGGTCGCCAAGGTGGTTAAAAATCTCCTTGGTGGCCGGGCCCCGGGGGTGGACGAGATTCGCCCCGAGTACCTCAAGGCCCTGGATGTTGTTGGGTTGTCATGGTTGACACGCCTCTGCAACATTGCGTGGAGGTCGGGGGCAGTGCCTTTGGCATGGCAAACCGGGGTGGTGGTTCCTCTCTTCAAAAAAGGGGACCGGAGGGTGTGCTCCAACTTTAGAGGGATCACACTCCTCAGCCTCCCTGGGAAGGTCTATGCCAAGGTATTGGAGAGGAGAGTCCGGCCGTTGGTCGAACCTCGGATTCAGGAGGAGCAATGTGGTTTTCGTCCTGGCCGTGGCACATCGGACCAGCTCTTTACCCTCTCGAGAATTCTTGAGGGTTCGTGGGAGTTTGCCCAACCAGTTTACATGTGTTTTGTGGACTTGGAGAAGGCATTTGACCGCGTCCCTCGTGGATTTTTGTGGGGGGTGCTTCGGGAGTATGGGGTATCGGGCTTGTTGTTACGAGCTATTCGGTCTCTGTACGACCGTTGTGAGAGTTTAGTTCGCATTGCCAACACTCGGTCGGAGTCATACCCAGTGAGAGTTGGACTCCGCCAGGGCTGCCCTTTGTCACCGGTCCTGTTCATAATTTTTATGGACAGGATTTCTAGGCGCAGCCAGGGAATGGAGGGTGTCATGCTTGGTGACCACAGGATCTCATCTCTGTTGTTTGCAGATGATGTTGTCCTGTTGGCTTCATCCAGCAATGACCTACAGCTCTTGCTGGGACGGTTTGCCGCTGAGTGTGAAGCGGCTGGGATGAGAATCAGCACCTCCAAGTCCGAGTCCATGGTCCTCAGCCGGAAAAAGGTGGATTGTCCTCTCCGGGTTGGGGACAGGCTCCTGCCCCAAGTGGAGGAGTTTAAGTATCTTGGGGTCTTGTTCACGAGTGAGGGGAAAATGGAGCGAGAGATCGACAGACGGATTGGAGCAGCATCTGCAGTGATGCGGACGTTGTAGCGGTCTGTTGTGGTGAAGAGGGAGCTTAGTTCTAAGGCAAAGCTGTCGATTTACCAGTCAATCTACGTTCCTACTCTCACCTATGGTCACGAGCTTTGGGTAATGACCGAAAGAACGAGATCGCGGATACAAGCGGCTGAAATGAGCTTTCTCCGTAGGATTGCTGGACTCACCCTCAGAGATAGGGTGAGGAGCTCAGTCATCCGGGAGAGGCTCAGAGTAGAACCGCTGCTCCTCCACATTGAAAGGAGTCAGTTGAGGTGGTATGGGCATCTGATTAGGATGCCTCCTGGACGCCTCCCACTTGAGGTGTTTCAGGCACGTCCCACTGGGAGGAGACCCCGGGGCAGACCCAGGACTCGGTGGAGAGACTATGTCTCCCAGCTAGTCTGGGAACGCCTTGGTATCCCCTCTGAAGAGCTGGAGCAGGTGGCTGGGGAGAGGGAAGTCTGGGCTTCTCTGCTTGAACTGCTGCCTCCGCGACCCGGACCTCCGGAAAAGCGGTAGACGATGGATGGATGGATGGATGGTATATATAGCATTGTTAAGGGGATTGTTCTGAGTTAGAAACACGGCCTTATTTTGTTTTGTTAAATTGTTCTCTTTTAGTGGAAGAATAACCCGGTCAGCTGTGTAGGGGGCGCTGGCAGTCTACCCGGCCCCCTAGCCTTAGCTGTGTGAATGGATAGGAGTTTATTTATTTTTGTACATATGTTTTTTTTTTCCCTTTAGTGCGTGAGTGGGGTGACAAATTAGGGTGGGTTGTTTGTGTGCCTGACATTTTTTAAAGGGGGGTGGGGGGGTGTTACATATGAAAAAGGCTGGTATTAGTAAGATGGCGGCTGGGTTGGACGTGGGTTGGACCGGGGTGGCTAACTGCCGGTTTCCGGTAGTGACACCACTTGGGGTATAAAGGAAGTGGGAGGAAGAGGCTCTGCGTGGGAGCCACCTGTCATGCAGGCGAGTGCCGTAAGCCTTATGTACATAGTTTGTTATCCTGAATAAAGCCCTGTTAACCGAGTTCTTACTTCCTCGTTATTCCTGTAATTATGGACACAACACTAATGAGCAGTGGCATGACAGGGGGTTGTTTCTGAGCTGCAGGTTGCCACAAAAGAGCTGAAGGCCGAAATTTTAAGAGCAAAACAGAATTATAAATCAGAATTGGAAAGCAAGATGGCAACAAAGAAGCTTGGTTCAGCCTGGGCCAGTATGAAAACTATTGCAGGCCTTCAGAGCACAGAGCGCAGTAATCGTGTGTTTTTAGATGGGTTTAATTCAGACACAGAGCTGGCTAATGCTCTTAATTGTTTTTATGTATATATTTATTTATTTATTTATTTATATATATTTATTTATATATATATTTGTATAAAATAAATATATTTAATGATATAAAATATATATAATATATAACTATAATATATATAAAATATAAAATGATATATTAAATATATTTAATATATAAAATAAATATATATATATATTTGTTTTTATGTATATATTTGACTCCTTTGATTTTAGCACTGAAACCCAAGATTTGAAACAGAAACTCAAAGACAATCAGCACTTTAATATTGAGGTGCAGGATATTAATAGGGCGTTCTGTGCTGTAAAAGTGAACAAAAGTCAGGGCCCTCATAATATAAGTGGGCGATTGGTAAAGTCCTGTGCACATGAACTGAGTCCTATATTTCACTACATTTTCAATAAGTCCTTACAGACACAACATGTGCCTAAGATCTGGAATGATGGTTGTCCCCATTCCAAAATCCAGCTGCCCTAAAATGGTAAATGATTTTAGACCAGTTGCTTTGACTTCAATTTTAATGAAAATTTTTGAAAAACTGGTCAGACTTGAGGTCCTAAAGCAGACTGAACATGCATTGGATCCTTTGCAGTTTGCCTATAGGCCTCACAGAGGAGTGGAGGATGCCACTGTCACTCTGTTTAACATGCTTTTTAAACATCTGGATTTTAATGGGACACACGCCAGGCTTTTATTTGTGGGCTTTTCTTCCGCCTTTAATACAATCCAACCTCATATTTTAGTTGAAAGGCTCCTGCAACAATTTGATTTGAGTAATAATCTGGTGGGTTGGATTCTGGATTTTTTAACCAACAGGACACAGAGAGTAAGGGTCAATGGCACATTGTCTGACCAAAAGTGTTTTTCTACTGGCTCTCCTCAGGGGTGCGTGCTGTCACCACTACTCTTCATCCTGTACACAAACATGTGTCGGAGCAGACATGACAACAGACACATTATAAAGTATGCTGATGATTCAATTGTTGTCAGTTTCCTCCAGGATGGTGAGAGTGGCCATGGCCCAGTAGTTGATGATTTTGTTCACTGGTGTGAGGATTCCTACCTGCAGCTGAATACGACAAAAACTAAAGATATGATTATTGACTTTAGGAGGAAAACTCCCAGGCATGAAGTCACCGTACTAAGGCCAGACCACTGAATGTGTACAATCCTACAAATATCTTGGGACGATTATTGATAGTAATTTAAACTTTGAAGAGAACTGTGAAAGGGTGTGCAAAAAGGGTCAGCAACATTTGCATCGTTTAAGGAAACTTGCACGCTTCCAAATTGACTGAACCATTATGACAATGATTTATCGGGCTTTTATTGAATCTGTTTTATCCTTTTCTTTAGTGTCATGGTTTGGTCAGATAAAACTGAAACAGAGGAAATCCTTGGATCAGGTAGTTAGATGGTCCAGTCGTTTGCTTGGTGAGTCACAGTTGAGCCTGACATCCCTGTACACCAGACAGGTACAGAGGATTGCAACCTCCATTTTAAATGATGACTCCCACCCTTTGCACTGCCACTTTCAGCTTCTTCCCTCCAGACGGAGGTTTGCTGTCCCAAAAAGTAGAACCCAGCGCTACAAAAACAGCTTTGTTCCTGCTGCTGTCAAAGAGTTGAACAAGATGTAACAATATATTGCACATAATTTAGTTACCTATTTATTAATTTTATTTTATATTTACTTATTTTTGATGGTTTTTTTATTTGGGTTCTAAATCTTTTATTGGGTTTTAGACTTTTGAGTTTTTAACCTCTTTGACTAGTCTTTAACTTTTTAATATGACCCTTCTCTCTTGTTTTTTCTCTTATCTCTTTGTCCTATGTCCTGATTGATGGAGCCTTGAGTACTTTTATCATGTCTATAGTCAGCTTCATGTGTGCCTGTGTTTGTGTTCATGTTGAATGTAATTGTGGTTTGTAAATATGGATGTCACCAGACTGCAAAACAAATCTACCTACGGGTACAAATAAAGTAACCTGAACCTGAACCTGAACCTGTGCCCCGAGGAAGGCAGAAAGGCACGGCCCCAGACAGATGGAGCGCTTGGAAGTGTGGAGGAGAAGACGCTTCGGGATTGAGGCGACCAGCTGTGGTCCGGAAATCGGACTGCCTCCAGGGGTGGACTGATGGTGATGGGTCTGGGGGGTGGGGGGGGGTCATCTTCACCGAGTCATGGATGTGTTGTGGTTGTTAAAATTTTGTTCTGTGTTAATAGTTTTGGGGATTGTTTTAGTACTATATTTTGTTGTTAGGAGACATGGCAGCATTTTCTTTTAGCTGATATCTGGACTTTTATGTAACATAGGTGGCAGAATAATCCACCTCGCCGTGTGGGGGGTAGAACGGCAGTCTACCCATCCCCCCTAATTTTAGTTATTTTGTGTGAACGCTATAGGCCCCTTTTGTGATTTGAGTTTCGTTATATTTAGCAGATGATTTGGGTTGCAAATAGGGGTGGGCTGGTTGTGTGTGTGTTTTGCATTTTTTTTCTATGGGGGGGGGGTATTATGTATTTATTTGCTGTTCATATACTGTTCTTATTGGATTTCTTATTTGTGTGGTACGGGGTGGTGGCTCCGGCTTCCGTTCCCGCCAGCCCCAGTGGTATAAAAGGGGCGTTGGGACTCTTTTCTGCTTTACCTCTGCCAGCGGCTGCACGCACGGCTGTAGCACTGAGGTGAGCTTCACAATAAAGGAGTGCTCAGCTCCACTCCTGGTGTCACCTCTGTCTACGAGTTACGACATAACACATCCTCCATATTTTAGACAGTTTATTTCAAACAAATCTGCAACTTCTCAATAAATTTAAAGATAACATAGATTTTACCGTGTAACAGCACATTTTCATAATTGCCTCTGCACAAAAACAGGTTTAAAACTTAACCTGTTCTCTGCGAGAGAGTTTAAAAAGATAATATGCTGCACACTTTTCCTTTAGGAATCTTTACATTCCAGTCATAGGCGAGCTAAAATACTCAACATCTAAATATTTTTGCTACACCTTCCAAGCATGCTGCAGGTCAGTTTTGATGGACGTGGTGTTTTATTCAGACCCTGTGTGAGTAAAAATGTGCAAAAATGCCGTTTGCATGTATCATTAACCAGGTCACAGTGGACAGTTTTATGCGTTTATGCGCTGAGAAACTCCAGAACCACTAGTTCCGCTGTTCCACAGCCACCACAGTACACTGTGCTCGTGTTGCAAAAGGGTGTGTCTGTGAGCTGTGCGCGCACTCGGAAAAAGGAGGTTCTTCAGGAGAACTGAAGCGAGCTTCTGCCGTCTGCCGCCGTCCTGCCTCCTCCACACACCGCCGCCTGCACTTTAACTCTACGTAAAACCGTCTGGACTTGACCCCGCGTTGCTCATGAGGACTGCTCTGCGCCCCATCCACACGTCACAGCGGAAGTCTTGAAAAACCAGAAGCGACAACCGCAGGAAACCGTGCGCGCGCGCGACTCCCCCCGCGGTTTGCCCGGTTTTGTGTGTGTGCAGCTCCGCGGGCCCCCGTGCTGTCTCCGCTCCCGGTTTTAACCATGTATCAGGCGGTCAGGAAACTGCTTTTCACCGACTGTCGGTGCGCAGAGGACGCGTCCAGAAGCTACGAGGAGCTGTTCGCCAAACTGGACACCAACAAGGATGGACGGGTGGACGTGTCGGAGCTGAAGGCGGGCCTGGCAGCCATGGGCGTCAAGACCGGGAAGGGGGCGGCTCAGGTAAACCAGCAGCGAACATTCAGATACTGTATGAACTGTGCTGCAGTTTAACCCGGTCCAGGAACTTTGAAATCGCAAGAATCAGAAGGTCTTGGTGTGAAAAGAAGTGGTGTGAAAAAGTGTTTGCCCCCTTCCTGATTTCTCATTTTATTGTATGTTTGTCACACTTAAATGTTTCAGATCATCAAACAAATTTAAATATTAGACAAAGACAACACAAATAAACACAAAATGCAGTTTTTAAATGAAGGTGTTTATTAACCTACATGACCCTGTGTGAAAAAGTGATTGCCCCCTAAACCTAATAACTGCTTGGGCAGCAACAACTGCAATCAAGCTTTTGCAATACCTGGCAATGAGTCATTTACAGCGCTGTGGAGGAGTTTTGGCCCACTCATCTTTGCAGAATTGTTGTAATTCAGCCACATTGGAGGGTTTTCAAGCATGAACCACCTTTTTAAGGTCATGCCACAGCATCTCAATCGGATTCAGGTCAGGACTTTGACTAGGCCACTCCAAAGTGTTAATTTTGTTTTTCTTAAGTGTTGGAATTTTGTGAAAAAACCATCTAAGTCTACCCTTCAAAGATTGTCTATGTGTGTAGATGGTTCACCCAGATTCGTTTTAAAGGAAGAGATCAATTTAATTGGAAGACATGTATTTATTTAAGCAAGTTGAATATAGCAATTACAGCGCTGGGTCAAACGTTCTCTCCCTGACAACAACAGGAATTGTCAGGTCGTGAAGTCTGACTGACTATGCTGTCCCTGACCCAGTATATTTATGCAAAGTCCAAGCATGCATTATCAGATGAAAAGCAGGTGCAGCGGTCCGTGGGAGTGAGCAGTCCGTTCCTGGCACCGTGTGTAATCACTGAAGGCCGTTTCTCCTCCTGGGTCAAAGTGGCTGAGCTTCGGTCACTCCTTATCACAACCGGTTCCTTGTATCCTCCCATAGATCACACAAGACGTTGTTATTCTCTGTGCTGAGACAGAGGTCCACTCCTTTTTGCAGGTAATGAGCCACACATTTGGCAATATATATTCCATTATGGTATATTGGTTATATTAACTAGACATAAGCAGAGTACACATATTTTGAGTCACACTGATAACTTGTTATATGATTATATTAATCACTTTTTTCCCATCATAAGCCATTTAGAGGTGGACTTGCTGGTGTGTTTTGGATCATTGTCCTGCTGCAGAACCCAAGTGTGCTTCAGCTTGAGGTCACGAACAGATGGCTGGACATTCTCCTTCAGGATTTTTTGGTAGACAGCAGAATTCATGGTTCCATTTACCAGTGGAACCATGGTAAATAGCGGCTGCCCCGGCCTTGGATGCGCTCTGCAGAGCGTGCCCAAATGCCAAGTCACGTTTCGTTACCTTGTATTCATACATGTTGTAATGACAATAAAGTTGAATCTCATCTCATCTCACAGCAAGTTTTCCAGATCCTGAAGCAGCAAAACAGCCCCAGACCATCACACTACCACCACCATATTTTACTGTTGGTATTATGTTCCTTTTCTGAAATGCTGTGGTACTTTTATGCCAGATGTAATGGGACACACACCTTCCAAAAAGTTCAACTTTTGTCTCATCAGTCCACAGACTATTTTCCCAAAAGTCTTGGGGATTATCAAGATGTTTTCTGGCAAAACTGAGACAAGCCTTTATGTTCTTTTTGCTCAGCAGTGGTTTTTGTTTTGGAACTCTGCCATGCAGGCCATTTTTGCCCAGTCTCTTTCTTATGGTGGAGTCATGAACACTGACCTTAACTGAGACAAGTGAGGCCTGCAATTCTTTGGCTGTTGCTGTGGGGTCTTTTGTGACCGCTTGGATGAGTCATCACTGCACTCTTGGGATAATTTTGGTCAGCTGCCCACTCCTGGGAAAGTTCACCCCTGTTCCATGTTTTCTCCGTTTGTGGATAATAGCTCTCACTGTGGCTTGCTGGAGTCCCAAAGTGTTAGAAATGGTTTTATTATCTTTTCCAGACTGATAGATCTCAATTACTTTTTCTAATTTGTTCCTGAATTTCTTTGGATCACAGCATGATGTCTAGCTTTTGAGGATCTTTTGGTCTATTTCACTTTGTCAGGCAGGTCCTATTTAAGTGATTTCTTGATTGAGAACAGGCGTGGCAGTAATCAGGCCCGGGTGTGGCTAGAGAAATTGAACTCAGCTTTCCAAAGATGTGATAAAGCAGTTAATTTATGTTTTAACGGGGGGGGGGGGCAGGCGGAATCACTTTTTCACACAGGGCCAAGTAGATTTGGATTTTTTTCCCTTAATGATAAACACCTCCATTTAAAAACTGCATTTTGTGTTTGTGTTATCTTTGTCTAATATTTAAATTTGTTTGATGATCTGAAACATTTTAGTGTGACAAACGTACAAAAAAATGAGAAATCAGGAAGGGGGCAAACACTTTTTCACAACACTGTAGGCCACAGACATTTATCTGCTCATAAGTAAGGAGGCGCCTATTGCCAAGTTTGGGCCAATACACATATTGAAAATAAGTTTATAAGTGGCTGATATATTTAATTTGATTTTGTTTCCATTTATTTGATGCACATTGTCAGGGGGTCAAAGAAATATGCATTTAAAAAAAATATATGAACTGAAATGGTTTAGTCCTGTTTTTTTAATTTACAGCTGTCGTCTACTGTTGTACACTATCCAGGGATGAGAATCCTCCGCGATTCCGTGGAATTCCTCGGATTTGATCATGTCTAGGGTCATTCTCGTGAATCGTCTAAATTCGAGGAGAAATTTTTTTTTGGGGGGGTGGGGGGGTGGGGGTGAGGTCTGTTATGAGCGGCGAGTCGTATTTTCGATCGGCTGCTAAAATCCACCACGCAGAACGCGCTACCCAGTGAGATCAGTAATGTAATGTAACAAGGCCACTGATTGGCTGATACTTATTGAAGCAACCAATTGGCGATTTTGTTAGATTTCCTATATCATATCCAACACGCGGAGCGAAATGCAAATGGCGGACAGTTCAATCAACTGAGTTTTCCCGATTTCGTGAAGATGGTGAACCTAAAACTCACGAAAGACAACAAAGCAAGAATTTTAGAAATCGACAAAGGGATAAGGAACAAGTTTTGTTGGGAATGGCTCGAAAAACTGTCAATGACTGTAAAGATCGGTAAAAATACCGAAGTTGTGGTTGAAAAAATGGCCGACTTCATAGCGAAATGCGAAGTGCCAGGAAAAGCCCAGTGTGTTTATTGCAACGATTTCTTGAGTTATGGATCTCGTGGTTGTGTTGCCTTAGTTGAGCACTGTTCAAAACAGAAACATCTCAAAATTGTGGCTACAAAGAGATCGAACTACTCGCTCGTGCTGCGTTCAAAACGATTGATGGACACGGTCAAATTCAGATGCCAGTCAATCAAAGTTCATCACAATCGGCCCCAATTACAGCAATTAGTGATCGGAAGACACATTCCAAGGTAAGATTTTTTTCTCGTTTAAGTAATGTACTTGAGAATTTTCGCGTAATGAATTTGTTATGAAATAGCATGTGTAAGTTGTGATGTCATGCCTGTTTTGAAACACTAATTGCATTTGAATGCTGATTATCAATTGTTATGTTATTACATATTTTCTCACAATTTGAAATGCAATCTAAGAATTTTGAATATAATTTATCGTTTTTTGTTTCACTAGGAGGAGTTACATAGTGCATGTGTAAGGTTTTTTTTTTTGTCATGGGCGGTGATGGGTTGCCTTTCCTAAGATGTCTTTGCTTTTATTAGTAAACATACTTTCTTTATGGTCATTGCATAAAACTATTAAACATCTTTTAGGTTTTACTTACTTTCTTAGATTATCTTTCAAATATTAACCTGGTGAACTCTGTTCAACTTCCCTAAAAACGCCTAAAAATAACATGCCCAAAGTAAATCAAAAGCTGTTCTTCAACCCTTTGCAGCATCTTCATGGGGTTAGTCTCATTTAAAAGAAAATACTCTGAATTTTTTGGCAAAACAGTCATAATCTCTCTAAGTGCTCCTGCCACTGAGTAACAAGAAAGTTCGCCTGGGTGTTTTTTTAGATACAAATGCTTGCAAATAACATACAGCTGTCAGATACTGGCTGGAAAACACAACAGAAATGTAGAACCAAGTGTTTTCAAGCTCATTTCAAAATTTTGTAAAAATACCACAAAAAATTAATATATTACACAGCTTTTTTTTCTCAGGTTGTAACAAGGCTGTGTCTGTACTGGAAGACCGGAAATACAGCTTTTTTTTTCAGTGCGCACTGAGACGCACTAAGATGCAGAGACGTGACCGGCCGCGGAATTCACAAGAGTTCAAGGGGTTAAAATATACTGATATGCAACTTTTTTTATATTCCTAGTAACACCAACAAAATGCACGTGTGCCTGGAATTTCTCAAAAAAGCGTCAACTGCATACATCAGTTGTGGAAAGCACATGCAGAAGCGACTGCCCCTCAACAACCCACTGCTTCAAGCAATGTCTGCCCTTGATCCTGCTGCTAAGGGACACAGTGAAGGTACCAAGGCCCTAGAGAAACTCAGTCAGCTCCTGGACCCTTTCCTGACAGACAAGGAGAAGGATTCAGTGTCTATGGAAATCAGGAAGTTCCCGGTAGACTCAAGCCTGAAACAAACTTTGGAGGAAGGAAGAGTAGATGTCTGGTGGGGAAAAGTCTTCACAACAAACAACTATCCAGCTCTCTCTAGAATGGCTATGGTGTCTCTAAGCTGCTTCCATGGGCCTAGAGTTGAGTCATCATTCAACACCATGGGAGATATCATTGACATAAGGTCAACTAGAATGAACATTAACACAATCAGCTCAATTCAAACTGTGAAGTACAGTCTCAAGGCTAGAGACACATCATCACTTGCTTTCTTCAAGAAACATGATGTCAAGCACTCCAAAATTGATGAAAGGCTGTGTGTCAACTTCAAAAATGCAGCAAGTGCCTACAGGCATGAAACGGAAGAAAAAAGAAAAGAGAAGGAAATGAAACAAAGAATTCAATCTTCAACATGATTCTGTGGCAAGCAAGGCAGCCATGAAAAAGAACAGAGAAGCTGCAGCTAAGCAGGCACTGCTTGCCCACAGAAAATCAGAGAAGAGGAAGGCTACAGAACGGCTCCAGGCTTTGGTAGCCAAGAAGAAAAAATTGCACAATTAGATGTGAAGAATACGTTGACTTGTACATAAGTTCATAGAGTAGTAGCACAGGCATGTAAATATGGAAGTGACATTTTCTGTTTCTCAATCAAGTGTGACACTGAATCAAAACAGTATTGAACATGATTACACATGTGATGCAGCAGCAGATTTAAAAGGTAAACTATAAATGCATTTGTACTTACTTCTAACTTTAAATATAAGACCACATTTGAGCATTCTAAAACACCAGATTTCGTTAGCTTCAGACCCCCCACCGAGGCTCCGCCTTGGGGGCCTGCGTCCCCCAAGACCCCCGGCTTAGTTTCCTCTCTTTTTCCCAAACCCCATTCTCATCTCTGACTATCAGTCCATAGTGGTGAATATCAATAATTTCTAATGCTAAGCCAGTGTATCTGTGCATCCCTTGTTAGATAGTTTAATGGGAGTGTCTGTGGATTTGGAAGATGTATGTCTGTGTGAAATGTCTACAGATTGGGAAGAGTTGACAATCGGACAAAAGCTTTTCAGATCAGTTCAAGTCCACTGCAGCTGTGGTGCAGGTGAGGAGTGTGTCACCTCTGATCAGAGGGAGCTGTTCCCTGCCATGCCCACGCTATTTTACTTGACATGAATTTAGAATTAAAATTAAAAGGTTAGATTTGGGAAAGGGTAATATAAAAAGGTAATAAATGGGTATTAATAAAAAATTGAAACAAATTAGAAATATCCTTTCTTCAATTGTTGATAAATGCCTCAGATTTCCATACCTGTAGCCACTGCTGCGTAAGATATGGGATTTATAGAATGTATTCATAGATTTTTGTGAAAAAATGATTTTGACATTTGCCATACATCCCAGCAGCATCTTTCAGCTAACAAAAGCGCAACTCCCTGTAGACATACACCCTGCTTCATAAATACCCAGATCCCAAAATGTGCAAATTGCCCCGTAGAATCCCTGTGTAGCTGCTGCTTCCAGAGACTCATATCAGTTGGCCTTCATCAACAGTTTGCATATACTACAAAATTGTATCCATCCATCTTCCACCACTCATCCAGAGGTCCAGGTCACAGGGGCAGCAGTCCAAACAGAGCAACCCAGACTGCCGCCCAGTTCACATAGCACCATGAGCCCTCCTGCAGGTGGTGAGCCCCCAGGAGAGAGGACCCATGTGGCTCCTTTGGGTACACTGGGTCCTTGATATAACTTTTTCATAGGGATCTACTGGACCCCTCTTGGTCTGATCCTTCACCAAGGACCAGTTTGTCTTTGGAGACCCTACTAGGTACCAAGTTGCCCCCAACAACATACAGTGGATATAAAAAGTCTACACACCCCTGTTCAAATGTCAGGTTTTGTGATGTAAAATAATGAGACCAAGATAAATCATTTCAAAACTTTTTCCACCATTAATGTGACCTATAACCTGTACAACCCAATTGAAAAACAAACTGAAATCTTTTAAGGGGAAAAATAAAAAAATAAAAAACTTAAAATATCCTGTATGCATAAATCTGCAAACCCTTAAACTAGTCCTTTGTTGCAGCACCTTTGGCTTTTATTACAGCACTCAGTCTTTTTGAGTAGGAGTCTATCAGCGTGGCACATCTTGATGTGGCAATATTTGCACACTCTTCTTTGCTAAAATTCTCCAAATCTGTCAGATTGCGAGGGCATCTCCTGTGCACAGCCCTCTTCAGATCACTCCACAGATGTTCAATCGGATTCAGGTCTGGACTCTAGTTGGGCCATTCCAAAACCTTAATCTTCTTCTGGTGAAGCCATTCTCTTGTTGATTTGGATGTCTGCTTTGGGTCATTGTTGTGCTGAAAGATGAAGGTTCTTTTCATCTTCAGCTTTCTAGCAGAAGCCTGAAGATTTTGCCAACACTGACTGGTATTTGGAACTGTTCATGATTCCCTCCACCTTGACTAAGGCCCCAGTTCCAGCTGAAGAAAAACAACCCTCAAAGCATGATGCTGCCACCACCATGCTTCACTGTATTCTGTTCTTTTTGTGATGAGCAGTGTTGTGTTTGTGCCAAATATACCTTTTGGAATTATAGCCTAAAAGTTCAATCTTGGTTTCACCGGACCATAACACATTTTCCCACATGCATTTGGGAGTTTCAAATGTGTTTTTGCAAAATGTAGCTGGGCTTGAATGTTTTTCTTCATAAGATAAGGCTTCCATTTTGCCACCCTAGACGGGAGATTGTTGTCACATGTGCTAAGCAGTCAGTACTTCCCAGAAATTCCTGTAGCTCCTTCAATGTTGCTGTCAGCCTCTTGGCAGCCTCCCTGACCAGTTTTCTTCTCTTATTTTCATCAATTTTGGAGGAATGTCCAGTTCTTGGTAATGTCACTGTTGGGCCATATTTTCTCTACTTGATGATGACTGGCTTCACTGTGTTCCATGGTATATTGAATGCCTTGAAAAAAATTTTTTTTGTACCCTTCTCCTGACTGATACCTTGGAACAATGAGATCCCTCTGATGCTTTGGAAGCTCTCTGCGGACCATGGCTTGTGTTGTAAAATGTGACTACAAAAATGTCAGGAAAAGCCTACTAGAACAGCCGAACTTTATTTGGGGTTAATCAGAGGCGCTTTAAATGGTGGCAGGTGTGTGCTGACTCCCATTTAACATGAGTTTTGAATGTGATTGGTTAATTCTGAATACAGCCATGTCCCCTGTTATAAGAGGGTGTGCATATTTATGCAACCAGGTTATTATAAGTTTTTTTATTTTTCCCCTTAAAAAAATCAGTTTGTTTTTCAATTGGGTTGTACAGGTTATAGGTCACATTAATGGTGAAAAAATTTTGAAATGATTTATCTTGGTCTCATTTTTTTTACATCACAAAAACCTGGCATTTGAACAGGGGTGTGTAGACTTTTTATATCCATTATAGCTCCTGAGATCATTAGGGCACACTAACCCCTCCACCATGATAAGGTGGCGATCCACAAAGGGGATGAAATTATAAATATTAAAGTTTTCATGGCGCTATTAAGACTTGTTTGTCTAGTTTACTTATGTCTTGTCAATTCTTGTTTGGAGAAAAGAATCTTTCCTCCAGGGGCATTTCTAAGCAATTTAAAGCTTCAGATTAGATCATCCCACGTTTCTTGTTGTTACTTTAATCTCATTGTATCTTCTAAATCCCTTTACCTGATTTAAGAGTTGTAAATGCAGGATACGTTTTTACTAAGTGGAGTGAATTATAGCAGCTACCATGTCTTTTAACTGGAGTCCTGAACAGCAGTGGTTGTCTGAGGGCCTAACCCCAGATGTTCCTACCCATATGTGGAATCTAAACAATCCACTTTATGGTGTTAGATTATGCTTCACAAAGCAATATAAGCTACCAGGAAGAAGTTCAGTGCTTTTCATTTATATGGAAATTAGGAAAACTGTGAAGTAAAGGTGACAAATACATTCAGCCAAAGTCCATGAATGCCTTTCCACTTGGTATTTTGCAATTTAATAAATTCAGTCTTTGTGTTTAATTGTCTGAAAACCATGGTCAGAGTCTTCTTGCCCCATGACACCCTAGCATGTTTTTTTTTTAAACCTAAGGGAAAACACTCCTGATTAAAATTGTAAGACTGAGGAGAAATTACAAGTATTCACATTTGTGCTGGTGAATCATAACCAGGTTATAAGTAGAGCTTCAAAATACAAAAAGAAGAAGCAGGAGCAAGTGACAAAAAAATGGAGAGTTGACAGTTTATTGAAAACTGCATTGAAACTCAAACAGGCTGATCTTCCACTGATCAGAAGTTTAAACCATAGCCCCCAAACCCCCAAAACTGAACTAAAAGTGTCAAAAAAGGATTCATTAGTGAGTAGTGCCACTGTTCTTGTTGATCACTTCAAAAATTAATTTAGGGATGCTTGATGCAAGCGTTTCCAGGGGACTGGTGGGAACGTTGCTCCATATGGTGAAGATGGCTTCATGAAGGGCATGCATGGTCTGGAACTGACATCGATTTTTGTAAACTTCCCTTGCCATCCATCCCCAAATGGGATTTAGATCAGGGGAACACACAGGATGGTCCAAAAGACCAATGTTATTCTCCTGGGTGAAGTCCTTTGTTTGGCGTGCGTTGTGAACTGCAGAAATGCTCTGTTGAAAGACCCAGTCATTACCGAACAGATGAGGGCCCTCAGTCATGATGAATGCCTGCTGCAGTATCTCCACGTAGCCAGCTGCTGTTTGATGCCCCTGCACAACCTGCAGCCCCATTGTTCCATTGAAGGAAAAAACACCCAGATCATGGTGGAGCCTCCTCTGTGTCTCGTAGAAAACCTCTCCAGTGGGATCTCCATGGCATGCCAGTAATGTTGGAAACCATCAGGACTGTTCGGGTAAAACATTTTTCTCATCGGAGAATAAAACTTTCCTCCACCTTTCAGTGTCGTGAAATTTTTTTTTTTTTGAAGTGATCAACAAGAACGGCAGGGCTACTCACTGCTGAGTCCTTTTTTTTGACACTTCTTAGTTCTATTTTTAGGTTTTTTTTGGGTGGGTGGGATGCTATGGTCTTAAACTTTTGATCAGCTGCTGAACGGCCTGTTTGAGTTAATTGCCTACTCTCTATTTTTTGCCTCTCTTGCTCCTTTCTTCTTTTTGCATTTTGAAACTCTACTTACAGCCTGGTTACGATCCATCTGTGTGAAATGTGAATACTTGTAATTTTTGCCCCAGTCTTAAGATTTTGATCGGGAGTGTATATCAAATATAATATACAATATAATATGATATAATATGATAATCTGAAATATGTTGAAGTCTGTTTTCTCTGTAATAAAAAAAAATGAGCAAGCCCAGGCAGTTGAAGAACATGAGTGACAAAGAAATGTTCTTGGGAATTTCTAAAACTGTCTCAAAGTTCAGACTCTAGTTGAACTGTCATTGCAGACTGTGACTTTGCAGTCACACCTAGTTTTGACTGATAATCAGAAGAAGAGGTAAGGAAAGGCCACTGCTGTATGTGCCAATGTGCTATAAAACAGAAGCTTTCTCTATCTATGCAATTTTAAGATAGTGACATGGTAGATGGGTAATAAATATGCATACCACCTACTTCTAATACAGTCTCATTTGGTTAGTGCCCTATTTTGGCAACAAAGTGTCATTGCTGAAAGAGAGCATGGCACCACAGACTGTATTATCTCCTCCTGTGTGCTTGCATTTACTGACTGAGTAATCTGCAGCAACTTTCAGCATCACACTACAGTTTCTTAAAATCTTTAAAGGGAAGAAGATGGCCATCAACAAGGCCTCGGGGAGACCTGGGCAAAATACAGCCCCAGGGCTGTATCCTGATCATCCTACTTCTGGTCGCCCAACATCCTATTAGGGGAACAGAATGATATAAAAATTAAGATGCTTTGTTAGGCTCAGGATTTACAAGGCAAATGTCCTGCAGATGTCAACTTTGTGCCTCTCAGTTCCAGTGCAAAGGGATCCATCAATGACCTGTGCTCTAGTGTCTCGCAGATAAGTGGAAAGATGTAGTTTATTTACAATTTAGATGCTAAAATTGAATTTAGGCTTAAATGTGTACTCAGTGTTTCCTCTGGCTTAAAGACCTTGATGCGGTGGCAACATTTTTTTTTTGGGGGGGGGGGGGTGGGAGGGCAGAAAACACATGACATTGTTGTAACTGGAATATGTTAATTTTATATTGTTGATTTCTTTTTTAAAATTTTGCACAGTAACTGTGCATATGGAACTTACAGTTGAAGTACTGTACAACTGAGGCTTGAATGCTGGAATATTGGGCCATTTGGGGTCCCACCCAGATGTCCTGTGTTTGAACTTTTTACTGGTGTCATCCTTCTCTCCTTCCTCTGCTCTCACCTCTCCTGGACCCTCTGCCTGAACACTTCCCTCTCCTTGGCTCCTCTCTTCTGTCGCATCTTGCCCTCTCTGAGCTCTGTCTAATTCAGGTTCTCTGTCTATGGTGGTATACAAACAGGTTAGAAAATATCAAGTGTCATGTAAATTAAAAGTAGACAACCAAAAAATTCTAGTTAAGGGTACAAAGAGCACCCACTTAAAACTTGAGTAATGACTTCAATCTTGAAGGTTTGAGATTTTTCTCCAAAATTTATATATATATATACAGTGGGGCAAAAAAGTATTGAGTCAGCCACCAATTGTGCAAGTTCTCCCACTTAAAAGATGAGAGAGGTCTCCAATTTTCATCATAGGTATACCTCAACTATGAGAGACAAAACGAGAAAAAAAAAATCCAGAAAATCACAGAGTCTGATTTTTAAAGAATTTATTTGCAAATTATGGTGGAAAATAAGTATTTGGTCAATAACAAAAGTTCATCTCAATACTTTGTTATATACCCTTTGTTGGCAATGACAGAGGTCAAACGTTTTCTGTAAGTCTTCACAAGGTTTTCACACACTGTTTCTGGTATTTTGGCCCATTCCTCCATGCAGATCTCCTCTAGAGCAGTGATGTTTTGGGGCTGCCGCTGGGCAACACACACTTTCAACTCCCTCCAAAGATTTTCTATGGGGTTGAGATCTGGAGACTGGCTAGGACACTCCAGGACCTTGAAATGCTTCTTACGAAGCCACTCCTTCGTTGCCCGGGCGGTGTGTTTGGGATCATTGTCATGCTGAAAGACCCAGCCATGTTTCATCTTCAATGCCCTTGCTGATGGAAGGAGTTTTCACTCAAAATCTCACGATACATGGCCCCATTCATTCTTTCCTTTACACGGATCAGTCGTCCTGGTCCCTTTGCAGAAAAACAGCCCCAAAGCATGATGTTTCCACCCCCATGCTTCACAGTAGGTATGGTGTTCTTTGGATGCAACTCAGCATTCTTTCTCCTCCAAACACGACAAGTTGAGTTTTTACCAAAAAGTTCTATTTTGGTTTCATCTGACCATATGACATTCTCCCAGTCCTCTTCTGGATCATCCAAATGCTCTCTAGCAAACTTCAGACGGGCCTGGACATGTACTGGCTTAAGCAGGGGGACACGTCTGGCACTGCAGGATTTGAGTCCCTGGCGGCGTAGTGTGTTACTGATGGTAGCCTTTGTTACTTTGGTCCCAGCTCTCTGCAGGTCATTCACTAGGTCCCCCTGTGTGGTTCTGGGATTTTTGCTCACCGTTCTCGTGATCATTTTGACCCCACGGGGTGAGATCTTGCGTGGAGCCCCAGATCGAGGGAGATTATCAGTGGTTTTGTTTGTCTTCCATTTTCTAATAATTGCTCCCACAGTTGATTTCTTCACACCAAGCTGCTTACCTATTGCAGATTCAGTCTTCCCAGCCTGGTGCAGGTCTACAATTTTGTTTCTGGTGTCCTTTGACAGCTCTTTGGTCTTGGCCATAGTGGAGTTTGTGGAGTCTGACTGTTTGAGGTTGTGGACAGGTGTCTTTTATACTGATAACGAGTTCAAACAGGTGCCATTAATACAGGTAACGAGTGGAGGACAGAGGAGCCTCTTAAAGAAGAAGTTACAGGTCTGTGAGAGCCAGAAATCTTGCTTGTTTGTTGGTGACCAAATACTTATTTTCCACCATAATTTGCAAATAAATTCTTTAAAAATCAGACAATGTGATTTTCTGGATTTTTTTTTTCTCATTTTGTCTCTCACAGTTGAGGTATACCTATGATGAAAATTGGAGACCTCTCTCATCTTTTAAGTGGGAGAACTTGCACAGTTGGTGGCTGACTAAATACTTTTTTGCCCCACTGTATATATATATACATGTATATATATTATAGTTTTCTACTTTTCTCTGTAAATTTATTGAAATTTGAAACAAATTTCCTCAAATTTGTAATTTCCTCTTCTAAAATTGACTTTTCATGTACATTTGAGACTTTACTATAAATTTGTGGATTATTTTATGGCTAATTTTTTATCTATTTTTTAAAATAAAATTAGTTTTTTTTAAATCCATTTGAAACAGACTGCAATATTTTTTTTTGACTTTTTCCTTATAACAATTTACATTTTTGATGATAATTTTGCAGAGCCAGAACAAAACAATAAATTAACTCTGATTTCAAAGAAAAAAAATTAATAAAATTATATTTAACGAAATAACTTGAATGACCACAGATGCAGTTATTCCTGTGTGTATGTGTGTATATATATATATATATATATATATATATATATATATATATATATATATATACTCACAGACATGGACAAAATTGTTGGTACCTCTCTGTTAATGAAAGAAAAACCCACAATGGTCACAGAAATAACTTGAATCTGACAAAAGTGGTAATAAATAAAATTTCTATGAAAATTAACCAATGAAAATCAGACAGTGCTTTTGAATTGTGGTTCAACAGAATTATTTAAAAAAAACAAACTCATGAAACGGGTGAGATGAAGGGTGCCTTCTCCAGATGGCATGTTTCAGCTCCTTCCACAGATGTTCAATAGGATTTAGATCAGGGCTCATAGAAGACCACTTTAGAATAGCCCAATGTTTTGCTCTTAGCCATTCTTGGGTGTTTTTAGCTGTGTGTTTTGGGTCATTATCCTGTTGCAAGACCCATGACCTGCGACTGAGACCAAGCTGTCTGACACTGGGTGGCACATTTCTCTCTAGAATACCTTGGTAGTCTTGAGATTTCATTGTACCCTGCAGAGATTCAAGACACCCTGTGCCAGATGCAGCAAAGCAGCCCCAGAACATAACAGAACCTCCTCCATGTTTCACAGTAGGCACAGTGTTCTTTTCTTGGTATACTTCATTTTTGCATCTGTGAACATAGAGCTGATGTGCCTTGCCAAAAAGTTCCAGTTTTGTCTTGTCTGTCCGTAGGACATTCTCCCAGAAGCTTTGTGGCTTGTCAACATGCAGTTTGGTAAATTCCAGTCTGGCTTTTTTATGATTTGTTTTCAACAGTGGTGTCCTCCTTGGTTGTCTCCCATGAAGTCCACTTTTGCTCAAACAACGACGGATGGTGCGATCTGACACTGATGTACCTTGACCTTGGAGTTCACCATGAATGTGTTTAGAGGTTGTTCTGGGCTCTTTTGTTACCATTCGTATTATCTGTCTCCTCCTGCGGCCACGTCCAGGGAGGTTGGCTACAGTCCCATGGATCTTAAATTTTTGAATAATATGTGCAACTGTACGGGCGGTGCGGTGGTGGAGTGGTTAGCACTGTGGCAGCACAGCAACTCACCCTTGGGCGGGGGATCCTGGGTTCGATCCCAGCCCCCGACCAACAGTGATCTCTGTGAAGTTTGCATGTTCTTCCCGTGTCTGTGTGGGTTTACTCCGGGATTTCTCTGGTTTCCTCCCACATGCCAAAAACATGCAAGTTAGGTTAATTGGCATCAAACTGGGGATTCTAAATTGTTCTTAGGTATGACTGTGAGAGTGAATGGTTGTCTGTCTCTCTGTGTTCGCCCTGCGATGGACTGGCGATCTGTCCAGGGTGTACCCTGCCTCTCGCCCAAAGATGCTGGGATAGGCTCCAGCCCCCCTGCGACCCGAAAAGGATTAAGCGGAAGAAGATGAATGAATGTGCAACTGTAGTCACAGGAACATCAAGCTGCTTGGAGATGGTCTTATAGCCTTTACCTTTAACATGCTTGTCTATAATTTTCTTTCTAATCTCCTGAGACAACTCTCTCCTTTGCTTCCTCTGGTCCATGTTTAGTGTGGTACACACCATGTCAACAAACAGCACAGTGACTACTTGTCACCCTTTAAATAGGCCGACTGACTGATTACAAGTTTGTAGACACCTGTGATGTTAATTAGAGGACACATCTTGGTTGAACATGTCCCTATGGTCACATTATTTTCAATCTTTTCTAGGGGTACCATCATTTTTGTCCAGGTCTGTTTCATGAGTTTGTTTTTTAAAATAATTCTGTTGAACCACAATTCAAAAGCATTGTCTGATTTTCATGTTAATTTTCATAGAATTTTTATTTCTTACCACTTTTATCAGATTCAAGTTATTTCTATGACCATTGTGGGTTTTTCTTTCATTAACAGAGGGGTACCAACAATTTTGTCCACGGCTGTATTTATATATAAATATATATATAATTTTTGTAGAAATCTCCTCGCCACCCAGACAGCAGGAAAAACCTCCCTTATTTTGAAATCCAAATGTTGCCATGTTTAGTTTGTCTGAAGGCTGCTGATGGATTAAAGTAATTGACTTTGTGAATTTAGGTCATCTTAACTTGCCAGGTACATAATAATGAACATAAATTGGTTCATTGGTATTAACTAAGGTAAAGGTAAAAAACCTCTTTTTATTCTTGTCTGAAGTAAGAAAAACAAAAAACTAACCACACGTGTTAGTGAAGTGACTCTTCCTTATTGCTTCCGTTAGCAGCGGATTAAAACCTCGATAAATGGCTTCACTGCTTACATATTGTTATGTTGGAAATATGAGCCAAGGACGAGACTAGTTGTTGAACTGAACACAGGTTTATTGTGTATACCTTCCTCACACAACAAGCACATCCACCAGGCAGAGAGGGGGCCAAGAGACCACCCCTCTGTCTCCCTGCCCTCTTATACCCTGGGTGGTGGCGGAACCGGAAAGGTGGAGCCACCACCCGTGTCACGCTCCTAAAGGTCCCACAATCCAACACTACACATGTCTCTTCTGATTTTTTTCCCCACATTTAAAGTACTTTAATAAGCTCATGTTTCTGTCGGACAGCGACGCTCATAGTGAGACACTCTGCTTGCTGACTGGTACACGTGGGCGGGGTGCTTCTGAACTCCACACAGATGACGGTCACGTGCGTTGTTCATGTACGTGCTTGCGGACCGTCATTCCTTTGTATTGTTTTCTTAAATTTGCATTTCCTCATTGAGTGGGGGGAAATTTTGAGGCGTAGCAGGCCGCCACCCAGAAATGTTACTAGAGGAAACCCTGTGTACTAGATTTGCATTTTCATGAAAACAAATATTTAAAAAAAATACATAGGTGCAGAATTAAAATCTTTAGTCTTCAGAAACATTTTTTTGTATTTTTATATAAATCTGAGACACAGCCTTATACTGTGGCAAACTGTGTTTAGTGGCCATGTTTATTGTGTAGGATCAGAAGGCTGTTCCAAAGCTGTGACGTCATTGTTGATGTGGAAAAAAAGAACCGTTTCAACCTGCTTTAAATACATTTGAAAAGCTGTCTTTAAAACTCTGCCTAAAACAGCCAGTTCTTAGCCTGCTTATTATTAATGAGCCCCTAATTTGATTGGGTTTTTGAGTGGGCCAATCACAAGAAAGGATGGAGTCAGAGTGCATTTGTTTTGCTGACTCAGAAAACTGAAGGAAGGGCTTGATGGTTTGTGATGCCAAAATAGGGGTGGGGCAAAAAAATTGATGCAGTGTAGTATTGCAGTACTTTGTGTCCATGATGCTGCGTCAATTCAGAGAAACAAGTATCGTGATACTTAAAAATGTTGCAAATGCATTTCCAGTTTTTTGAGTACCAGAGTAATAAACAACAATCGATGCTGGAGTTCATCAGATGGTGCTAAATGCTCACGGGCTCATTTCCACCAAAATAAGAGCCAGTGCTAGTTCAGTTCTGGGGCTGGTGCCAGTGCTTAACCAGTTCATCTGTAGTGCCTCATAAGAACCAGTTGGCTTTCCACCGATATGGAGCAAGTCGGGGATTACGTCAGGGCTACGTCATTACGTAGTATGAAGTGCCTTTATGCAACCCTGCAGAACACCACAGTACACACTCTTGTGCAGTAGGTGGCGGTATGCACCTTTCAGTTGTTTGCTATCCGCCAAGAAGAAGAAGAAGAAGAAGAATCAGCTGGGCAAACAATGACCGCCAGGGGCCATATTGTTATAGGTTTATATTAGCCATTAAATGTACAGTATATCTCAATACATAAACAGTACTTACTTAGCTATCAAAAAATATATATTTAACACTTGTGATGCATTTTGAACCCTAAACAAACTTGATCTACAATTAAAAGCAATTCAAATAATGCAGTCACAAGGTTACATGGAAAAATGCATAGATTTACTGCATATATACATGAAGATACTGTATAAATACATATTCTATGTACCTCCATACAACGATGTTTTTCCATATAAATATTGCAATCAGATAAATTCTATACCTTGTATTCCAAACTGCAACACTTAGCCAACACTATAATTTTTCAGATGCGATAAAACCTCAACACATTTAGACACATTGTAGGTGGACTGAGACCAAGCAGTCCACCTTTAACAAGCGGGCGCTCCTGGCTCCTTCAGATGGTGATCACTTTTTGGCACGACACCGGATTTCACCACCCAGCCGACCCCATGCAGAAGTGGCTGATGAAACCCTTTTCGGACACAGGCAGACTTACGCCTGAACAACGTAACTGCAACTGCCGATGAGCTGTGCACAATCAGCTGTAGAAATGGGTTTCAGCGGCTTGAAAGGACGATGGAGGTCCCTCCTGACAAGGAATGACTGCAAACTGGAGCTGAGCAAGTAAATGGTGCTCACCTGCTGCATACTTGATAATATTTGTGAGGAACATGGTGACAACTTTGGACTCCCAGACACACATGATCACAGTCAGCCTCTAGTTCAACCACTACCTGACCATGCCAGTGTAGAATGACGTTAGGGCAGCTTTAATGGAGTATTTTAACAGTGGGGAGTAATAACCTGTTTAATGCCTTCCATATCATTTACAAAATATATGTGAAGTAGTTCAAAATAATTAATTAATAATTCATTCAGCTGACAATCAGTCCTCAGTGTACTCTGTTTTAAAGTATTTATATAATATATAAATATACCTATAATATACCTATATATATAATATACCTTTAATAACACTGTAAATGTGCCTATAAAATATTATTTTATAGGCACATTTACAGTGTTATTAAAGGTATACCCTTCTGTACTTGTATGTAATCTATTCTGGTTAAAGTACTGATTCAAGTTTTTATTCATGTAAGGGTAACAAGAGACGGACTCTAAAGTGTACAAGTTAAAAGTACTTTCCCCAGAAATGATCTTGACCAGAGCTGACAGAATGTCATGTGGTACGTTGTCAAAAGAATATAAACTCTATCATTTTTGAAGCTGGCAACTTGGAACATTTTCCACACAAAAAGTGCATAGATTTAAAGTTTGTTGCTGCTTGTTCTTTAGAAAATGTGAAAAAGATGTCAAAAATATTAGTAAGTTCACAAATACCTGATATATTGTCCAATACCTGAAAAAATGAACTTAAGAGCAGTAATTCAGTACTTGTACTTTCACTTCCCACCACTATAATGTTGTAGTGATTTGCATTGTTTGTCCTAAATAGGTTTACATTTCATGCATATGTTTGGTGTGAGGATAACAATTAAGGTAGAAGCAGAAAAACACTTAAGGAATGAAAGCTTTTATTTACAAAATGTTCAAAAACTTAAGACTGCTACATAAGAAATATTATGTACACACAGCCAAAAATATCAATGCTGTGACAGTTACTTTGTTTGCAGTCCCTCAAGCACAGACACAAAGTGTCCCATCAGTCCAACAAGGGTATTGGTACTATCCTCCATCTTCTGGATGCTTTGCAGCAAAGCGGAGGTCAGCTGCTCCTCCCTCCTGCTCTGCTCCTGCTGTCTCTCATCTGACCTCTCCAGGTAGTCAAGAAGGAGGTCCAAGTTTGTGTCCCACTTCCGTTTCCCTGTTTTAAAGTACAAAAATAAGCAATATAAAATAACCACACACTGAAAAATGCAGGAATTGTCAGTCCAAGATTGAATGTGTCTATTCAACATCCATTTACTGTTAATGGCATCACAACATTCAATTCAAGTGTATAATTGATATAATTCACTCCCTCATTTGTGTGAATGGGTCATGATCTGAACATATATTACCTACTCTGGTCTGATGAAGAGAGGAGGAAGAGCAGGAGGAGGACAAGCTTGGTGCTGGTGAAGGTGAGCTGGACACCACAGGTCTGTCTGGTTCTCCCTCATCATCCAGCTGTGATAAATCTGTAAATACAAAAAAAAAATGTTTTAGTTTGTGCAGTGTACAACTTAAGCCTTCCATTAAATGTGCAGACATAGAAGGCAATTTTATTCAATATCAGTGTTAGCGAAGCTTACATGCCTGATTATGGAATAGAAGAATAGGAATAGAATAGGCTTCATTGTCAGTGTACAGTTGTACAGTACAATGACATTGTAGGTGTTCCACCGGGTGACTGCGCAATAAAGTAAGAGAAGGATTAGATAAAACACGGTTACACAACACACAAACACACGAGTGAAATTTTAAAAAAAATGGCCCAAGATTATGGAGATATTACCAAAATAGTAAAAAAGACAACATTACTAGTGTCTGATAGAAAAGTCTCCAATAACACAACGCAAGGCACCCATCCATACGTAGTATTGATGCCACAAAAAGTGTATTTTGTGCTGGATGTCTTTATAAAAAAAAGTATTCTGTAAGACGCTAAGATTTCTGTTCTAGTTTCTCAAACGTGCATTTCTTTATGGCGAGGAGAAACGTTCGTAGTAAAAACACTGTTGGCTCATTAGCATAGCTAACCGAAAATACTGTAGTCACAAGAGTGACTAAAAAAATATCCGCACTTTGGCCGTTACATATCAATACAAGTGGATATATTTGTTAATGTTTGGCATTTTAAAGACAATACACTTACCAGTGTGTTTTGAGTAGTTTGTTGTCCAGACTAATCCACAGCAGTGACGATGGTCCGGCTGGCTGGCCTGTCCCCCAAAACAGTCCATCACATGAGTGGCCCCCTCCTCTTCACTCTAAATCTGTTTGGTTTTGGAATCTGTCTCTTGCTCCGCTGTTTGGAAAAAAAACATGGCGGTCAGTAATATTTTGAAGCTGGGCAGTTAACCACGCCCATGGCTGTGGACGTAACCAACGTAAACTGGTGCTGCCGCTGGCCCAGCTAGGAGTTGGGGCCACGATAGCCCCACTTTTGAGAGCCTGGGAATGGTACTTTAGTCGGTGGAACACCAAAGAACTGGTGCCAATCAGGCTCTGGCTCCAGTTAAGCACTGGAACCAGTTTGGTGGAAAAGACCTACAGGTTAAGTCATCACAGCAAAGGAGTGACTCGTGAGATCTAGCCGGGAGGTGAACAAGACCGTGATCAGGACAGGAAGTCACAGTGTATGGCATGGCAATGCTCATGTTTCTGAAGGCCAAAACCAACAAAATACTGTTGCCAAACACTTACATTTTATGTGAAATTCTGAGTTTTCACACTTTTCCGTCCATTTCTCTTGGATGGTTTCCTTCCTCCATCTGAGCGTGAAGAGGACATCAGTAAGAGGAGGAAAAGTGAGAACACAATTTGAATGGACTTTTTATTGTTAGTAATAATCTTTTATGAAACCTCTAATAATGTTTTGATCCAGTTTTTTTTAATATGCAGCTTTTTGTGTACTTTGTGATTTGATGTAGCCCTCTCGAAACATTTCTAGCCACCTCCTGGTCTTGGTCCAAGCAAAGGAACACAAACAGAAACTGAGTTCAGATCAATTGAAGAAGCTGTCTGTGTTTTTGCTGCCACCCGCTGTCACATTCAGGCAGCTGCTGCTTTTTTTTTTTTTTTTTAGGATTAGATGGCAGACTACCTTCATGTCACAGCAGCACCCAAAGCTCTCCCTTCACCTCAGGAGGAGGTTAGACACCCACCAGCAAACAGACCAGATACGAAGACACAGCATCGCTAACACATTGTGTGTGTGATTTTGTCTCTTTTTTTTCTTTAGAAAATAGTTTCATCTGGGGACCATGATAAGAATGAGGGGCTTGACTTTGCCGAATTCTCAAAGTACTTACAGGAGCATGAGAAGAAGTTACGGTTGACCTTCAAGAGCTTGGACAAAAATAATGACGGTAGGGTTTAATTTTTGTTTAAATACAGAAAAAGTGAAAATGCAGAC
Source organism: Pholidichthys leucotaenia (assembly GCA_020510985.1). Lineage (NCBI taxonomy): Eukaryota > Metazoa > Chordata > Actinopteri > Cichliformes > Pholidichthyidae > Pholidichthys > Pholidichthys leucotaenia. The sequence continues at coordinate 292,772,974 of CM035839.1, read as the reverse complement.
TCCAATGTAGTCAAAAGTATCAGGACTGTTTCTTTTTTTTTTACTCCAACAGGTCGTATAGATATCATGGAGATAAAGCAGTCACTCACTGATCTGGGCCTGGACATCAGCAAAGAGGATGCACAGAAAATTCTACAAAGGTACTTTCAATTAGAGATAATTTCTAGTTGTCACTGTGCAGTCAAACTGTAAGTACATTTACAAAATTCAGCTGTTCTGAGAATTAAAAAAACACCCACATGAACCCTAACTGAATGACAGATAGTGACTGTACTGTAAGGAGGGGACCAGTGTGAAGGGCTGATAACGACCTCACTGCAGTGTGGCTGTGGAGAGGGGTGACGGCACGTGATGGAGACATCTGACTGAGAAGGAGACAGTACTGTATGCTAACGTGAAGGAAAAGGATCATTTGCAGGTGAAAATGTAGAATCCAAGGCAGTTCACGAAACCCTAAAGGGTCCCCAAATCATCACGGACTGTGGAAACTTCATGCTGGACCTCAAGCAACTTGGATTCTGTGTCTCTCCACTCTTCTTCCAGACTCTGGTACCTTGATTTGCAAATGACAGGAGATGGCACCTGATTTAGGGACCCATGTTATCTGCTGGTGTTGGTCCACTATTTTATCAAGTCCAAAGTCAGTGCAGCTGTCTACCAGGACATTTTAGAGCACTTCATGCTCTCCTCTGCTGACAAGCTTTATGGAGATGCTGATTTCATTTTCCAGCAGGACTTTGCACCTGCTCACACTGCCAGAAGTACCAAAACCTGGTTTAATGACCATGGTATCACTGTGCTTAACTGGCCAGCAAACTCTCCTGACTTAAACCCCATAGAGAATCTATGGTGTGTTGTCAAGAGGAAGATGAGACACCAGACCCAACAATGTAGACGAGTTGAAGGCCACTATCAAAGCAACCTGGACTTCCATAACATCTCAGCAGTAACACAGGCTGATTGCCTTCATGCCTCATCACACTGATACAGTAATTCATGTAAAACAAGCCCTGACCAAGTATTAGTGTGTACATAGACATACTTTTCCGTCAGCCAACATTTCTGTTAAAAATTCATTTTTTTTTAATTGATCTTATATAATGTTCAAATTTTTTGAGAAACTGAATTTAAGGATTTCATGAGCTATAAGCCATAATCATCAAAATTTTAAAAATAAATGCTTGAAATTTATCAGTCTGTATGTAATGAATCTATATAATAGTTTACCCTTTTGAGAGAAATTACTGAAATAAATTTACTTTTCGATGATATTCTAATTTATTGAGATGCACCTGTCATGCGCACGGATGCAACATACAGATGCACGGATGCAACACAGATATATATAGATCTATCTATCTATCGCCCATAATGTTAGAAGCAATATCTGACTGAAGACATCAATATAATTTTAGGTTATTTATCACTCTATATATAATTCACAGACCATAGGACTCGCTAAAAGATCGTAGGATCGCCTATGATGTGCCTGTGATATCTGCATGTCTTTTTTGACATCATAGGGAACGCTATATATAATTCAAGAAATCTGTCTGTCACGACCACAGGACCAGAGATCATAGGATCAACTATGATATGCCTATGATGTCTATATGATGTCATATAGACGCCAAAAGATCAAAGGCAGCCTTCACTCACAATCATAGGACTCACTATGACATCAAAGATCAATAGCAGGCTTCACTCACTATCATCGGACTGTCATATAGACATCATAGGCACATCATAGGCTCATTGATGCCTGATGTCATAGCTGACATCATGAAACCCTGTCTGTCACGATGTCATGATCATAGGACTTGCTATGACATCATCAAAGATCAAAGGCAGCCATCACTGAATGAGTGGTGACGTCAAAGATCAAAGGCAGGTTTCACCATGGTTACTGTTGCCATGGTAACAGTAACTTTCTACGGGCATGCAGAAATGCTTGCTTATACTTACTTGCTTTCAGTGGGCATACACGGATATGCACGGGCATGCACAGGTATGCACTAGTCATCACTATAAATTCAAGAAATCTGTGTCACGACCATAGGACTCGCTAAAAGATCATAGGACCGCCTATGATGTTCCTATGATGTCTACATGATGTCCTATGATGCTCCTATGTATAAGGAGTTCTGAACAACTGAAAAAATTATCCGTCCTTGGGCTGCATCACTCACGATCATAGGACTCACTATGACATCATCAAAGTTCATAGGACTCCATATGACATCAAAGATCAAAGGCAGGCATCACTCATGATCATAGGACTTGCTATGACATCTTCAGAGGTCAAAGGCAGGCATCACTGAACGAGTGGTGACATGCTTGCTTACACTTTGTTTCTACAGGCATGCACGGGTATGCACTTTTGTTTTTAAATTGAAGATATGGCATAGGTGTCTCTGAATGAAATTTTTGCGAATTTGTGCAAAATTCATGAAAGTTAAGCAAATTAGTGACTGGCTATAGGTATAGTAATGTTCCGATACAGATAGAACAGTCTATGAAATATCATTTTTTCTTTCAGTGATGTTTCTTCAAAAATATTTGTATAATTTTGCCATACTGTACGTGTCACTCTTTCTAGATAAAAAATTCATAACTGAAAACAGACTATGATTATAACCAAGATCCCACTGCAAAAAGTGACATAAGATGAAATATCTTAAGTCAAGGCTACAGATGCTTGCTTTTAATGTCACAAAATATTTCTTCCCTTGCAGTTTTTGTACAACACAGTTTCATTTGCATCAAGATTATTTTTACTTGTTCTAAGTAGTTTTGATAAGCCAAATTGTCTTGTTCAGTTGGCAGATAATTTTGCTTAAAATAAGCAAAACTATATGAAAACAGCTTATTTTAGTTACAAAAAGTTTCAGGGGGTGTTGAGCTGTGTTTGAAATGTTCACTCACTCCCGACCTCCTTCCTCACAATACAGTGAAGTCAAATGGGGCCACATATGGATTTACATATGTGTATTTATGCACATGGCAATAAGATCTTGAAGGAGAAGTAAAGTAGGGCACACATGCCTATGAGTCACAAGATTTTTTTTTATAAAACCACAGATAAACGATGGGTGAGTCAAAGTGGTAAAGAGGAAGGAAATAAAACACAGAAGAAGGTGTACAAGTGAGAACAGAGATTGATACAAAATATCAGTTTAAAACTAGTTCTGTATATTAACTTTAAAAATCGTCTTATGTGCTTTGTTTTTGTAAGTTGGACAAAAGGGGAAAAATTGCAAAACCAGTGAATTTGGAAAATTCATCACCTTTATTGAAAGACTCGAGGTCCATTTAAAAAACAAAATGCATTAAGGAAAAACATCATAAAAAAGAAAATGGAAAATGTAATTTAAAAAAAATTAAATTGAGAACTAAAATTAGAAAGTTATATCAGAGTTTCATTTCATGAAGTCCATTTAATACTAATCGCATCAGTTATCTCTGACCATTTCAAGCCATGAGCCTATAACTCAGTCGAGCTGTTTATCTTCCAGCATCGACATGGACGGCACCATGACTGTGGACTGGAACGAATGGAGGGAGCATTTCTTGTTTAATCCAGCCAACAACCTGCAGGAGATTATCCGATACTGGAAGAAAACCACGGTGAGGGGAGCTCATGTTTAGTGGGAGGAGCCTCTGTAGCTGTTGTAGTGTTTAATTTTGGTTTTATTGTGTGGTGGGTTTTCTAGTTGCGGTTGGAGGGTTCACTTGTATAATTCAGTATAATGATGTTTTAGCTTCTTTGTTTTCTGGAAAAATATATAAACAACCATAAAAATGTTTCCTAACGAAAAGTCTAACCTGTATTGTCTCGTGCACTATTCAGATCCGCTTGTCTGTTACCTAGAAGTGTCACTGCTAGAAGAGCAGCCAGTTCCAGTCGATGGCTAATCTCCTTCGCCTCCATTCACTGGCATAAGCTTAGAAGTTAAATTTACCTGTGGTTTCTAAGCTCAGCAGAGATGAGCTAATTTCAGTCCCACCTGCACGCAGATTAGCTCATGAGTAGGACTGGGTGAGAGGAAGTGGCTTTAGATCGAGCAGGACTGGAGTGAATGAACTGTGATGAGGCATTGGTGAGATTAGTGCAGTGGTCGGTAACTTCTATGGTGATGAAAACTTTCTCACATTCAGTTTTCAAGGCAGCAGGGTTTTAGATTTGGTGATTTGTTCAGCAGCCCCTCAACCTCTATCTGGATGCTTCATTAAAATTATTCAAGGGTTTCTGAGCCACCAGAGCTGGAGTTGGGTGAAGAGGGTAAACCAGTGTTGGAAGTGAGTCAGCAGCTTTATCAAGGACTGACATGGCCATGGCTCTGCTGCAGCAGCAGCGGCGAAACGAAGGCTGGTTTTTTGTGGAGTTTGAAGATGATGGGGGGCATTTTGAACTGGAGGTGGAAATGGTAGGTTGTTGCTTGCTGACTTTTAGTTTAGCTTTTGGAAATGTCTTCATATGATCTTATGGCAAATGTCATAGGAATTGTGATGTAAAGAAATATTGAAGCAAGAGAAGAGATGATTGATATACAGTAATTCACAGCAAAATTAAATTAACTGAAGTTTAAATTGCGAAGCATAAAGAAGTATTTCAAGTACAAGAAAAAGAAAACCTTTATAAAATTTGCCATCTGAAACAACATTCTTACTAGTGTCTAAAAATGATGTCATTAATGTCAGTGCATGTGGTTACGCAAGATTTTAGATGAGGATGAAGTTCATGTCATGTCCTAATGACCCTTACGTTCAAGGTGAAGGATGTGTGGTTTTTATTCCCCACCGGTCAAAGCCTAAAGGAGTCGAAGAGGGATGATGTTGTGGGTCCATCCGTCTGTCTGTTTCACCTTTGTGAAATCACCTCCTCCTACAGTTTTGTTCCGATTGTTTTGAAACTTGGTACCATGGTTTGAGATACTCTGATAAGATAAGCTTTTATTAGTCCCACAGTGGGGAAATTCCAGGGTTACAGCAGCAAAGGGACAGCAGCACTCAGAGCAATAGTAAATAAGATAATAAGAACTGGTTAGCCAAAGCAGTAGCTGGATATACATATGCGCACAGATATATACACAGTGCAAGAGCAAACTGATTGTACTGCATCATATCTAGGTTTTGGATGTTGGTGACAGCCTCACCATCCCAGATGAGTTCACAGAGGAGGAGAAGACGACCGGTCTGTGGTGGAAGCAGCTGTCTGCAGGTGCTATGGCGGGCGCCGTGTCCCGTACAGGAACTGCACCTCTGGACAGAATGAAGGTCTTCATGCAGGTGAGCCAGCCTTTGTTTTAGGTTTATTGCCCAAGTCTCCACCATGATGACGCAGTGGTACTTAGATTTGATGAAGAACAGATTTATAAAGCAGGGGTTCTAAATGTGTTCTGTTATGTTTCTGCAGTCTAGTTGCTGCCTCCAGAATGCCACATACATATCAGTCATGCATATTTGAAAGTTACAATTTCAGCTTTATTCTTTGCAGGTTCATGCGTCTAAGAATAATAAAATCAACCTGGTCGGAGGTTTTAAGCAAATGCTACAAGAAGGAGGCTTGACCTCTTTGTGGCGAGGAAATGGCATTAATGTTCTGAAGATTGCTCCAGAAACAGCCATTAAATTTATGGCTTATGAACAGGTAAATCATTTTTTCTCCTCTAAACAGAGTGTTGCATTCAACTGATGCAGAGTCCATTGGTAGACTGTAATGTAGTAGGGCTGTGCGATATGACGATATGATATCGGACGACGATATAAAAACGTCTTATCGTTTCATAGAATACTCGTTTATATCATGATTTTAAAATGCACATACTCCCGTTTGTTGAACAAAGCTCGTCACCCACTACTTGTCAGCGCCCTGTGTGCAGCGGAACATGTGTGGTGTTTGGCTAGCTTTCAGTCTGTGGTCGCTAACTCCAAACTACCGGTTTGGTCAAATAGCTGCTACTCCTGTTTGCCAGGGATGTGGGTCTGTTTTCCATGGTGCTGCATCAGAGAGAATAGTTCGCTAACCTTGTTTTAATAGGAGATAAGTAACGTTAACACCATGTCTAATTATAAAACAAAAAATGCTAAATCATGCCAAGTTGTGCTAAGTGGAAACATTATAGTGTATCAGACCATTGTTTGTTTGGTTTAAATTACTGCTGTTTCTTTAGTTTTGTCTGGAAAAAAAATTATTAAAGCTGCAGAGGTGGATGATGGGGGCACATACACAAAATAAAGAATAAATAAATTAAAACGGGTTGGAGGAGCAAGTTGCCTTTAATGTAATTTATTTGATATCTAATAATTTTAATTCATCAAGTATTGATAATGAATAAAGTTAAAGTCATCACATGTATTTTATTCCATTACCTTTTGAGTCTTTGACCAATCTGAAATATTTTTACTAAGAAGCAAACATTTTAAATCAGGCCAGAATGGCAGGTCTGCAGGTCAACGCTGAAGTTTTCATTGATTTAAACTAACAGCTAGTTTATATCTGTAGGTGGCAGTGGTGGGTAATTTTCTCATTTTCAGACATTTTTTATGTTCTTGGGTTTTTTTTTTCCTAATCTCCTCTGGCTTAGGAAATATTTAACTTATTGATGTTTACTTTTTATTCATATGATATGATTTAGAAGAAAAACCTGAAATTTATGAGAATCAAGTCTAAAAAACTATAACAGCGCTTCAAAATTATGAGGGGGAAAAAGGTGCATGTAAAAAAAAGTTTAAAAAAGAGAGATGGCCCTTTTTATGTGATTATCTGAACTGTAGAATTTACAGAAAATGTGTATCGTGATATACAGTATATTGTTATCGTGATATAAGATGACTGATGTCGTGATATGAAATTTTTGTTATATCACACAGCCCTATAATGTAGCTTGATGCAACTTATCACAGAGATTCTTAAAGGCACAAGATTGATGCTGAGTGGCATTTACATCATCTGGATAAAGGATAATTACTGACATTAAGGACTCCTTTATCAATGTGTCATCAGTATAAGAAGCTACTGTCTAGTGAGCCGGGGAAGGTCAAGACCCATGAGAGGTTCATGGCGGGATCGTTGGCTGGAGCCACTGCACAGACTGCCATCTACCCCATGGAGGTGAGAACTGTATATGTAATGTGTGTTGATTAAAGTGACTGAACAATGGATTTACTAGACAAACTTATATTGCTTGTCATAGTAAAAGTGGTGAACTCCAGTGCTCTGCTTCATTCCCTTTTGAGTCTTATCTATAAAATTGCCTTTCCATTGGACCGCCACCTTATTGCGGTGGAGGGATTTGTGTGCCCTAATGATCCCAGGAGCTATTTTGTCAGAATCAGAATCAGAATCAACTTTATTGCCAAGTATGCTCACACATACAAGGAATTTTACTTATCACTAAGGTGCGCTCGTGTTAAGCGCTCCCTAATGACGCGGCAGCCACTTGCAGGCGCCTCATCGGGGGTAACTTGCCCCTGGTAGGGTCTCCCAAGGCAAACTGGTCCTGGGTGAAAGGCAAGACCAAGAGTGGTCCAGTGAATCCCTATTTTTAAAAAAAAAAAAAAAAAAGGCTATATCAAGGACTTAATGCACCCAAAGGAGCCATGTGGGTCCACCCTCCAGTGGGCTCACCACCTGCAGGAGGGATGATTGGGCTTGTGGTGCTATATGAACCGGACTACAGTGGAGGCTACCTTGCTTGAACTGCTGCCCCTGTGAGCTGGACCCCGGATAAGCAGAAGATGGATGGATCTGTAATGTTGATGGATACCTGAAATAAGTTTGTAGTTTGCTGCTTTACATGCTGTGACCATGATTTTTATAGCATTCAATTCCAGCAGGCCCAGTTTTATAAGCATTTTAAATGTACCGTAGCTTGCCAACACATGCCACTTTACAAAGAAGTAAGTCATGCAAGATTGGAGGTGACATCTGCTTGGCTAAGTAGACAAAGAATAAAATGTACCACTTATGGCAAAGAGACAAACTGACAAATAACAAGTGTCAGAATGAAAATCTTTCATCTGTTTGCTGAATAAAGTTAAGCTCCTTTCAGTCTACCCCGCAATTGTACTCAGGACAATCTATTCCATTGTCTGAATATGTTTGTCATTATTCTGACAGATTACTATTTTGTTAATTTCGAAGCTGCAGTAGACAACTGTGTGTGTGCCAAACATGCACAAAATTCACAACGTGTCAAAGTCAGAAGCTTCTTTTAAAGGCCAAATGTCACGTAACAGGGTACTTTAAATATCTTGAAACTAGATATAAAAGGGAACCAATCCGTTCGGGTCTTGGTGCATATGCTTCAGTAACAACGGAATATTCGTTAATTTAAAACTGCCGCGTTTGGCCTGACACGGCCCCTGGAATCGCCTGGGGAAGAAGGCGGAAGTGACGAAATCAATTGTACCCTAGTTTGATGCTTGGGGTATTTCAATTGATTGTTTATATGGAGACTGGAAGGTTGAAGTGAGCAACAAGAAAGAAAAAATTGGATATTTCACCCATACCTTAAAACGGGACTATCAGGGACAGCTGGGTAATAAGGGACACTTCTCTGGGAAATGTTTTCATACCTGTCAAGTGAGACGTTTTCGCCGTACTTCAACACCGTAAAAAGCGGCTGTAAGGAACTGCGGAGCAACAAGGGACACCTCTCTGGGAAATGCCCCAAATGCAACTCGTGTTGTTATTGTCAAATATTTTAAGGATTCATGGATATTTGACAATAACAACACAACTGAGCGTCCGGCGCAAAATAAAAAAAAAAGCAGCAGAATTCTGTATTTGTCAGGCGATCTCTGTCTATTCCGCAACCGCTGCACAGCTCAACGTGTTAAACCATTGTCCTAATGACTTCTCATGGTAGTGCGAATAGCTGACGCTGAACGATCAGCCCGCCCCAGCTGTGAGGGATCACACACAGGACTGCTCCTCAAGACACTCAGTTTTTTTTCCAGTATATTTTTTCTTTTGGGCGTACAGAAATGGCAATACGCCCGTTTTTGCTAAAATTGCATTTTCCCCGTATTTTCCTTAAAATATTTGACAATAACAACACAAACTACATTTAAAACATTTCCCAGAAAAGTGTCCCAAACCACTCCGCCGTCTCCCACAGCCACGCTTGGCACCAAAATATGGCGAAAACGTCTCACTTGACAGGTATGCGCCTCCATTTTCATATTGATCTGGTCAATTTCTTGACAGCAGCGGCTCTCCTCCACTGTAATAATAATGGCTTCAGAAAAATCAATATTTATGGGGCGCCCTGGACAGACCCCCTTCGGCTTCGCAATTCTGGAGGCAATTAATGTCCAGTTCAATGACATTTTCCACTGGTTCTGCTCTCTGGTCATCGTTGGAACTGTTGTCATCAGACAAAGCATCTGATTCCGTCTCGGACGGCTCGAACCGGTAAGGTTCTATGCCTCTGTCACTGTCTGAACCACTGACCAAAAAAAAGACAAAAAAAAAAGACAAAACTAAACTAATTTGTTCACAATCGCTGTCACTTTCCGTCATGATTGTCCAATGTTGATAAGTGTGAATGTGGATAGGCAGGGCAGCCAGGGTACAACTGGTGATGTCAAAAACATGGGCGTGGTCTGGACTGGCTGTCACAAGCCAGCAAGCAAGGTGGGGCCTTCACCTGGTGTATTTTGTGCAATTATGTAAATACAGGTGGGTGATATGGTCTCCGGTATGAATATTTGGTTTAAGCTATGTGTATTTTATCTAAATTCGTTGTCATTTAGAAAAAAAAATTACGTGACATTTGGCCTTTAAGAGCCTTTTTTCAGTCAATCCCGTGGAGTCTGTAGCACCTCTGACTGCTGCGAAGCCCAGACCAGCCCGTCTGGAAATGAAAGCTGTGGGAGAAACGGTTTGGTGCGAGGCAGTCTCCCTGTTCAGCGCCGCTCTGTGCTCGTTTGCAATCCTCTGCTCCTCATTTTTTTTTCCTGTGACAGCCCTCACAGAAAAAAACAAACCAAAAACTTATCCTGCTTTGTTGATAGACACAAAAACGACAAACACACGGCCCCACTAAATGCACCGTACATTTGGGTATAAATGTGATCGTACGAAAAGGTCTATGTGAAAACGTGAAAAGGTCATACGATCGTTCACTCACTGTTAAATCTCAGGGGTGGATCGGAGCCTCATTTGAATTTCACGCCCATATCTCGCCTCCAGAAATTACGACACAGTGGAATGAAAAACGGCAGAAGAGAAACTTCTTTGTCAAAGAAATTGACATTATCATATTTCAATTCAATTTATTTATATAGCGCCAAATCACAACACAGGTCATCTCAAGGCACTTTACAGAAAAGAGTGGGTTTAGGCCACACTCTTAGATTATAGAACCCAGCAGAGACCCCTAAGAGCAAGCACTGCGGCGACACAGGCGAGGAAAAACTTCCCTTTAACGGGCAGAATCCTCGAGCAGATCCATAGCTCATAGAGGACGGCCATCCACCTCGACCGGCTGGGTTGAGTAGCTACATTCAAAACAAACATACAAATACGTACAACAGTCAAAGCTAAACAGTCCAGTACCAAGTCTGGCCAGGCTGCACATGCGAGTGAAGGCCTGGCAGGGGCAGTATTTCTAACTAAAGGCCTTATCAGAGAGAAAAGATTTCAACTTGCTCTTGAATAAAGAGAGGGTGTCTGCCTCCCGACCTGAACTGGGAAGACGGTTCCACAGGAAGGGAGCCTGATGGCTGAAAGCTCTACCTCCCAGTCTACTTCTAGATACTGTACCTTGGGGACCACTAGTAGTTTGGATTTTTGGGAGCGCAGAGCTCTGGTTAGATGATAGGGAACTAAAGAGTTCTTGCAGGTAAGAAGGAGCCATACCATGAAGAGCTTTATAGGTTAAGAGCAATATCTTGAATTCAATTCTATATTTTATTGGGAGCCAATGTAAAGAAGCTAAAACTGAAGTAATGTGATTTCTCCTCCCTGTTCTCATAAGGATACGTGCAGCTGCATTCTGAATGAGTTCATAAGAGAAGGGAAAAGAAATTAGTCTTGTGCGGCAGTGTCAAAACTCTCATTCAGTGCAAAAGAACCACATTTAGGTGGAGATCGAGGCTGCAACACCACTGGTTTGACCAGCTGATCTTCAGCTGAGGGTTATACTTTAAATCGGTACAGACATCATTTAGCCATGTATTTGGGTTAAATTACCTTTATAATAACAGTTCTTCATATTGAGGGGAAAAAAGTGGTCAGACTTAACACAGAGGAGTCTCCCTTCACTGGTTTCAGACAAAAATGGGAGTAAATGAATAAAGTTTTTGACTAAATGTTGTACACGTGGTTATTTTGAAGCATACTTGTCAAACATAAGAATTTATTCCTTACATGACAGAAGTGCAGAAGTCTGGCCACTGGGACAGCTGTGTGCTCTGTGGATTGGCTCAGCTCAGCCACACGCACAGCTCTGGCACAGGGGAAATGAAATAATTTCCCCACATTTTGTAGCGCATTGCGGCCCATTGGTGTGGTCTTACGTTTAACCAGCGGAGTTACCCAAAAATCTGTGAAGGATAACCCTTATCAAATACTGCATAACACATATCTTAGTCAAATAAAAACTTTTTTAGAACATGAATTTAACATAGTAGCTACTCACCCTACAATGCAAGGATATTAATAATAGCCTACATATAAAAAATAACTAATAAAACAACTTGGAAAATCCCCGGGCTCAACTACAACCATAAAAATATCTCAGAAGCTGAAAGGTTAATGGAGTTTTCTCCATTCCATCAAATAACTACAGGTTTTTTTTTTTGTTTTTTTTTTACATTTTCTACTTAAATCAGTTTTATTTGCCACAGTGACATAAACCTGTAAAGAATGTTTATAATTAGTAAAAGCAGCCTCATTAATCATTAAAACTCTCAGCTAAATATAACACAAGTCAAACATATCTGAAAGGTTGCACTGCTCACTAATCTGATCAAATAATTCTCTCGTACAAACAGGTTTCTCCGCTGCACTGCGCTTATACAGAGACTTGAAAATCTGTGCATTGTACATGATCTCATAGCTGTGAGATTTGAGCGTATCCTACGATCACGCCCAGATTGGTAAATATGATGTCTGCTTTGAAATGATCGTACGACTACGCACGTGTGATAAATGAGGACCAGGGTCTCTTCTTGTAAATATGAAAGCTGTTCTATGCTGATATGGGGGAAAAAATATGGTAATTATATAAAATGTCGAATGCATTTTGCAACCCTGTCCATTAAAACGGAGAATGAGAGCAGCAACCATTGAACTATGTAGATCAGTGTAGTCCAGTCAACCACTGTTCTGTACCGAGTTTGTTATGGGTGATAAAAAGACCTGTAATAATGGCGGTGACTCGCAACCAATTGGTAGCAGCCGGCATCCCTAACTTCCAGGCTGACTGGTATGTTCATGTGACTTTGCCAATGTGACGACATGAGACTTGATAGACAGGAGAAATGCACGGTTATCTGGGGGCGATCATACCCGCATCCCCTTAAAGTTTGAAAAAGCCATGGAGGGTTGTTGAGGTATTAATTTACGCTAGTGTAACCCATGACTGTGGCTCGCCAATTGTAATTTGAAAGTGTCTTTAGTGATGTTCAGTGCTGTTAGGGGTAGAACTGCTGACACTCATTGATAATCTGTCTATTCAGGTGATGAAAACCCGTCTGACCCTGAGGAAAACTGGGCAATACTCAGGAATGTTTGACTGTGCCAAGAAGATCCTGAAGAAGGAGGGGGTGAAGGCGTTTTACAAGGGCTACATTCCCAATATTCTGGGCATCATCCCCTACGCTGGAATAGATCTGGCCGTGTATGAGGTGAGGAATCATAATCTGGAAATTATTACATTTAGATGAGCTGCAAACTTTTGCATATGTAACCCCTATGATCATTCATTCATACACGCTCGATGTTCTCCACACAACATTGTATTTGTGGCAGTAATGAAGCAGGGGATGCAGAGGTGTAAATTGGGAAGGGGGCCATTCATTTTAAAAGTTTTTTATATTGTGTTACATAAAAGAATAAAATTAATCTGAAGCACCAATTTTAAATCTGAAACTTTTTTCTTGTAAATTTGTAACTTTTTAAAATTGTAAATCTACAACTATTTCCTTGTGAATTTGCTTCTTTTTTCTTATAAAACTGCATTTTTCTCATATATTTGCAACTTTTTCCCTTTAATTCTCCAACTTTTTATTGTAAGTTTGCAACTTTTTTCTCATAAATTTGCAGCTTTCTGCTTGTAAATTTGCAGATTTTTTTCCTTTAACTCTGCAACTTTTCTTGTAAATTTGCAACTTTTTTCTCATAAATTTGCAGCATTTTTATTGTAAATTTGCAACTTTTTTTCCTCATAAATGTAAAACTTTTTTTTAATAAATTTGCAACTTTTTACTTGTAAATTTCCAGCTCTTTAAATTCCGCAACTTTTTTCTTGTAAATGTACAAGTTTTTTTCTCATAAATTTGCAGCTTTCTACTTATAAATTTGCAGATTTTTCCCTTTAATTCTACAACTTTTTTCCCATAAATTTGCAACTTTTTTCCCATAAATTTGCAACTTTTTTTCTCATAAATTTGCAACTTTTTCCCATAAATTTGCAACTTTTTACTTGTAAATTTGCAACTTTTTTCTTGTACATCTGCAATTTTATCATAAATTTACTTCGTTTCTAGTAAATTTGCAGTGTTTTTACTGTAAATTTGCAACTTTTTTCTCATACATTTAAAACTTTTTTCTTGTAAATTTGCAACTTTTTTCCTCATAAATGTAAAACCTCATAAATTTGCAACTTTTTACTTGTAAATTTCCAGCTCTTTAAATTCTGCAACTTTTTTCTTGTAAATCTACAAGTTCTTTTCTCATAAATTTGCAGCTTTCTACTTGTAAATTTGCAGATTTTTCCCTTTAATTCTACTTCTTTCTCGTAAATTTGCAACTTTTTTTCTTATAAATTTGCAGCTTTTTACTTGTAAATTTGCAACTTTTTTCTTGCACATTTTTTTTTTATAAAATTGCAGATGTACAAGTTCTTTTCTAGTAAATTTGCAGTTTATTGTAAATTTGCAACTTTTTTCTCATACATTTAAAACTTTGTACTTGTAAATTTGCAACTTTTTTCCCCTCATGAATTTGCTATTTTTTTTTTCTTCATAAATTCACTACTTTTTTGCCATAAATCTGCAACTTTTTTCTTGTAAATTTGTGACTTTTTTCTTCTGAATTTGCAACATTCAGATGCTGGTCTAATTTTTATTCTGTGTTATTGATTAAATTTTCTTTGTTCATCTACAGTGATGTGAAAAAGTGTTTACTCCCTTTGTGATTTCTCTTTTTTTTTTGTATGTTTGTCACACTTGTGTGATGTTTCAGATCATCAAACAAATGTAAATATTAGGCAAAGATAACAATCACAAAATGCAGTTTTTAAATGAAGGTGTTTATAATTAAGGGGGGAAAAAAATCCAAACCTACATGGCCCTGTGTGAAAAAGTGCTTGCCCACCCCCCCTTCCCCCCACACACACAAAAAAACCCAACATAAATTAACTGTGGTTTATCACATCTTTGGAAAGTTGAGTTCAATTTCTCTAGCCACACCCGGGCCTGATTACTGCCAAACCTGTTCTCAATCAAGAAATCACTTAAATAGGACCTGCCTGACAAAGTGAAGTAGGCCAAAAGATCCTCAAAAGCTAGACATCATGCTATGATCCAACGAAATTCAGGAACAAATGAGAAACAAAGTAATTGAGATCTGTCAGTCTGGAAAAGGTTATAAAACCATTTCTAAAGCTTTGGGACTCCAGCAAGCCACAGTGAGAGCCATTATCCACAAATGGTGAAAACATGGAACAGTGGTGAACTTTCCCAGGAGTGGCTGGCTGACCAAAATTATCCCAGGAGTGCAGCGATGACTCATCCAAGAGGTCACAAAAGACCCCACAACAACATCCAAAGAACTGCAGGCCTCACTTGCCTCAGTTAAAGCGTACCTGTGGTGGTCGTGAAAAAAAAGATATTATATTGAGCCCCTGTCTCACGTTCTAGTTCAAGTTTAAGTTCAAGTTCAAAGCAATGCGATATAAATCCATTGCTGATGTGCTGGTTCATCTATGTCAGCAAAACATGGCCGCAGCCCTACTAGCGGCTACATGGCCTGCCAGGACGCTTCCTGTGACGTAGTGTCGTGGATACCGCGATCTGGATCAATATTGGCTGAGCCTGGAGTGCCCGGATGAGCAGTGGCTTTCGGGATATTCAAATTCAAATTCAAACGTTTATTTCAAACTCAGGGTTCATATAAAATGCAGAACTAAAACGAGTAGAAAATAAATAAATAAATGCTTAAATTTATGGGTAACCCCCACAACAGCCACGGACAAGCAGAGCGCTCAGCGGGAGCAATTAACATAGCAGTGTGATCTATGGACTGACAACAATATGTAGATGTGCCTTGTAACCTCTTTTGTCCTACAGCTCCGGAGCAGAGGCAAATTCCGGCCAGTAATCTTCCTATTGTTATGTGTGTCTCTCAAATGCAAATGTCCATACCTACTGCTGTGAATGCATTATCTGTAGTGGGGTATAAAAACTGCATTGCTCTGTAACTCTCTCTCTCTCTCACTGCTTATCTGACTGCACGCATTGCCTGTATCTGCTGAGGAGAACCTCCGGGCTCGCTCCGGCGCGCATGCACGGCTCCGGAGTGAGTCTGTGATGGCGGTATGATTAATAAACTCACTTTTAAACTCTCAGTTCGCTCCTTATTATTTCATGCCGCCACAAAATTCAGCGGGTCGTCTCGTCTGATCTGAGGTTGTAGCAGCCGCCAGACGGCCGATGATTCGGTGCTGGGCTCTTCCCTCGCCACTAAAACTATATACAGAGCAGCAGACACTCGGCGCTCTTGTAACAACAAAAACATACAATGCGATATGGATATCGCAACATGGCAGAACGTAAAGCCTTTGGATGTCTCAATAATAAGCGAAAAAAACAAAGATAAACACTTCTTTTGTGTACCCAAACCCAGCTCACCTTGTCGGAAGATCGTAGCGGAAAAGTGGTTGCGCAATCTCGGAACAGGGCACAGACGTTTCCTTTCAGACGAAATTGCGTTGTGTGTGAGGACCATTTCGTCACTTTAACCCTCAGAAGACCTTTCTGGCTCAAACCTGTAGCCATGTTGGACGAATTCTTCCTCAGAGTCCGACAATTCAGCCATAATAGAATAAAAACACTCACAAAAGCACCCTAGTCACTCATACAGGCGGAGTATTGACTTTTCAGTACCAACGTAGTGACGTCACATCCGCATGTGTCATGGCTGCGCGCATAGTTTTCATTGGCTGGCCATGCCTGCGGTCGTATTTGCATATTTCTCTGGTGGTATATGGCTGGCAATAATTATTTAACCAAATAACGAATACTTTGCCTAATGTTTTCAAGTTGAATGCGTTTAGACGACCACCACAGGTCCCCTTTAAGGTCAGTGTTCATGACTCCACCATGAGAAAGAGACTGGGCAAAAATGGCCTGTATGGCAGAGTTCCAAGACAAAAACCACTGCTGAGCATAAAGGTTTGTCTCAGTTTTGCCAGAAAACATCTTGATGATCCCCAAGACTTCTGGGAAAATACTCTGTGGACTGACGAGACAAAAGTTGAACTTTTTGGAAGGTGTGTGTCCCATTACATCTGGCATAAAAGTAACACAGCATTTCAGAAAAGGAACATCATACCAACAGTAAAATATGGTGGTGGTAGTGTGATGGTCTGGGGCTGTTTTGCTGCTTCAGGACCTGGAAGACTTGCTGTGGTAAATTGAACCATGAATTCTGCTGTCTACCAAAAAATCCTGAAGGAGAATGTCCAGCCATCTGTTCGTGACCTCAAGCTGAAGCACACTTGGGTTCTGCAGCAGGACAGTGATCCAAAACACACCAGCAAGTCCACCTCTGAATGGCTTAAGAAAAACAAAATGAAGACTTTGGAGTGGCCTAGTCAAAGTCCTGACCTGAATCCGATTGAGATGCTGTGGCATGACCTTAAAAAGGCGATTCATGCTTGAAAACCCTCCAATGTGGCTGAATTACAACAATTCTGCAAAGATGAGTGGGCCAAAATTCCTCCACAGCGCTATAAAAGACTCATTGCCAGTTAACGCAAATGCTTGATTGCAGTAGTTGCTGCTAAGGGTGGCCCAACCAGTTATTAGGTTTAGGGGGCAATCACTTTTTCACACAGGGCCATGTAGGTTTGGATTTTTTTCCCCCTTAATAATAAACACCTTCATTTAAAAGCTGCATTTTGTGTTTACTTGTGTTATCTTTGTCTAATATTTAAATTTGTTTGATGATCTGAAACATTTAAGTGTGATAAACGTACAAAAAAATGAGAAATCAGGAAGGGGGCAGTTTTTCACACCACTGTAGATAATGGCTCAAGTTTTTATAATGTTTTGTAAGGGTTTGAACTCTTCTTTATTACAAATGTAGGGGCTCCTAAACACAATCTTGCATCTTCCCTGACTACAGCACCAGCTATAGTGTCCCCCTCAATCTCTACTCTGGAGAAAATGTTCTGTTTATTGTCCCCCCAACAGTGACATGAAGTACCTAACATGAGAGGACGTACCCATGTGCAAAACGGGGAGAAAAGTCAAAATATCACTCGTGCATTAACTGCTTTCTAGCAAAACATCACTGGAGTATTTTATGTGCAAATTACAGCATACTGTGTTGTTTTGAGTTGGCGCTGCTTATAACTAGCTAATAAAAAAAGGTTTTCTGACTAATTTTACTAGAAAGCAGCTAAAACACAAGTGATGTCATTCTGACTTAATTGTTCAGACTTCTAGCATTCTTGGAACACAGTATATGCCTGATTGCAGGAAGAGAAATGAGAAATCTTAAAGTCATTGAGCTAAATATGTGACAATAGCAAAGTGGCCAGATGGCTGGTGCTAGGTGGTTAGCAGCAGTAGACTTTCAAATATAAGACAGAGGTGATTGTCCGATAGTTACTGAGCATCATCTCTCTCTCCAAAAAATGGAAAAACAAACAATACCTGTGGCTGCAACACATTTTGTTGTACTGCGTACAATAATTTTGTCAGACATGCTGACACTACTGCTTCTGTACTCAAACCCGTTTTCTGCTCTAGAGCTTGAAGAACCTCTGGTTGTCTCACTACGCCAAAGACACGGCCAATCCAGGCATTCTGGTGCTGCTGGGCTGTGGGACCATCTCCAGCACATGTGGCCAGCTGGCCAGCTATCCTCTGGCTCTGGTTCGCACACGGATGCAGGCCCAAGGTACGGTGACCAGTGGCTCAGTTAAAATGTAGTTTCATTGACTGACAGGGAATTGATAGAAAAGTGTATATAGAATTATATAATCAGAAGAAGAGTAATGTATACTATTGCTTCTCAAAAAATGAGTGTTAGTCTTTTAAACATAAAATGAGCAATTTCAAGCCTTGTTTTGTTTTAAATTTTGATCATTATAACTTAGCTCTTTGAATCAAATTATGAATTGATACTTTTTTTCTAGATGCACTAGTACATGTACAGAAAATGAACTACAAATAAGATGAAGTATTTTAAAAAACTTTGTTTAAAAAAAATTCAAAATTATGTCTAAGAACCTTAAATATTGTGTTGACTCTCTAAAATGTGATTTGTTACTAAGACAATGCAAAAACAATAAAATAAAAAGTACATTTCTTCATAACGTGGTATTTAAAGTAAAAAAAAAAAATCTTCATTTTAAATGTGCTGCATTTGAGCAGCTTTTTAAAATTAAAGTATCTCAAAATTGTACTTCAGTTGTATCAGGATTTCGAGGTGCTTATACAGCATCTGTGTTTTAAAGATTTGGTTCATATAAGCTGAAGCTAAAAGATCAAATTGTTGAGAGGAAAAAATGAAATAAATTTATGTAAGAAATGCTGGAGTTTTGCCCATGAAAGCTAATACATTTACACAGAAAATGAGAATAGCTGAAAATACAGTGGGGCAAAAAAGTATTTAGTCAGCCACCAATTGTGCAAGTTCTACCATTTAAAAGATGAGAGAGGTCTCCAATTTTCATCATAGGTATACCTCAACTATGAGAGACAAAATGAGAAAAAAAAATCCAGAAAATCACATTGAAGGATTTTTAAAGAATTTATTTGCAAATTATGGTGGAAAATAAGTATTTGGTCACCTACAAACAAGCAAGCTTTCTGGCTCTCACAGACCTGTAACTTCTTCTTTAAGAGGCTCCTCTGTCCTCCACTCGTTACCTGTATTAATGGCACCTGTTTGAACTCGT
The DNA here is from genome assembly GCA_020510985.1 of Pholidichthys leucotaenia. Classification (NCBI taxonomy): domain Eukaryota; kingdom Metazoa; phylum Chordata; class Actinopteri; order Cichliformes; family Pholidichthyidae; genus Pholidichthys; species Pholidichthys leucotaenia. The sequence continues at coordinate 292,753,607 of CM035839.1, read as the reverse complement.
TATCAGTATAAAAGACACCTGTCCACAACCTCAAACAGTCAGACTCCAAACTCCACTATGGCCAAGACCAAAGAGCTGTCAAAGGACACCAGAAACAAAATTGTAGACCTGCACCAGGCTGGGAAGATTGAATCTGCAATAGGTAAGCAGCGTGGTGTGAAGAAATCAACTGTGGGAGCAATTATTAGAAAATGGAAGACATACAAGACCACTGATAATCTCCCTCGATCTGGGGCTCCACGCAAGATCTCACCCCATGGGGTCAAAATGATCACGAGAACGGTGAGCAAAAATCCCAGAACCACACGGGGGGACCTAGTGAATGACCTGCAGAGAGCTGGGACCAAAATAACAAAGGCTACCATCAGTAACACACTATGCCGTTAGGGACTCAAATCCTGCAGTGCCAGACGTGTCCCCCTGCTTAAGCCAGAACATGTCCAGGCCCATCTGAAGTTTGCTAGAGAGCATTTGGATGATCCAGAAGAGGATTGGGAGAATGTCATATGGTCAGATGAAACCAAAATAGAACTTTTTGGTAAAAACTCAACTTGTCGTGCTTGGAGGAGAAAGAACACCATACCTACTGTGAAGGATGGGGGTGGAAACATCATGCTTTGGGGCTGTTTTTCTGCAAAGGGACCAGGACGACTGATCCGTGTAAAGGAAAGAATGAATGGGGCCATGTGTCATGAGATTTTGAGTGAAAACCTCCTGCCATCAGCAAGGGCATTGAAGATGAAACGTGGCTGGGTCTTTCAGCATGACAATGATCCCAAACACACTGCCTGGGCAACGAAGGAGTGGCTTCGTGAGAAGCATTTCAAGGTCCTGGAGTGGCCTAGCCAGTCTCCAGATCTCAACCCCATAGAAAATCTTTGGAGGGAGTTGAAAGTCCGTGTTGCCCAGCGACAGCCCCAAAACATCACTGCTCTAGAGGAGACCTGCATGGAGGAATGGACCAAAATACCAGCAACAGTGTGTGAAAACCTTGTGAAGACTTACAGAAAACGTTTGACCTCTGTCATTGCCAACAAAGGGTATATAACAAAGTATTGAGATGAACGTTTGTTATTGACCAAATACTTATTTTCCACCATAATTTGCAAATAAATTCTTTAAAAATCAGACAATGTGATTTTCTGGATTTTTTTTTTCTCATTTTGTCTCTCATAGTTGAGGTATACCTATGATGAAAATTAGAGACCTCTCTCATCTTTTAAGTGGGAGAACTTGCACAATTGGTGGCTGACTAAATACTTTTTTACCCCACTGTATATATATTTTTTAAATTCTCAAAAATTAAGAAAAAAGTTGCAATTTTATGAGGGAGAAGAACAAGAAAGTCTCAAATTTACCCCAAAAATTTACTGTTTATTAGAAAATGGTTGCCAGTTTATACAAAACAGGTAGCATTTTTACCTGAACAGGGTAACAATTTGATAAGACAATTTTATGAGAAGCAGAATATTATGCCAAAAATATAACTTTATGAAAAAGGCCTATAATTTTATTGGGAAAAATTTCACAAATTTACATGGAAAAAAATCTTCAGTTTTACTCAATAAAGGTTTTAAATTTGCAAAGTAAAATATGCCAAATTTAGACAAAAAGCAAAACACGTTTATGCCAGAAGTGGAACAAATTAAAAAAAAATAAGTTTAATGGGGGAAAACAGCCACACAATTTTGAATGGGAATAAACAATTGCAATTTAAAAAGCTAAAATATTTAAGGAAAAACTCTTGGTCAGATTGTAGTTGCAATTCTGCAGTTTTACCTGTTTATACTTTGATATATTTGTGGCTCCATGCTTATTATTTTTTTTTTTAGACAAAAATCACTCACAGTGGCTCTTTGTGTAGTACAGGTTGCCGACCCCTGCTCTAGGCCACTGACCTTGACTTTAAGCCCATCCTAGATGGGTCTGCATCTGGGCTGTGTTTAAGGTCCAGTTCAGCGGTCAGGAGATCTGAGCACTCGGGGGTGATTTTGTCAGACCGGAATGAGCTGCTCCAGCACTGACGGTCTGGTTGTTTGATCTGGTGTAGGTCACTCTGTTAAATTTAAAGATGGTATTTATTTTTCTTATGTGACCCAGAACATTTTCTCAAGCCAGTCTGAAATGGAAAACGATATATAAAGGAAAAGTTCCAGTGATTTTTGCCATGAGGAGACATTAATTTCCAAACACATAAACCTTTTGTTTATTTAACTGTTTCATTTGACCTCTCCTTAATCAGCTTCTGTCGAGGGCTCGGAGCAGCTGCCGATGACTGGGCTGGTGAAGAAAATTCTGGAAAAGGATGGCTTCTTTGGACTTTACCGTGGCATACTGCCTAATTTCATGAAGGTCATCCCGGCTGTCAGCATCAGCTATGTGGTCTACGAGTACATGCGCTCTGGCCTGGGTATCCAGAAGTAGGCTGCAGGGGTCGTCTGGGAGAGTGTAGGATGACGGGTTGGTTGTTCATTTGCTTTTCCTCCTTTTTGTTGAATACTGCTCTTTTTCTTTTGCCATATAAAGAAGTGATTCACCTCTAAGTCTACAGGGTCTGGACATAAACGACTGGAGATGGAGCTGTTGTAGAAGTTTAAAGTTGAGGGCAGAATGTGGTTAAATATCCTGCATCGTCATCGAGAGTGTTTACAAAATCCTGAAGCTCTGACACAAAACTGGCACTCATTTGTATGATTTCTACAAGGTCTCCAAATGTTCTTTTCCAGGCTGCTTACAATCCCTCCATCACACACCAAGTTTCAGGACACATTTTAAGTAGATTGATCCAAAACTCTCCAGTAGCATTTTGTTTTTTGTCTGAATGATGCCACTTCAAACTGTGCTGCATGTCTGACCAAAAACCACCTTATGTGGCCAAAGTCCAAGATTTCACCTCCTTAATTTTTCTTTATCAAAAATTGAAGTCATGTGGCTCACAGCTTTAATCTGTCTCCTTGACTGTTATGCAAGATGTGAGTTGCTTTGAGAACTCTTAGGAAACTGACAAGTGCAATACTTTTACATATAGACATTCTGTCGTGTCAGACAGCTATGCAACAATGTGCCTTATGTGTTTTCTCAGATATATGGTGGACCTCTACACCCATCTTCTCTTTTGCCTTTCTTTTCCCTCATGTGTATGATGCTGGTGTTTACATAAATAAATACATTTTAAGATAGTCGTGAGGTGTGCTTTTCTAATAACTGAAATTTGACATACTGTATATTTGAAGTTTGAAGGCCCCTGATATGCAGATGAGTGGCATATGTGATCTTGCTCACTAAGGTTCTTTAATTTTTTTCCCCCCTCATGTTTATTTCAGTTTTTACCCTACAGCCTCCAGCTGTGTAGTTGACCCCTGAGGCCTTAAGTTCAGATTACTCTCGTTCAGGCCTTGCATAACAGCCCTGTTCTGTGATGTCAGCAGTCCCAGCTTTAGCTGTCTAATCCAAGCCAGAAATGGAGGATGCGGTAACTTCTGATTAAGACAAAATTGTTTTACATTCTGCAAATCCAGGCTAAATGGTCCAAAAAGTTAAGATTGAAATATCTAAGTATAAATGCAAATTTTTTGAGGCTATTTTATAACACCTCAAAAGAAAACTAGCCCTACTAAACATTTGTTGTACACAATATGCAATGTCAGTAAAAATAAAGTTAAAAAGAAAGCTTTTGGTGACACTGACATAATGTGTTAATATTAAAATAAAGCAATATTTTAATACCAAACACTCCCAAGTCTTAAATACTGGTATGTCTGGCTGACTTCTTCGTCTTCATCAGGGTTACTGCCATCAAATGATATTGAATGATGACTGAATCATTCATTCAGTTGATGTAAAGAGCTTAGTGTGGATTGGTGTCTGCACTGCTTTTTTTTTTTTTTTTTTGACTGGCTGTATGGGACATGACACTTTCTAGTTTCAGTAAAGTGTGGTGCATTTTCTCTGTTATGCAGTTCATCCCTTTATTTCCTACAAGAGAAACATTTAAGTTCTCATTATCACTTCATTATAAGGCCTTGCTATGTGTGACAATATTCATAATAGGAAAGCTATTTTCTCCATAACCCAAAGGAAGGGGGGGGAAAAAAGGCGTAATGGCATTCAAACAGTTATCTGAAAGTTTGCTCCAGAAGAAATTATCCGTGGTTCATTTCATTTGTGACATACTCTAGGAAGCACAGTTCTCGAAAATTAACAGGACCACCTTTAAAGAAAAGATACTAAAACAACAGTGGGGCTCAAGACCCATTTTTGCAAACATCTTCTAGTCTTTAAAGATTTTCCTTTCTGGGTGTACACTATTCATTAGAAGTGTTCCAACTAAAGAAAAAACTGCCACAACAGTCAGGACGGTGCGCAGTACTTTGAACCAGCTGGGATAGGTAGGAAGCAGAGCCAGATCATAATGAAGAGTGATACCAAACCCCATGATAACCATACTGGTTGCAGGAACAATGCTGTCGCTCATCAGCATGGTCACACAGGCCAACAGGGGCAGAACAACGCTGTTGGCCAGGTTTAACCAGTCGGGTTTGGCTGGGCTACTCTCAGGAAGAGCGAATCCCCATCGAGCTCCACCCAGGAAAGAAATGATGGCAGCGGTGTAGGCCAACTGAGCATAAGCTAACTCTGGGTAGTAACTTTCAGTAACAGCCATGAAGAGAGTGGGGGAGACTAAGGGAATCAACCCTGCAAAACCCAGGTAAAGAGCGGGTTTGGGACTTTTCCCAAAGTCCTTCACATCATAACGCAACAGGTCCAGCTCTCTGGGAGGAGGCTCAGGCTTTGCTCGCTTCTTTAACCTCACAGCAGAGGAGTGGAAATGTTGGTGCCTCATTAGATGTGAAGCATACTGCGGCTGGCTCCACTGGAAGAGAAGACTCCTCCCGAAACCACGGACGATGGAAGGTTTTAATGGTGCCGTTTCGATTGATGAACCACAGTTGGAGGAAGTGGACGCACCACCAGAAGTTCCCGTCAAGGCTGAAGTCCAGCATCTCTGCTGAGGACCAGCCCAAAGCGATACCTGATAAAACAAGCAAAATATGAGCAGAAGACCTTTTCCATGTATTAAATTAGATGCGTCTGTACTTTACCTTCTGGGCTGCAGCTGAACTGCTTCTTCTAAATAGAACGGAGATCATCTGTAGAAAAGTTACATCGGGTCAGTCGGGGCAAAACCACAAATCTCTCAAACTATAAAAAAAACCAGTAAATACTGACATGTTCATCTGATAACTGCCACTGGATATGGATGCTGTGCAAACCATTTTACTTGATATGAGATGAAATTTACACTTGAAAGGTTAGTTAGCCTTAGGATTTGTGAGTGGGTAAGGTTAAAAAGGTAGTAAATATTAATTAAAATTTTTAAACAGATAAATGCCTCAGACTTCCGTACCTGTAGCCTGCTACTTTTAAGATACGCAAAAATAGAACGTACTGGCCAATCAGATTCGAGCTGTATCTGTGGCAAGAATTCTATGGATACGGTTCCGTATCCATAACCGCTGCCTAAATAATTCAGTAAGTCCAAAACTTGTATAAACTGCAAATTTTGTCAAAAAGCAAGAAAAAAATACTGTCAGAGCAGAAATGCAGCAGGAGAAAATATTTTTGCACAAAATAAGTATGCGAAATATACTTATATTACCCTTTTTAATAGATAAAATATATAAATTTAGTGCTTGCGTGACATAAGAAAGACGGTATGGGAACAATAATAAGCGCTTTAAACTTGTACATTAACGCTGAGGGAAAAACAACTTAAAAGATCACAGATTTACGATTTAAAGTCAGACACAGAAAAATAACCGGCACACAAACCACCGTTACACAGCTGATTTACAACGAAACACATTTAGCCAAAGCGGACGTCATAATCACCTCAGTTTCAGCTGGAAAACATCGCCTCAACCCTCATCTAAATAATCCCGACAGTCGTTCTGCGTCTCATTTATAACCTCAGTAGCTGCCTATCCATGGAAGTACAACTTTTACTCCTTCCGTGTGGAGAGAGAGAGAGGCAGTCTGTCACTGCGATAGCGCCATCTGCAGTTCAGGATGGCTGAGCTGCTGCATTTACAAAACTGGTGCACTGCCTGTCCAAAGGATTCCTGTCTGAAACAGCAGGAGGAGGTCTGTGCTTATGGAAGACTGGATGGCAAAACACATTTGGTCTGTTGTACATTTAATGGATGAAAATGGAAACACACTTGAACTGGATGATTTTAATACTAAATATAGCACTGATTGTTCCATTGAGACCAACAGTAAAATCACAAAATTATTCTAAAAGCCCTTATCCTCTCAATAAAATACAACATTTTGAACATACCAAACCCAAATCTACATAAAGCTAAAACAGATGATGTGGAACTTATGAATGAAAACTGTAACAAGTTTAAGGCAATATTTTGTGAACATTTTGTATCAGTATAGCAAAAAGCACCCTTATATCTCAAAGATTATGATAAGTCCGAACAATCACCTATTTAAACAAAATACTTAAAATTCCCAATTCCTCCCAAGTGTAAAATACATTTTAAGACCATAAATAATATTGTGACGTTTCAGGGGTTCACATAAGAATAAGAGAGGATTTGGAACGTAACAGGCATTTATTTCTTCACTAACAAATCACACAGAACAGAGGGGAGTGTTATGTATGGTAAAATACCTCTGAAAGGATGAGGCCAGGTAACTGGACAAACTCAGCTTTATTGAACTTAGGCAGTCACACGAACACACAGCAGACACCAGGCAGAGGGCACCAGTCGAAGAGAGTGTTTAATGGATGCCCTCTGCTATTTATAGGGCGGTACAGTGGCAGAACAGGAAGTGGCTGTCACTACACCACACTTCACAATAAAGGTGTTAACCCCCCCCCCCCCCGAAAGTCCAAAACCACTCACTCAATTAAGACCCTCCCCAATTTGGGACCCGAATCACACACAAACAAAATGAAAACTAATGTCTCCAAATGGCCTAACACATACACACAACAAAACCTAAAACAGGGCGGATGGGTGGACTACCATCCTGCCCACATGGTGGATTATTCTGTCACCTGCTGAAATAATGCAAAGTCCATTAATAAGCTGAAAATCATTGCCATGTTCCTAAATTAATAAAAACACACAAAACAATAACATTTTACCACATACATAAAAATATGAACAACAGAACTATATAAACAAAATTTACAGCACTGTCCCTTGGGCAGGAAGAGTAGAACCGGCATGGGGGGGGGGCAAGGGCAGCCCCTCAGCAGACGTGCCCCTGGAAGCAGCAGGCCCCCAGGATAGTGGCTGATCTCTCGGACAAAAATGCCTCTCCTCACCACCACTGACTGCCGCTCTCGTCCAGCCCCGTCTCCAGAAGCCTCTTCCCGAATGCACCAAAGCTGAATGGCATGTCTCATCGAGCTGTCAGACAGCTGGAAGTACGCTTCACCCAGCTTAGCACACGATGCGCAGATACTCCTGTTGTTTCACCAGCCCTCATCTGGTCCATTTTTGCCATGGACGTTCCGCTTCTCGAACCCGGATCAAGTCCACAACCCTAAGAGGGGCTCGGCTCAGCCTGACATGGTGCTGCTTGGCATGTGGTTTCTCCGTGCCAGTCGGTCTGCCACCATCCTCTTCTGAAGCCATCATAGTGGTTGCCATTGTAACTGCAGATCCTCCATCCCTCTGTGGCCAAGCTCGGAGGAATCTGGGGCTAGCACATCGGTGTTACTCGCCGACACAGGTGCCTTGCTGCCACGCTCGGTACCTCCCGCTACCATTTCCTGAGCGCTGGCACTGAGCCCCTCCTGCGCTGAACCTGAGTGAGGCTGGTCCTGCTTGACAGCAGTGGTGTCCGTTAGTTCTTCGTCCCACACAACGTCATCCTTGGCCGCTGGAACCGGAGGGTTCCACTGGCCACAACCTGACCATTTTTCCCCAGCGTCGTCTTTAATGGTGAAACCCAGTCCATAGAACAACTCACAGCCTATGATGTTGTCGCCTCAGGCCATCACATGGATCGTGAAGTCAGCCATCGTCGCAGACTTGTACCGAACCGTTAACACTAGCATTCCAACTGTGCAGTCTGCCACCTCCATAATCATAAAGCAGCACTTGATTAGGTTTTATCCTGTAGTGGGGGAAAAACTTCTTCACCATGGCCCAATTCAACAACAACCCCTCCGCCCCCATGTCGAGCAGCAGCGGCATCTCCACGCCGTCCAATGTCACTGTGCAGAATGTGTACCCAATGGTACTCGGGGACACCATGTGGGTGGTTGGCGGGGGTGGGTGGAATGATTTCTTCTGTGGGCTCTCTGGCTCAGATACACAGCACACTGTAGCATAATGATTCAAGCATCCACACTTCCTACAACACTTCTCTCTAGTGGGCAGTCCTTAGCCTTATTTTGGTGTTTCACGGACCCACAACCCTTGCAGAGGGGTTTTTCCGGGGCAGACCTTTGGCTGGCAGCATTGGCTTCCATAATGTCACTGTCCAAGCTATCCTCACTATCTGAGTTTGCTACTAATGCTGCGTCTGGAGGCCCTGGCACCTCTTGTGACTGGCGCCAATTTAACTCCAAAGCTGGCTTGTCTGTGGCCTCCAATTGGAGAGCTAGCTCAACAGCCCTGGCTAATGTTAGATCACTCGGTGCCGTGAGTAGCCTAGCCCTTATAGTGGTGCTGCTCGTGTGCTCCACAAGCTGGTCACGTACCATTTCATCCTCCAGCGGCCCAAAATGACACTCACAAGCTAGCTGCCTCAAGTCGACGACAAACTGGTGGATAGGCTCACCTACACGTTGATGTCGCTGCCTAAACCATATCCTCCAGACAGTCACGCTATCCGGGATGTGAAAGTGGCTTGTTAATAGCTCGACGACATCCTCAAAAGAGTCCGAAGCCCCAAGTGTGTGCAGGACACGCTGGCCCTCAGTCCCGAGGCTGTGAACAAGAAACACACGTGCTGTCAACTTATCGAGCTTATCCAGGTCGAGCGCGGTGATGTAAGTCTGAAAAGCCTCAAACCATCTTGGCCAGGGCACAGGCGGCTCACCCAGGAGCTCGAGGAAGGGGCGGAGTGATGTAATACACGCCTCCTTGAGTTAATCCTTGATCGCCAGATGTTATGTATGGTAAAATACCTCTGAAAGGATGTGGCCAGGTAACTGGACGAACTCAGCTTTATTGAACTTAGGCAGTCACACGGACACACAACAGACACCAGGCAGAGGGCACTGGTCAGAGTGTGTAATGGATGCCCTCTGCTATTTATAGGGCGGTGCAGTAGCAGAACAGGAACTGGCCGCCACTACACTGCACTTCACAATAAAGGTGTTAAACCCCAACACCACAGGGAGGTCATCCACATAGACAACTCACTCAGGGTGACACAGACACACAATCTCTCACGCGCAGGGAAAACAACACTGTCACAACCAGACTTATAACACAGTTTTAATGGTACAACAACAATGCTCAGAACACAAGAATTTAATAGTCTTTGAATACCTTGCAGCGCAAAGCATGCCGGGAGAATTCCCCCACCCCTTATCACAGCCCTCAGCATTACACTGCCCCCCCCGACTGGTTTCTGTCCCCAGAACAATAAATCCAAATCGAAAGTCCAACACAAACCCGTCCAGGCGTCAGGGCACCCGCCGTTGTCGGCGGCTAGCACGCATGGGCCCATTGGTGTCCATCCGAGCCTTGGCCGGGATCACCGGTCAGGATGGGGCCTCTGGCTTGGCCACCCACGGGGCAGCTGGCTGGTATGGTGTGAGGCGGTGAAGCACCACCACCCGGTTCCTTTTCTACAGCCTCACCCTGTACACTAGATCCGACAGTCTCTGTAGGACTATGCATGGTCCCAACCAGTGACTCGCCAGCTTTGGTGACAGTGTGGTGGTACGGGGTGGGGGGGGATGATCCTCCACCAAGAGAAGGCAGCTGAGGAAAGGGGGAACAATGGACTGAAGGTGGAACTGTCACCGGGGGAGTCTCAGACGGGACAGTAAGGGCTATTCGCCCCCTGGGGAGAGGAGAGAGCACCAAAGCTGCTGAAAGAGGAAAGGGTGTGAGAAGCAGTGCCGGCATGATGCTATGTTAATGTGCCACACAGATCTTTGTTCCAAACAATGTATTATGGTCGGAAGTTTCGGGTCTCAATGCATGGTACAAAGGTACAAAAGGAGAATGCACAGAGACCCAGGATAGCTTTTTCTGTACCTACTGAATGTAGGAGAAGGAATAAAGTTCTTGTGTTGTTTAGCTCATTGCCTCGCCTGCTTCCTTTCTCCACATTGGTGACCCCAAGACGTGCCATGGACAGCGAGCCGAACACCCCCCCGGAGAGTACCTGGAGGGAGAGCACCAGTGCCGTGTGTGCTGTCTCAGTCAAGCTCCCAGACTTCTGACTTCACAGCCCAACTATGTGATTCCTGAACATAGAAGCCCAGTTCGCACTCCGTGGGATAACAACAGATGGCACAAAATATTACCATGTGGTCGCTGTGCTGGATGCACGCGCCACACGACAGGTGACGAGCCTGCTCTAGGAGCCACCGGCCCAGGGGAAATATGAAGCGCTCAAACGGATGCTACTCTAGCGCTATATCCTGGTCTGACAGTGAGAGGGCAGAGAGACTCCTAACACGTTCAGAGTTAGGTGACAGATCAGCCGTGGAACTCATGGAGAGCATGTTGGCACTAAGGGGGAAGAACGACGAATCTTTCCTGTTTGCCTACCTACCTGCTACAGTGAGGGTGATCCTGGCCATCTCACCACTGCTGGTGACCAAGGACTACTGCACCCTGGCGCAGGAAGCGGACCTCATCATTTTAGCAACCAGAGCTCTCAGCGTGCATGCAGCGGCACCGACATCCATGAGGGGCTCCAGCGAGATCGAGGAGCTGTTGGTGGTAGCTGGGGCGGATGCAGGAACGGGGCGATCTGCTCCTATCATCATCGCTTCGGCTCAGATGCCCAACGCTGTTAGCTGCCATGCCAATTCAAGAAGTTGGGAGGACAGTGCGGCCAGCAGACGGTAGCAGCTGCAACCGCTGGAGACAGGAACAAATTGCTTTATATCACGGACACACATTCAGGGAGACAGTTTTTGGTGGACTCTGGCTCCCAGAAAAGCCTCATCCTGCCAGTCAGTGTGGACAGGTTGGCAGGAGGCAGCGGTCCCGAGCTCACGGCCGCCAATGGATCCACCATCAGGAAAAAAAACATTAGTTTTTTATCAATGCTTACTTGTAGTTTTAGCAAATGCCTGCTTTTATTAATGTTAATACCAGCCTGCCCAGTGACTACAGGTGGAAATTAGCACTAGTGCTGTAACCTGGTACAATGCATCTTTCCTCTTTAAGGTCAATGTATATTGTGCATGTCCCTGTATAAATAAATAAAAAAAAAGAAAGAAAGAAAGGATATTTGGCAAACGGGTACTGACGATATGTTTGCATGGACGCAATTATCAGTGGGACTTTGTTGTAGCTGCATGTTCTGCCCCCATTTTAGGTGCAGATTTTTTATGTGCTTATGGGTTGTTAGTCGATGTTGCCAGTAGATGATTAGTGGATGCTGTTTCTTTCACTTCACTGCCCTGCACAGCTTGGGGAGCGGGGTCAACAACACTGGCTAACGTTATAGCTCCAGGGGTAAGTACCAGCAATTACTTGCACAGTTCCCAGCACTCACACTCCCGACATTTTTTACTGGCTAGGGTAACAAAACACGGGGTCGAACATTTCATAACTACTAAAGGCCACCGGTGTTCGCGTGACCTTGGTGCCTGGATGCAGCTAAACTGGCCATTGTGCGTGAGGAGTTTGCCAACTTAGAGCTGTTGGGCATCGTCAGGCACTCTAACAGCCCGTGGGCATCCCCGCTACACATGGTACCTAAGGCCGATGGGTGGTGGCAACTGTGCGGCGATTTCCGGCATTTGAACAATGCCATGGAACACGATCGGTATCCTATCCCGCACATCCAAGATTTTTCAGTGCACCTGGCTGGGGCTCGTATTTTTTCAGAAGTGGATCTGGTCTGCAAACAGCTGTCTGAAAACAGCGAGTCCAGGCTTTCACGAGTCCAGGCTTTCCAGGCAGTCCAGGCGAGCTCACAAGCGAGTCCAGGCTTTCACAAATGCCAAAACAGCGGTTGCGGATGCTGCGTTACTAGCCCATCCGGATCCATCGGCATGGATAGCGATCACTATGAACGTGTCTGAGGCTGCCATAGGGGCAATGGTGGAGCAGTACGTCTCCGGTTCGTGGCAGCCGCTCGTGTTTTTCAGACAAACTTTGCATGACAACAGACGCAAATATAGCATATTTGACAGGGAATTGTTGGCTCTATACCTGGCGACACGCCATTTCCAGTTTTGGCTAGAGGGCTGTGAGTTCACCGCGTTTGTGGACCATAAGCTGCTGACGTATGCAATGTCCAAGGTCTCGGAACTGTGGTCGGCCCGGCAGCAACGGCACTTGGCCGTGATCTCGGAGTTTACGACCGACATTCAGCACGTTGCCAGTAAGCTTAACGTCGTGGCCGATTGCCTGTTGCACGCGTTCGTCTCCCCGGTTTACGTGGGAATATATTTCCCCGCTATGGCTGTGGAGCAAACTGGAGATGCGGACATTTACACGCTCCAGTCGGCCCCTAATGGGTTATGGCTGGAGAGCAGGGTGGTGCAAGAAAGGTGCCCCCCCCCCCCACCTTGCTCTGTGACATCTCTGCTGGCCGCTCGCGCCCGGTGGTTCTGAGCTCTTGGCGCTGTCACGTTTTTGAGTCTATTCACTTCCTTTTGCATCCGGGAGTACGCACTTCGGTGAAGCTAGTGGGGGCGAAATTCATCTGACCGTGCTTGTGCAAGGACATGAAATCCCAGCCAGGAGATTTGACCACGTCCATGTGGATTTGGTGGGACCCCTCCTGCCATCGCAAGGTTTCATGCACTTTTTGACTATAGTGGAGCGCACCATACGCTGGCCTGAAGTGGTTCCGCTGGCTTCTACCACATCCGCGGAAGTAGCTTGTGCTTTTTTGTCGGCTTGGGTTGCACAGTTCAGATCCCCATTGGACATCACTTCCGACAGGGGTCCGCAATTCATTTTGGAACTCTGGTCCGCGACGGCCCAGAGCCTGGGGGTCAAAATTCACCGAACTACCGTGTACAACCCCCAAGCTAATGGGTTATGCGAGCATTTTCATTGGTCGCTTAAGGCAACGCTCAGAGCTTTGCTCACGGATACAAATTGGGTCGACCACCTGCCATGGGTTCTTTTAGGGTTGCGCTCCACGCCTAAGGAGGATTTGGCAGCCTTCCCGGCAGAACTCATTTTTTCTCAATCGCTGCAGATCCTCGGGGAGTTTTTACCAGAAAACCCAGTGCCCGAGGTTGATCCGCCAACGCAATTTTTACACAGTACGGAGGCTTTTAATGTACCGGGCTCGGCCCACCATTGTTTTCCCTGCACTTTGGTCCCCAAGAGTTTACAGAACGCCAGCTTTGTTTTTGTCAGGCACGATGTGCACTGGACCCCGCTGCGCCCGCTGTACGATGGACTGTTCAGGGTGTTGGAACCTGGGGCGAAGCATTTTGTGTTAGACTTGGGGGGGGGGGGGGCGTAGGGAGACCATCTGCATCGACAGGCTGAAGCCTGCTTTTGTGTTAGCAGACGATCAGGTGGTGTTGGCCCAAGCTCCCTGGCGTGGACGCCCACCGTTGGTGGCTCCGCAAGTTGGTGTTCCCTCGGTAGAGACCTGCGCCCACAAAGCTGATGTGTATTCCCCCCTCCCTTTTTCCCTCCACAGGCTGACGTTCCCTCCTGTACACCTTGCCAGCAGGGTGTTTCGACTGGATTGGCGATGCCCCGCTACAGCTGCTATGGGCGCTGGCTGAAGCCCAAAGGACAGGGGTTTAGTGCCCCTTCTGGGTGTTGGGGGGGGGGGGGCTGTGTGGTGGTACGGGTGGGGGATTCTCCACCAAGAGAAGGCAGCTGGGGAAAGGGGGAACAATGGACTGAAGGAGGAAGTGTCACCGGGGGGTCTCAGACGGGACAGTAAGGACTATTTTCTCCCCAGGGAGAGGAGAGAGAGCTGGAGCCACTGGAAGAGGAAAGGGTGTGAGAAGAGGTGCCAGCGTGATGTTATGTTAATGTTCCACACAGGTCTTTGTTCCAAACAATGTATTATGGTCAGAAGTTCTGGGTCTCAATGCATGGAATTGAAGGTACAAAAGGAGAATGCACAGAGAGCCGGGATAGCTTTTTTCTGTACTGAATGTAGGAGAAGGAATAAAGTTCTTGTGTTGTCCAGCTCGTTGCTTCACCGGCTTCCTTTCTCCACAACAGTCCTTTTTTCCACACTGGGTAGAAAACCCAGACTCGATCCCCAGGAGCAAAGTCTCTTCCCTGGCAGTGGGAGTCATACGCTCGCTTCTGTTGACTCCCCACCGCTACCAGGGCCTCCCAAGCCACTTTGTGTACCGTGTGAAGACATTCTCTCAAGCAAAACAAACACTCCAGCCCTGATTTGCCCTCCACCTCTGGCTCCGGGGGAGGGCCGAACACCAAATCCACCAGGGTGCACAGCTCGCGTCCAAACATCAGCACTGCAGGGGTTAACCGGGTGGATTCCTGGACTACTGTCCAGTATGCCCACAGGACCAGGGGCAGGTGCAGATCCCAGTCTCACTGTCGCTGGTCCACTAGGATGGATTGTCAGAGTCCGGTTAAAGCGTTCGACCAGGCCGTCGTTCTGTGGGTGCAGCAGGGTGGTCCAGGTCTTCTGGATGTCCAGCCATCTGCAGACCTCCCTGAAGATCTCTGTCTCAAAGTTCCATCCCTGGTTGCTGTGCAGCTCCTCAGGCACGCCAAACTGACAAAACATCTCATCCACCAACTTTGGTGCTGTGGTGGTGGTGCTCTGATCAGGGACCGCATACGCCTCTGGCCACTTGGTGAAGTAATCCATTGTGACCAGAACGTAATGGTTCCCTCAATCCGTGGTCGGAAAAGGACCCAGAATGTCCACTTCCACATGCTCAATGTGTGCCCCTACTCAGTAGTCCTGCAAGGGGGTATGGGATTGCTGTGTTGGCTCTTTTTGAACCATGCAGGTATCACAGTGATAGACATGGAGCTCCAAGTCCTGGCGAGACCCCAGCCAGTAAAACTGAGCCCAAAGACACTGCAGGGTCTTCATCATCCCTAAGTGGCCCACCCCCACTGACCCGTGGACCAACTGGAGCACTTTGGGGTGAAGCTGTCAAGGGACCAGCAGCTGCCAGATGTGACGCTGCCCAGCTGGAGACTGCCTCCACTGGTAGACAACACCCTCACGACAGCAGAGGTTGGACCACTGAGAATGTAGGGCCTTGGTCTCTGGATCCAGCGCAGATACAGCCTACCAGGTAGGCCGTTGGTCCATGTCCAGCCACTGCCAGACCTGGGAGAAGACAGAATCTCCATCCTGCTAGAACCAAAGCTGCTGTGCGCTCAGGGCCTCTGTGACATCATCGCTGAGGATAGCTGGCTGATGATCTGAGGATGAGCTGTGAACCACTGTACTATCCCCGGCCACAGCGGTCTGGAGAGCAGCAGCCTGTGAGACTGCTGGGTCATGATCCTCTGCCCCCACAGCACAGGGGCGCGAGGACAGTGTATCAGTGTTGGCATGGAGGCGGCCCGCTTGATGCACAATCTGAAAGTCATCTTGCTGTCTATCTGGCTCTTTAAAGTTCAGTAACCAGGTCAGGGAAGCATGGTCTGTCCTGAGCTGAAACCTTCCCCCTTAAACATATGGGCAGAAATGACAAAGCCCTTGGATGACTGCCACCAGCTCTCAGCGGGTGATGCAGCAATTCCTTTTGGCTCTATGGAGAGTCCAGCTGAAAAAAGCGACTACCTGCTCTCCGTGTTCTCCCTCCTGGGATAGCACTGCCCTGATGCCCTGGTTGCTAGTATCTGGGTCCATGATGAAGTTGTGATTTGGATCGGAATACCGCAGCGTGGGGGCTCTGATGAGCGCTGAGCGGAGCCGGGAAAAAGCAGCAGCACAGTCTTCACTCCGCTCGAGCATGCAGCCCTTGTGTGTCAGCTGATGTAGTGGGCTGGCGATGGTGGCAAAGTCCTTTGCAAGTCTCCTATAATAGGAGGCCAGTCTGGGGAAGCTCCACAGCTCTCTTATGTTCTGTGGGACCGCCCAGTTTCTCACTGCTGCCACCTTCTCTGGGCCAGTGGCGACTCCCGCAGCACTGACAACGTGGCCCAGGAAGGTGATTTCTCACCAAAACAGGTGATATATCCGAGGATGGAGCCACAGCCCGACCTGGCGGACAGCGTCCAACACCTCCCGGAGGTTGGACAGGGCGCCATCAAAATCAACTGCATGAACCAGCAGGTAGTCAAGATAAATGATGCAGCGGCTCCGGAGGATGTGAGCCAGCACTCACTCTGTCAGGCGTTCAAAGGCGGCTGGGACATTGCAAAGTCCAAATGGCATCATCTTGAATTGCCACAGTGTCTCCCCGATGGAGAAGGTGGTTTTCTGGTGAGCCTCTGCTGACAGCTCCACCTGCCAATAGCCACTGCGGAGGTCAAGCTGAACCAGTTGGAGCCAACGATGTAATCCAGTGTGTCATCAATGTGGGGCAGAAGATAGGAGTCCTTACGGGTGACATCATTCAGGCACCGATAGTCCACACAGAACTGTCACTGCAATGCATGGCACCGCCACAAACAACTTCTCCTTCCCCCATTCTGTTATGCTGAGCACCAAGCGAGAAGGCGGGAAGTGCCATTTTTATATGGTCTTTGGTATGACCCGGCCGGGACTTGAACCCCCAACTTCCAGGTTGTGGGGTCAACTAGGCCACCACTGTATCAACTGTACCCATAACTAGTGGTTGCTCTGCGGCATACGCATATATACTGCGTATGTGCCCATGCGTCACACACATATGCCCCACCTCTTGTTTGTTGCTGTCTGTTGTTGCTGTGAGGTACTTGGGTGCATGTATGTGTATGCATACACAGCACTTCACATGTGTGACATTTGAATATTTTGTTTTGTAACACCTTAACTCTTGCACTTTAGCATATACACTTTGTACAGTTTTATTACAGTTGTTCTGCTCGTGTAGGATTGCTTGTGTGTTTTTCTGACCTGCCGGAGGACTACAGATGCAAATTAGCAATATTGCTAAATCTGGCATACTTACATTTGTATTATTGTTCATTAGTATGTGATGTCCCTTTCAAATAAACATTAAACTTAATGGACCTTTTCTTTGACCACTACACATTGGATTAAATCCATATCATAAAGGTAGGATAAACATGGACAGCTTTATGCAGTGTTCCCAACTCACTCCAAAATGAGGAAATTACTGGCAATATCGTGTTGATTTTCTAAAGATTTTTCCCACAATAAGAGCTCTCAAAGCAGGATAAAGCAGACTGAACATGTTCTAAAAGCTCTGTCTGAAACAGTCTGTTTTCATCTTGACATTAATAAGCCCGTAATGTAATCCATTAATTAAATGATCTTGCTATGTGTGCAAGATGATTTAAGTATGCATTTAAACGTAACGTGAAAGTTACTTTTTCAAGTAACTAGTTACTTTAATCAAGCAGCAACTGGTAAAGTAACTCAATTTTAAGAAGAAGTAACTGTAATGAGTTACTATTTTTTAGTAACTTGCCCAACACTGGTTGTTACTGATATCTGGTGAAAATCTCAGGTCAATGGCTCCATCAGAAATATTTTTAATGAGAAAAATGTTGAGGTGTATATCAAAGGAAAAGACAACAGATTGTATATCACCTACAGTTCTGGAACTTTAGCTGCTATTTCTCCTAAGCTGGACCAAACACCAGTCTGATCTGGTCAGATGAGACCAAAAATGAACTTTTTGGATGCCACAAGACACAACATGTTTGAAGGAGAAATGGCACTGCATATCAGCCCAAAAACACTATACCAGCAGTGAAGTTTGGAGGTGGGAGCATCATGGTGTGGGGGTGTTTTTCAGCACATGGTACAAGCAGACTTCATATAATTGAAGGAAAGAGGAATGACAAATGTACAGAAATATCCTTGATAAGAACCTGTTGCCATCTGCCAAGATGCTAAAGATGAAATGAGGGTGGACATTTCAGCAAGACAATGATCCCAAACACACAGCCAAGGAAACTCATCTAGCTCCAGAGAAGGAAAATAAAGCTGCTAGAATGTCCCAGTCAGCCACCTGACCTGAATCCAAATGAAAATCTATGGAACGAACTGATGATCAGAGTTCACAGAAGACACCCATGGAACCTTCAAGATTTGAAGGGAGTTTGTGTAGAAGAATGGGGAAAAAAAAATCACTCCTGAGCAATGCCTGTGCCTAGTTTCTCCATACAGGAGGCGTCTGGAAGCTGTTATTACCGACAAAGGCTTTTCGACTAAATATTAAATGAATTTCACCAAGCATGTTCAATACTTATTTCCTGTGTCATTCTACTTTATTAAATATAACTTGCCTTGTGAACACAGTTGCCTTGATTTCTTTTATGTATGGATTACTTGGGTTGTTACTGATATCCGGTGAAAATCTCAAGTCAATGGCTCCATCAGAAATATGTTTAATAAGAAAAATGTTGAGGTGCTCAATACTTAGTAGGACCCCCTACTAAAAGCTTTAAATAGCTTCCTTGGGGTGACCCTTTCACACTCCTTATCAGTGTGGAAAAAAGTCTATTGTATACTGCAATTCATGCTGTTGATAATTCATATTGTAATTCATTCAATCATGCTGTTGATAATGTTGATAATGTGTGATGTGTGTGTGAATAAAGTAAACGAAAGCGATTTTCCCCGCTGTATTCTCCCAGTATTTTACTGGCTTGCCCAAATGTTGTGCAGCAAAATTTGAACAAGCTTCAACATGCTTTTTTCTTCAGCAATACCATCTTGTGAGGTGAGCATCTCTCAGCTCAAGTACCTGCTCCACGGTGCCTCTCAGCCCCAGTACCTGCTGACTCCAGGTCTTTTTGGAGCTCTCCACGAGTGGTCTTTGGCTCTTGGATAACTCTTCTGATAATTCTTTTGACCCCTCTGTCAGAAACCTGAAACCTGTGGTGTTTTGGACAGGTCTGTAGCTCCTGTCCATGCTTTATGTTCCCTTCTCATTTATTTGTCATGTTTGGTGTGTATCCCTCTTTGTCGTCAGCCCCACCCTTCCAGTCAGCTGTTTTCCCTCATGTGTCTGCTGTTGGTTTTGATTGCTCTCCTCATCTTGTTATGATCTGAGCACGGCGGAATCCGCCGTGCTCAGTCTCATGGTCTTTTTCTATATTTGTATGCTTGTTGTATTTTATGTTCTTTGGTTTCTGTCATTTTATCCGTGGTTGGTTTCCGCATATCTTGTATTGTTTCTTATTTTTCTCATCCCCTTGTTTATGTCATCGTAGTTTTGCTACTCTTTTATTTGGTGTTGGTTTGTATTTATTTCTCAGTCCTTATTTGTTGGCATTTTTTTCCTTATAATTGTACTGTTGTGTTCTCTCTCCGGAGTGACAGCTGTCAGTGGCACTTCTGGGTTTTTGCTCTGTTGTGAGCGGTGTCCCTGTCAGCTGTCAGTCCCGTCTTCTCCCATCTCATTACACTCAACTGACCCCAGGTTGATAATCATTGTCATCTCCTGCCCGCTCACGTAATCCACACCTGCAATCATTTGTGTTCTTTGGTTTCATGCTCTATTTAAGGCCATTGTTTCTTTCACTCATTGTTGGAGCCTCAGCTAATTGGCATCAGAACCCTTTCCCTGTTCTGGTGCTACTCCTGTGTTTATCTGCCTACTTCCTTGCCGCTTCAGTTTGTAGGTTCATTTTGTGCACTGTTTGGACTTTTATGTTTCCTTATTAAATACCACAAACTACAGTTCAGCGTTTGGGTCTCTCCTCTCTGTCCCGAGGGGCAAATCATGACATACCTGTATTGTATCACTATGATTATTCCCCCTGTCTGTATAGGTGCTTTGTCAGTCTGTGTTCTTTTCTTCATTATGTTAATCTCACCTTTGTCACCACGTTTGGATTATTGTTGCTTTTTTCCCACGTTGTTCGGGTTATTGCTTCTTGTTTGTCCTGCCTAAATGCAGTTATTTTGTGTTTAATAAATAATGATTTACCAGATTCACTTGGCAATTGAGTTCTCTCCTTCACCCCAAAAGGGAGCTCCCACCAGAAGAATGCAGCCAGAAATGGACCCAGCAGGTGAATCTGGTAGGAGCAGGATGCCAATATACTGGGGCTCAGTGAGCAGAAGGAGGTGGGCAGCCAGTGGTCCCAGTGTGGATGAACTTTGGTCAGCCCAGTTGACAAATTACTATTTGTCATGGAAGCTTGCACCTCCCACACTCCGGAGGAAGCCCTGGAGAACCTGGACTCAGCTGCCGTGATAGTGGAGGCGCATCCCGGTCTGCGGAAGTACCCCAAGCTGGCGGGACTACTGACCACCGTCTCCAACCTCCCTAGGACATATTGTGGGCTGGTGGGGAATTTAATTCAGACTCTGGAGTGTGTGCCAACGACGCGGCATCCTCTAATTCCGACCTCCTCTTCTCTCTGTCACTTACCAGCCTCGCGGCTGCACCACAGGCAGGGGAGGGGTTTGTCTGCAACACCAGAGACTGTGCTGAAGAAGAAGCGCCTCCTGGCTCCGGCACTTTCAGCTCCAGCCTTTTTCTCTCCTCCCACTGCAGCTCCACCAGCTCAGTTAAGCCGGCCCCCAGGACTGTTGTGACGCCGGCTCCCACTGCAGCTGCAGTGCCGGCTTCCACAACTACTGCACAGGAGCCTGTGCCTGCTTCTTCATCTGCATCTACAACAGCCCCGGTACCTGCTCCACGGCACCTCTCAGCTCAAGTACCTGCTTCACGGCGCCTCTCAGCCCCAGTACCTGCTCCACGGTGCCACCCAGCTCCAGCTGTCCTCAAGGTGCACACAGCTTCTTCAGCCATCCCCAAGGTACACACAACGGCTCCCGCTGTCCCTGAAGCACACTTCACAGCTCCAGCTGTCCCTGTTCCTGTTCTGCCTGAGGTGCATGCTATGGTTCCTGTGGCTCATCCAGAGGTGGTCACCCCAGCAGCAGTGGACCAGGAGCTCAGGTAAGTACTTTTCCTTATTTTTTTAACATCAATATTAGTTAAGTCTTGCCTAGCTCCTGGTGATTGTGGTGACACCTCACTCACCCCCAGCCTTTCTTCCCCGTTTGAGGTGGCTGTGTCGGGGAAGGAGTCATAGGAGGACCATGCTCCACCATCATCCAAGCTGCCCATTCCACCCAATATGCAAGAGATCAGGAGACCTCCAACCATTATCGCTGAATCTGGCGCACACTCGTTGTTTGTTCCAGAGTATGATGCCCCCTTGTCCCCGGGTTGTGAACTAAAAGATTCTGTATTCATGTCGCCTGAGCTCAATAATTTTGTATCTATGTCCCCTGAACTCAATTATTCTGTATTTGTGTCTCCTAAACCAGAAATTTATGCATCTATGTCCTCTGAGCTCAGTAATTCCATATCTCTGTCTCCAAAATCTGCACTGGGGTGTCCTGCATCAGAGATTTCTACATTTATGTGTTCTGAACCAGAAATTTCTGGACCTGTGTCCCCTGAGATTAGAAATTCCATATCTGTGTCTCCAAAATCAGAAATTTCTGCATTAGAGTGTTCTGCATCAGAAATTTCTGCATTTGTGTGTTCCAAGCCAGAGATTTCTGCACCTGTGTTCCCTGTGCCTGTAATTTGTAAAGTGTGAAGATTCTTTGTTGCCTGTTCCAGAGGGTAAAATTTCCATGTCATCTACTGTGTTTGAACCCTCTATGTTGTTTTCTTTTGGGCAAGGGAATCCTGCATTGTTTTCCCCAAAGTTGAGGGCTTCTGGGTTATTTTTTGTGCAAAAGGGTTGTGTGTTATTTTTCTGAGCATGAAGCTTGTGTGTTTTCTCCTGTTTGGTGGCCCGTGGGTTTTGGTAGGCCACCTGACACCCTGTGTTCACTCTCCCAGTCGCCTTTGGACTTTGGAAGGCCCTTAGATCCATCATGTGCTCTGGTTTGGGGACCCACGAACTTTGGGAGGCCCCCAGAACCATCATGCGCTCTGGTTTGGGGCCCGATGGACTTGTGTAGGCTCCCTGACCCTCCTGGCTCTCCGGTCTGGTGGCCCTGGGACTCTGGAAGATCACCTGACCTGTTTTGGACCTTGCTGTGTGTGTGTGTGTGTGGGGGGGGGGGGGGTCAGTTTGTTTTGCTCACCTGGCCTTTTTCTCCACCACCCACCCTGTGAGGTTTTTGGGTTCTCTTTTTTGTTCTTCTCCTCTTCTCCTGTGGGTATACCCTAGGGTCATTTGGGATCCGACCCTTGAAAAGGGAGGTACTGTAGTGTTCTGGACAGATCTGCAGCTCCTGTCCATGCTTTATGTTCCCTTCTCACTTATTTATCATGTTTGGTGTGTATTGTGGGCAGCGCGGTGGCGGAGTGGTTAGCACTGCGGCAGCACAGCAACTCACCCTTGGCCGGGGGATCCTGGGTTTGATCTCAGCCCCCGACCAACAGTGATCTGTGTGGAGTTTGCATGTTCTCCCCGTGTCTGTGTGGGTTTACTCCGGGATTTCTCCAGTTTCCTCCCACATGCCAAAAACATGCATGTTAGGTTAATTGGCATCAAACTGGGGATTCTAAATTGTCCTTAGGTATGACTGTGAGAGTGAATGGTTGTCTGTCTCTCTGTGTTGGCCCTGCGATGGACTGGTGATCTGTCCAGGGTGTACCCTGCCTCTCGCCCAAAGATGCTGGGATAGGCTCCAGCCCCCCGCGACTCGAAAAGGATTAAGTGGAAGAAGATGGATGGATGGATGGTGTGTATTGTGGTGACACTAGACACAGCAGGTGGACAGTCTCTCACACCCAGAAGCAGGAAGAGGGACAGAACAATGGACTGAAGGGTAATTAGACCAGTCTATGAGGCACCTTCACCCCCTGCTGCTCCATGCTGTAGAATCTAGTGCAGGGAGGCGAATGTATGTGATGAAGGTAACGTGTTATGATAATCTCGCCACACATTGCCTTTGTATGTAACATGTGTTATGATAATCTCGCCACACATTGCCTTTGTCTAACCCAGGGGTGGGCAAACTTTTTAGCTCAGGGGCCACATTGACTTTTAAAATTTGACAGATGGGCCAGGCCAGCACCAGATACATACCAAAGCATATCATATCATATCAGCATATCAAAGATAAACATAACATTTTTTTCCGGTTCCGGTTCTGCCGGACCGGCGGCGCCACATGAGTTGGCTGCCTTTTGCAACTGCCTTTTTCTTATCTTCCTTCTTCTTTCTACACCTTTCACTCTATAAGGGTGCTGGCTCCCTTCCTGTTCACTCTTTATACTGCGGACTTCTCACACAACACAACACACTGCCATCTACAGAAGTTCTCTGATGACTCTGCGATCGTTGGCCTCATCTCCAATGGAGATGAAGCTGAGTACAGAGGGCTTATCCAGGACTTCGTGGACTGGTGCCATCGGAACTGCCTCCAGATCAACGCGAGGAAAACTAAGGAGCTGGTGGTGGACTGCCGCAGGCATGGGCAGCCCCTCACAGCACCAGTAAATATACAGGGAACAGACATCGAGATGGTGACATCCTATAAGTACCTGGGTGTTCATCTGAACAATAAACTAGACTGGTCACACAATATTGACGCACTCTACAAGAAGGGACAGCGCAGGCTGTTCCTGCTGAGAAGACTCAGGTCTTTTGGTGTACAAGGGGCGCTGCTGAAGTCATTCTATGACACGGTGGTGGCATCAGCCATCACTTTTGGAGTGGTCTGCTGGGGCAGTGGCATTACTGCAGCCGATAGGAAGAGACTGAACAAACTGATTAAGAAAGCTAGCTCTGTCCTGGGGCAGCGCCTTGATCCGATGGAGGAGATAGGAGAGAGAAGGACGGTGGCTAAACTGTCATCTCTGCTGGAGTCCGAGTTCCACCCTATGCAGGACATACTGGATGCACTGAGGAGCTCATTTAGCAGCAGACTACATCATCCCAGGTGCACAACCGAGAGGTTTTGTAGGTCCTTCCTACCAACGGCTGTCAGACTGTACAACCTAAGCAGGGCTGCTCGCAGAGATAGCAAAAAGACGTAACAAACTAATAGTTTTTTGAATGCAAAAGATGCAATAGACTTACACAATGGTCCCCTCCGGCATACAACTAGGAACATACCGGTCGCTATGGAGGGTGAGAATATGTATGGCACATAATCATACCATGTAGGATAACTAAGTAGACGGTTATGCTGTTTCATCCCATCTAGCAACAATGCTCTGCACTGTGTGTGTTTATATATTTACATATTTATTCCATCTAGCTACAATGCTCAGCACTGGGTGTGTTTATATTTATATATCTATATATTTATTCCATCTAGCTACAATGCTCCGCACTGTGTTTTTATATATCTACATATTATTCCATCTAGCTACATTGCACCGGACTGTGTGTGTTTATATACTTGCATATTTATTCCACCTAGCTGCAATGCTCCGTACTGTGGGTGTTTATATATTTACATATTTATTCCATCTAGCTACAATGCTCTGCACTGTGTGTTCATATATTCATATATTTATTCCATCCAGCTACAATGCTCTGCACTGTGTGTCTGTGTGTGTGTGTGTATATATATATTTTATAGTAATATGTACATATGTATATTAGCTGCTCTTGCTTGCTTGTTTTTTTCTTGCCTTCTGATTGTTGCTCTGAGTGTTGCTATCCCTGTGCTGTTGCAATCCTGGAATTTCCCCGTTGTGGGACTAATAAAGGCTTATCTTATCTTATCTTATATATATATATCACGGACACACAGATCGCCCCAAGGGTCTCCCGAGTCGGCGGACGGAGCCACTGTTTGCAGCGGGGGACGATACAGCAGGGACGAGCTAGCTAGCTGGCTAGCTAGCTCCAACTGCCACCCAGTGCTAACAGAGAAGCTCGACATGCCGAGGAACTGTGGCGAAAACGACGCAGGTGCCAGGCTGGAGTTTAGGTGGCGTACAAGAAATATAAGACAGAATAATAAAGAGCGATGGCAAGAACCAAGCAGACCGCCCGTAAATCTACTGTAGGAAAAAGCCCCCCAGGAAGCAGCTAGCCACCAAGGCTGCTCGAAAAAAGCGCTCCGGCCACCGGCGGAGTGAAGAAGCCTCACCGTTACAGGCCCGGTACCGTGGCTCTGAGAGAGATCCGTCGCTACCAGAAATCCACGGAGCTGCTCATCCGTAGGCTGCCCTTCCAGCGCCTGGTGAGGGAGATCGCTCAGGACTTCAAGACCGACCTGCACTTCCAGAGCTCCGCCATCATGGCTCTGCAGGAGGCCAGCGAAAATTGTCATTAATCCCTCTGATGAAAATTAAAAGCTGATTGGTGTCCTTAATGTCATTACTTTCATCCAGTGCCAAGGAATATAATGTGAATAACTCCACTTTTTTGTTTAGCTTGCTAGCTAAGTCTTCATCAATCAGCTCAACATGGCGAGTCACTGTCCTGCGTGATAAGTTAATTTTTTTCAAATTTGTTTTTGCTCTCAGGACACAAGATACCTGCTGTCTCTACCATGCACTCTTTGAGAAACTCCCCTTCGGAGAAAGGCTTACTGGTCTTTGCTAATTTGAATGCCAGCAAATAACGTGCCTTTGTGCTTGATTCTTGGATGGCAGTTTGTCGGATAAAGGTGTTTTGCTGAGCATGCAATTTAGCTACCGACCTCTGAGCGATAGCCGTCCGTTCTTGCATTAACTGGTTGTTAGGGTAATTAGCATGCTTGGTGGAAAAGTGACGACTGACATTGTATTCCTTTAAAACCGCAACGGTTTCTTGGCAAGTAAGACATACAGCCTTTGACCGGACTTCAGTGAAAAAGTATTTAGTTGTCCATTCCTTATTAAACACTCAGCACTCGCTGTCGACTTTTCTTTTCTTTGGCCCACTCATTGTTGCAAATGGGTTCTGCTGTCAGAGCAGTAACAGAGTAATAACAAAGAGTAGCCCGGGCTCTGCAAAATCAAGTGTTTTGCTGTGCCTAATGCGCCACCTGGTGGAATTACCAGGCATTACAGGACAAGGTCAAATGAATGCAATCATAATTATGATATGATATGATTTGGGCAATTATGTACCAATCTTTGGCGGGCCAGATTAAAAAGATCAACAGGCTGGATGTGGCCCGCAGGCCATAGTTTGCCCACCCCTGGTCTAACCCCATGCAATATGTGCCAGCCCCAGTCTCTGCGCAATGTCAATAAAGTTATATAAAGAGAACGCAGAGAGACTGGGGAGGCTCCTTTACAGAGACTCGGCCCCAGCGGCCCCGCTGGGACACACAGGCTGTACATTTATGCTAGAGGGTTTAATAAAGAATCTGTGTTGACCCACGCTTGTGCCTTGCCTCCACATCCTTCCCTTTTACCCTCTACACTGGTGACCTGACGTGAGATGGGCTGTCTCTCCCTTTCGCCGTGCTGTGAACTCCTTTTTCTCCACATTGGTGACCTGATGTGAGATGGACTGTCTCTCCCTTTCGCCACGCTGTGGACTCCTTTTTCTCTACATTGGTGACCTGACATGAGATGTACTGTCTCTCCCTTTCGCCGTGCTGTGGACTCCTTTTTCTCCACATTGGTGACCTGACGTGAGGTGGACCATCTCTCCCTTTCACCGCGCTGTGGACTCTGGAGAAACAGGGATCGCCTGCACCCTTCTCCTCCACACTGGAGTGTGTGCGCTTGTTCCTCTTTCCACGATGGCGACCGATAGGGCTGGAGGGAGTGAGCGGCCCGGGGACTGAGACGCATGAGGATCAGCGAGACGAGCATCGCACAGAAACACCAAAATGGGGAAGCTGCATGCCGCTATGATGAATGTCCATTGGTATGTACGGTCGTGCAAGGATACAGTCAGTGTCCTCTCACCAAAAGTCTTAAATGTCTGAGCCGTTTGCGGTCGTCAGCTCGGGGCCGCTAGTTCCCGCCAGCCGGTCTGCGTAGGACAGCAGGATGAGGCTCTTTTGGGAGCCGGAGTCTACGAGGAACTGTCTCCCCGAGCGTGAGTCTGTCACATAGAGCAGCTTGCTTGCTTCATTGGTGGTCGCAGCTGCTACCGAATGCCGGCCCTGGCGTTTTCCGAGCGCTTGAATTGGCACGGTGGCATGCATCGGCGTGCGTCCTCTCCAAAATGGCGGTGGTAGAAGCAGAGTGTGTCTCTCTGGTGCTTCTTGGCCTCCGCTGCAGCCACCGTTGTTGGCCCCTCGCCTCCGCTGGCTGTCTCGCTGGGTTCCGACGCCACTGTGTTCACTGCGACGGTTCTGGTGGTGAGGATAATCCGATCTGCCTCTTGTGCTAGCTCCCGGTAATTGCGCGCAGACAGGAGCGACGAATTGGCAAGGACCACCCTGGCCGCTGTTGGGAGGTTCCGGAGGAAAAGGTGAGCAAAGAGGAAATGCCCGTCATCTGTGCCCATCAACGGCAACATCTCCATTAATCCGACTGTCAACCCGTCTCCCAACTTGGAGCGCATCAGGAGCCTTTCCGCTCTCTCGCAGTCCGAGAGCGTGTAGCGCCGGGTCAGCGCGGTTTTCGGAGAACATCGTATTTGTCGTGGGCTGGGGGCTGTTGGAGCAGGCTCGCCACCTGCTGAGTTGTGCGTGCGTCCAGTGCTGCAACCACGTAGTAATATTTGGTGTCATCCGCTGCTATTCCCTGGAGTGCTAACTGGGCCTCAGTGTGGAGGAACCAAGACTTCGGGTCATGTAGCCAAAAGTCTGGAAGTTTGACCAAAATGGCACACACGTTGCTGGCACCTCCCGTCCGGATCGTCTCCAGGGTGTTCGCCTCGAGTTCCATTGTGCGTCAAGGGTCACCAGTGTGGAGAGAGAAATAATCGGGCGAAGCGGTGCAGAGCAGAGCAGGCTTTATTAATCTCTCCCTCACATTCACAAGAATCACAAGCATAAAAAAGCAGGTCGCAGGCACCTCTCCTTTTATAGCATACCACTGTCTCTGCGACCTGGGGTGCTGCATTAACATAAATACATTTGCCATTTCCCTTTGTCACTGTTCGCATCAACACACAAATCCCCCCCATGACCATTCCCCTTCAGTCTGAGTGGAAACATACTGAGTGGAAACATACTGAGTGAGTTCCCACAATGTTAATTATTTCAGGACTCAGGAAGAAAGGGTAAATAAATTTTTCTATGACAGTAAAACTGCCTAGATACAGTGGGGCAAAAAAGTATTTAGTCAGCCACCAATTGTGCAAGTTCTCCCACTTTAAAGATGAGAGAGGTCTCCAATTTTCATCATAGGTATACCTCAACTATGAGAGACAAAATGAGAAAAAAAAATCCAGAAAATCACATTGAAGGATTTTTAATGAATTAATTGGTAAATTCCTCGGTAAAATAAGTATTTGGTCACCTACAAACAAGCAAGATTTCTGACTCTCACAGACCTGTAACTTCTTCTTTGAGAGGCTCCTCTGTCCTCCACTCGTTACCTGTATTAATGGCACCTGTTTGAACTCGTTATCAGTATAAAAGACACCTGTCCACAACCTCAAACAGTCAGACTCCAAACTCCACTATGGCCAAGACCAAAGAGCTGTCAAAGGACACCAGAAACAAAATTGTAGACCTGCACCAGGCCGGGAAGACTGAATCTGCAATAGGTAAGCAGCTTGGTGTGAAGAAATCAACTGTGGGAGCAATTATTAGAAAATGGAAGACATACAAGACCACTGATAATCTCCCTCGATCTGGGGCTCCACACAAGATCTCACCCCGTGGGGTCAAAATGATCACGAGAACGGTGAGCAAAAATCCCAGAAGCACACGGGAGGACCTAGTGAATGACCTGCAGAGAGCTGGGACCAAAGTAACAAAGGCTACATCAGTAACACACTACGCCACCAGGGACTCAAATCCTGCAGTGCCAGACATGTCCCCCTGCTTAAGCCAGTACATGTCCAGGCCTGTCTGAAGTTTGCTAGAGAGCATTTGGATGATCCAGAAGAGGATTGGGAGAATGTCATATGGTCAGATGAAACCAAAATAGAACTTTTTGATGAAAACTCAACTTGTCGTGTTTGGAGGAGAAAGAACACCATACCTACTGTGAAGCATGGGGGTGGAAACATCATACTTTGGGGCTGTTTTTCTGAAAAGGGACCAGGACGACTGATCCGTGTAAAGGAAAGAATGAATGGGGCCATGTATCGTGAGATTTTGAGTGAAAACCTCCTTCCATCAGCAAGGGCATTTAAGATGAAATGTGGCTGGGTCTTTCAGCATGACAATGATCCCAAACACACCGCCCGGGCAAAGAAGGAGTGGCTTCGTAAGCATTTCAAGGTCCTGGAGTGGCCTAGCCAGTCACCAGATCTCAACCGCATAGAAAATCTTTGGAGGGAGTTGAAAGTCTGTGTTGCCCAGCGACAGCCCCAAAACATCACTGCTCTAGAGGAGGTCTGCATGAAGGAATGGACCAAAATACCAGCAACAGTGTGTGAAAACCTTGTGAAGATTTACAGAAAATGTTTGACCTCTGTCATTGCCAACAAAGGGTATATAACAAAGTACTGAGATGAACTTTTGGGATTGAGCAAATACTTATTTTACTGAGGAATTTACCAATTAATTCATTAAAAATCCTTCAATGTGATTTTCTGGATTTTTTTCTTCTCATTTTGTCTCTCATAGTTGAGGTACACCTATGATGAAAATTGGAGACCTCTCTCATCTTTTAAGTGGGAGAACTTGCACAATTTGGTGGCTGACTAAATACTTTTTTGCCCCACTGTAGCTTTATATACATCACAGATGATGACCCGTTTGGATACATGAATCGTACTCGCTGTACAGTGCAGGACTACTGGGCGCAGGGTGAAATGTGAGGTACCAATTAGACTGCAAGGTGTAGTGTGGCAGCATTGCTATGACCAGGATTTGACATTAGAGTAAGTTATTGTACAGTGAAATGGCATGTGGCAGAAAAGATTTCTTGTACCTGACTGTTTGACAGTGAAGCTGTTGCAGTCTGCTGGAGAAAGTGCTCCACTGTCTGTCCAGTGTGTGGTGGAGGAGGTGATCAGGATTGTCCATGATGGAAAACGATTTGTTCAGTGTCCTACTCTCCACCACATTCTCAAACGTCTCCAGCCTGAGACCAATCACAGAGCCAACCTTCTTGATAATCTTGTCAAGTCTGTTGGTGTTGCTGGCTCTGATACTGTTACCCCAACAGACAGCAGCAAAGAAGATGGCGCTGGCAACAACAGTCTGGTAGAAAAGCTCCAAAATCTTGTTGTACACATCGAAAGATCTCAGCTTTCTCAGAAAGTAGAGTCTGCTCATCCCCTTCCTGTATGCATCATCGGTTAGATTTCCAGTCCAGTCCATTGCTGATTTCCCGTTGATGATAAAAATATCAATATCATCATCATCATCATCATCATCGCAGTCTGTCGTGGGCGACAATGACTGTTTCATTTAGGTCTGATCAGATTCCTCCACACAGCTTTGTCCTTAGCCTTCCGCTGCCAGGAACTCCTGTCTATATCCAACTTCTTCAGGTTTCTTTTTACAGTGTCTTTAAATCTGAGCCTTGATCTACCCTGATTACGTTTGCCCTCGCATAACTGTGAGTAGAGTAACTGCCGAGGGAGATGCTGGTGGTCCATCCTCTCAACATGTCCGAGCCATCTCAGGTTTGTCTGTATTAGCATGTCCTCCATTGATGGTAGACCAGCTCGATTCAACACTTCTATGTTGGTTATCTTGTCTTTCCATGAGATGTTCATTATGGCTCGAAGGTTTCTCATCATGTACGCGTGAAGTTTCTTTACCTGCACTCTGTAGACAGTCCAAGTTTCAGCACCGTACAATAGAGTAGCCAGTACTGTCGCTCTGTACACTTTGCATTTCACACGGCTAGACACATGTCGATTGTTCCACAGTCTCTCCCTCAAGTTTCCAAACACAGCACTTGCTCTTCCCATTCTGAGAGATAGTTCATCCTCCAGCCTAGCATTCTCTGAAACAGTACTCCCTAGATACTTGAAAGTCTTGCACTTGACTAGTGGCTGTGTACCAT
Organism: Pholidichthys leucotaenia; assembly: GCA_020510985.1. Classification (NCBI taxonomy): domain Eukaryota; kingdom Metazoa; phylum Chordata; class Actinopteri; order Cichliformes; family Pholidichthyidae; genus Pholidichthys; species Pholidichthys leucotaenia. The sequence goes on along the minus strand of CM035839.1, from coordinate 292,722,364 downwards.
TGCTGCTCTCTTCTGGTAGTGATGCTGATAATTGGAACTTTGGTGGTTGATAAAGGCACTCTGTCTTCTTGATGTTGATTTGGAGGCTGAATCGGCTAGTTACTGTTGCAAATTTCTCCACTAAAGATTGCATATCTTCCACACTGTGTGCAACTAGAGCACTGTCGTCGGCAAAGAGCATTTCTCTTACTACCTTTATCAATGTCTTACTCTTGGCTTTAAACTGTGCCACATTGAACAAGTCTGCTTCTTTCCTTGTTTGAATGTATACTCCTTCTGAAGTGTCTTTGAAGGCCACCTCAAGCATGGCTGCCAGGTATAGCGAGAAGAGTGTAGGCGCCAACACACACCCTTGTTTCACCCCGTTGCTTACTGAAAAGTCTTTAGATACTGAACCACTCATTGCCACGTTTGCTTGCATACCTGTATGGAGTGCCTCGATCAGGCTGACAAACTTCTTTGTACAGCCATATTTCTTGAGTACCTGCCAAAATCCTTGTTGTGAAACAGTATCAAAGACTTTACTGAAGTCTATGAAGACTACATAAAGCGGCATGTTTTGTTTGATATACTTTTCTTGAACCTGTTTCAAGCAGCAAATCATGTCCATTGTGCTTCTCCCACTTCTAAAGCCGCACTGGGTTTCCGGTAGTACATTCTGTGAAATGTGTTCATTGAGTCTGTTCAGTAGTACACGTGAGAGAATCTTACCAACAGTGACTAGCAGTGATATACCTCGGTAATTTCCACAATCTTTCCTGTCACCTTTCTTGAACAAAGGTGCAATACTTGCATCCTTCCAGTCTTGAGGTACTTTCTGGGCATCCCATATCTCTTGGATGAACTTGTGCAGGCAGTTGGTCAGCTGAACACCATCAAATTTCCACACTTCTGCTAGAATTCCATCCCTTCCTGGAGCTTTATCATCCTGTGTTGTCCTGATAGCTGCCATTAGTTCATCAAAATTTGATGGTTCATCCAGACTTGATACAGCTGGTTGCTGCACTAGAGCTTCTTTAGCCTCTTCAGTGAGATCTCCAGGGTTGTTTAGCAGTTGGTCAAAGTGGTCTGCAAATCTGTCCAGGATCTTGTCTTTCTCCTGCAAAACCGTTTTACCATCCATAGCCTTTAGTTGGATCACTCTTGGTTTAGGGCCGTAGATTTCTCTCAAACATGTGAAGAATGTTTTCATGTCCTTCCTGTCTGCTGCAGTTTGAAGTTCTTCCACTTTTTCATCCCACCAGTTGGACTTCATCTCTCTGGTGTACTTCTGTAGCTCACTCTGAGCCTTTGAGTATTTCTTCTTCTTCAACCTTGTATTACACTGTAGGTTTTCCTGCCTAGCTGTATTCCTCGCTTCTAGTAGTTTCTTCAGGTGTTCCTCATGCTCATCAAACCAATCTTGATGTTTCCTCTCAGGTTGGCCTAATACATCACTCACAGTCTGATACACCGTATCCTTCAGTGTTGCCCATTTCTCTTCTATGTCATTCTCTGAGTTGTTGCTGTCCCAGTCTTTCAAGTTTTCATCCATTTCCTGTGTAAGTTCTTCCTGCTTCTTCTGGCCATTCAGTGCACTAGTGTTTAGCTTCCGTGGAGGCTTCGCACCCGTCCTGCAGTGCTGTTTTTGTCTCCAAATCCTTAATCTAGATCTCAGCATAACATGATCAGTACCACAGTCCACACCTCTCATTGCTCTGGTGTCCAATACATCCCTTATGTTTTTCTGCCTAAGATGTAGTCTAACAAGTGGCAGTGCTTGGATCTTGGGTGCATCCATGTCTTCTTGTGTGTGTCCTTGTGCTTAAATAGAGTGTTGGTTATCACAAGGTTGTACTCTGAACATGGTGCAAGTAGAAGTTCTCCATTAGCATTGCACTTGCCTACTCCATGACTGCCTAGCACTCCTTTCCATTTCTCAGTGTCCAAACCAACTCTGGCATTAAAATCTCCAACGAGTATCAGCCTGTCATCAGTTGGTACACACCTGATAGTTTCCCGTAAATCACTGTAGAATCTTCCTTCACCTCCTCTGTGTTGGTCATTGTTGGGGCATATACACTGATGAGTGTGGCATACATCTTCCGCTGTAGTGGGAGTCTCATAGTCATTATCCTGTCGTTGATTGGCACCAGTTCCTCATCAAGCATTGCCGCTATCTCCTTTCTAACTGCAAAGCCAACTCCTGCTTCTCTCCTTTCTTGAGTTGATCTCCCACTCCAAAAGAAGATGTACCCATGGTCTTCCAAGCTGTCATATCCAGGCAATCTTGTTTCACTAAGTGCAGCTAAGTCTACATTGTACCTGTTCATTTCCAGGGCCACAAGTGCGGTCTGTCTTTCTGGGCGCTGTGATGTTGTTCTGTCCAACAGAGTGCGTACATTCCATTCTGCTACACACAAGGCTGCTGTTTTCCTCTTCTTTTGTCTTCCTGCTCCTAGCTTACTTTTCGCTGCCTGTTAGAGTGTGAACAGATCAGTGATATAATAATAATAATAATAATAATAATAATGGATTGCATTTATATAGTGCCTTTCAAGATACCAAAGCACTTTACAATGGGTCCATTACTTATTCACTCCACAGACAGACAATGGTGTTGGTAAGCTACTGCTGTAACCACAGTTGCCCTGGGGCAGACTGACGAGAACGTGGCTGTCAAACTGCACCAACGGCCTCTCCGACCATTACCGAACATTTATACACATTCATACCCAGTGTCATGGACACTGGAGGCAAGGTGGGTAAAGTGTCTTGCCCAAGGACACAATGGCAGGAGGTCTGGGGAGAATGGGATTCGAGCCACCAACCCTCTGATTATTGGACGACCTGCCCTACCTCCCGAATCACTGCCGCTCCAAACATTTCCCTCTTCTGTTCCATTTTTGCTGAGCACCAAGCTGGACAGCAGGAAGCTCCATTTTTATATGGTCTTTGGTATGACCCGGCCGGGACTTGAAACTCAACCTCCCAGTTGTGGGGCGGATGCTCTACCTCTAAAGCACCACTCCAATGGTGGCCTAGATTGTCTCACAGCCCCTGTCAGCAAAGAGATGAGCATTTTCTTCAATGTAGTCCTTGGTTTTGTCAATTGCAAAACTTACCATGACATTCCAGTCCATAAGATCTGCTCTGATCTTGGTCCATCCAAATCTCTGGCACTTTCATTATTCCACAGTTTGATTGGATGTGATGCAGCACCTCAGTTTCTTGGATGTGAAAAGACAACTGCATGGGCAGCCTAGAATAGCATGCCAGGTCTCACAGAAACACTACTTGCACTCATGGAAAATCCTAAACTGTTTACCCTAGAGTCTGTGCACATGCAACAGATCGAATGCTTTGTCGTACTTACGTACAGCAAACAATGTAGTGTAGCCACTGTCAATGAGGACTGGCAACGTCTCTTCACCACACGTAGCAGATCTTTGGAAAACATTCCTCAAACACAGGCTGCTCTGTCCCAGCTCGTGAAGTGAGCCCTATTACATGGTACCTTTTTCTGGAAGCAGGCCACTTTTGGACATGAAGAAATACCTGACTTTGGTGCTTGGGGATGATATAAAGATGACTCCAACACATGGCAACCACTTTGGTTAACAGTGAATGACGCATCTATGGCATGTGCAATTCTTCTTCACTGTGCTTGCCGAAAATCCTGTATTGGAAGGTGCAAGTGCAACTGCACAGATGTTAAATGTACCGCCCTCTGTAAATGTGAGGGTGGTTGTGTTAACACCAGCGATCATGAACAGGATTAGGATTTTTTGAACAGAACATAGTCATAAATGACTAATACCAGTAACCATTTTACTAGATGTCTTGTTTTTAAGTCCTGAACAGTGTTCATACCATGTCTAATGATGTAAGCTCTTTCCCAAAAGTTGTAAAAAAAAAAAAAAGTTGATTATATCTGTTTATATACACTACTCACAAAAAGTTAGGGATATTTGGCTTTCGGATGAAATTTATGGAAAATGTAAAAAGTTCATGCTACAGTGATATTATATCATGAAAGCAGGACATTTAAGGAGAAACGTGAAATGGTGATTTCCTCATCTCAAACAATTTATTCAAACAAAAACCAACAGTGGTGGGTATACCACAACAAAAAATGCCAGTGTCTCAATAACTTGTCATGTACCCTTGATCATCAATTACAGCTTGACAACAACGTCTCATGCTGTTCACAAATTGACTTATTGTCTGCTGAGGCATGGCTTTTCACTCTTCTTGAAGGGTGGCCCTCAGGTCATTGAGGTTGTGGGTGCAGGGTTACAGGCCTCTACACAGCAACTTAGCTGATCCCATAAGTTTTCTATGGGATTTAGGTCTGGAGAAAGTGCAGGCCACTCCATTTGAGGTACCCCAGCCTCCAGCAGCCATTCCCTAATGATGCGACCTAGATGAGCTGGAGCATTGTCGTCCATGAAGATGAAATTAGGCCTGTGTTATTCATGCAAGGGCACAATGACTGGATTGCATGATGCTGTGATCACGAGACATTTCGAGACTGTTCCGCAATAATCCAAAATGGCGACTCGCGTCGACCAAGCATAAACAAACGTTTCCATAGGTAGCTTTTTTTCTGTAATTAATCCACTAACTGAATGTCTGTTCTTATCTTTCTTTTTTTAGATATCATTTTTCCATCTTCTCGACAGGGCTGGAGGAGCTTGAGGACTATATTGATGAGTTTTATAACCACTGCTGTGATATGGACATGGAGAAAGCGAGTGTATCTCCCAATAGACCTCACGTTCTTTCTTCCTCGTCTCAAAGAGCCAGACCTGAGGATTCACCAAAAATAACACCCAAGAAATCACGGGGCGGCCCAGAGGTTAGTGACATTCTTTTCTCTATTGAAAATAAACTTTCCAGCATGAATGCTAGATTTCAATTCAATTCAACTTTATTTATATAGCGCCATTTCTCAACAACAGTCATCTCATAGCACTTTCAACTGTAGGGGAAACCCCCACAATTGCAGAAAGACCCCAGCAATCAGGCGATCCCCTGTGAGCAAGCACTTGGCGATGGTGGAGAGGAAAAACTTCCTTTTAGCAGGAAGAAACCTCCAGCAGAATCAGGCTCAGGGAGGAGCAGTCATCTGCTGCGACTGGCTGGGGGGGTGAGGGGATAGAGAAGAAGAAGAAGAAAAGAACAGACATGTAGAGAGCAAACAGCACAACGGTGAGTCAATCTATGGGGGAGAACAAATAGATGCTAATGACCAGCAAAAATATTTCATTGAGAGGGAAGAAGGGAGTGAAGCCTTGTCGGAGGTACCCCGGCTGTCTAAACCTATTAGCAACATAACTAAGGGAGGGTTCTGGGGCACATGATCCCACCCTAATTATAGACTATATCATAAAGGAAGGCTTTAACCCTATTTTCAAAAACAGAGATCAAATCTGACTCCCGAATCCAGATTGGCAGCTTGTTCCACAGGAGAGGAGCTTGACAACTGAAGGCTCTGCCTCCTATTGTACTTTTGGAGATTCTAGGTATTACAAGTAATCCTGCATTTTGGGAGTGTAGTGCTCTGTTAGGATAATAGGGTAGTATCAGATCTTTTAAATAAAAAGGGGTCTGATTTAGAGCTTTGTAAGTGAGAATAAGGATTATAAACTCTATGGGAAGCCAATGAAGGGAGCCAGAACTGGAACGACATGATCTCTCTTTCTAGTACCTGTTAAAACTCTTGTTGCAGCATTTTGGATCAGCTGAAGCCTTATTAAAGATGTTTTAGGACAACCTGATAAAGAGTTACAATAATCTAATCTAGCGCGAACAAAAGCGTGGATTAGTTTCTCAGCATCACTCTGAGACAAGATGCTCCTAATCTTGGCAATATTACGCAAATGATAGGAGGCAGTCTTAGAAACATGTTTAATATGTGAATTAAAAAACAGATCTCGATCAAAAGTAACTCCAAGGTTCCTCACAGAACTATTAAGAGAAAGAGTAACCACATCAAAACTAAAAGTTTGATTTGGAAAGGTATTTCTAAGGTTTTTTTGGACCCACTAGAATGACCAGTCTTATCTGAATTTGATAGCAAGAAATTACAAGTCATCCAAGCTTTGATTTCCTTAAGACAGGCCTCTAACTTGGCTAATTGATTACTATCATCTGGCTTCACTGAGTTGGAAGAAAACTCATTATTGACATGAGCAAACTGGAACCTATCAGATAAATGAGATCTAAACTACCGCAACAAAGTTCCATTAAGTCCAACATAGTGTTCTAATCTATCAAGTAGAATATTATGATCGATGGTATCAAAAGCTGCACTGAGGTCTAAAAGGACAAGTACAGAAACAAGTCCATTATCAGATGCGATAAGGAGGTCATTAGTGACCTTCACTAAAGCTGTTTCAGTACTATGATGGATTCTAAACCCTGAGTGAAATTCTTCAAATAAACCATTTCCCTGCAAGTGGTCAAATAATTGTGTAGCAACAACTCTTAAGATTTTTGAAATCAAAGGCAGATTAGAGATTGGTCTATAGTTAACTAAAACTCCTGGATCCAGCGTTGGCTTTTTAAATATGGGTTTTATTACAGCAGTTTTAAAAGCCTGCGGTACATGGCCTAATGTTAATGAAGAATTGATTATTTGAAGAATAGAGCTACCAATAAATGGGAAGACTTCTTTAAATAACCTGGTAGGAATTGTCATGAATTCCCTGCCATTGTAAGGCAGAAATGACAAACTCACTTGCAAGAACACGTGTGAATTTTATTATGCAAAATGATGCAAACAGTCCAGTCAAACAATAAACGGGTAGCACAGGATTGCAGGGAAAATCTCCAGGACGCTCTACAGCTCTCGAGTGAATACACAAAGGGATAATGTTCCAACATGCAGGCAGACGGAGCTGCGGCAGGGAAAAGAACAAAGAGAGCCCGGGAAAGGAACCTCCAGACAGGCTGGGAGGCAGGGGCAAAATAGATAGTACTCACAGTGCTGGAGCAATCCGAGGCAGTCCACAAGTGATCACGGTGCAGGAAAACTGACAGCTGGTTTAAACACAAGGTTCAAACAACAATCACCCAACAATGCAAAACAGCAAACCCAGATCTTAAATACAAAGCTAATCAGCTGAGTGCATGCCAGTGTGGGGGGGGGGGAGAATGCGTAGGAATGGATTTGTGTGTGTGCCTGTGTGTGTGGAGTGAGTGAGTGCAAACATGCTGAGTGAATGCAGGTGTGGACAATTGCTTGTGAGTGTGTGTGTGTGTGTGTGTGTGTGGACAGGAGAGCAGCAGGTAATGACAGTCAGCTGGAAGTTGCTGGCAGGAGGGGGCGTGGCTGTTGGCTGTCAGATGGCAAATGAAGAGCCCAAAATAAACGGGAGACTAGACAGCCATAGAACTGGGCTGGAAACCACCCCAGTTCATGTCAGAGTCCCCCCACCCAAGGGGTGGATACCAGACACCCCAGCGTACCAACAGAAGAAATGCAAAAACAGGAAGAACCCCCACCCCCCACCTCCCAGAAATTACCACAACCAACCAGGGTGAGAGGTGGGGGAAACAGGTCAGGAGGGAATAAATCAAACAACAAAACAAAAGAATATATATGCAACAACACAGTGAATTATCCCCAAAACCTAGAACAGCTCCCCCCCCCCCCGAGTCCCAGGAGTTCGAGAGTTCCGGGGCCAACCAAAGTCCCAGGCCCAAGGGGCAATGAAGAAAGGCTGGTCAGGGGGTCAGTCCAAGTCCAAGATCATTTGGACTGACCAGCCAAGCGGGTCAGGTGGCCGGCCAGGACAACTTGGCCACCTAACCTCACGACCCAGTTCACCAGGCGGACGGCCCAGGTCTTTGAGCCACCAGCTCAAAAAAGGCGGCCTCCCCATGGGAAGACCCAATGTAGGAAGAGGAGACCAGAACAGGGAAGCCCCGGTGTCGTCGGACGGTGACGAGGGAGGAGCCCCTCCCCCCCCCATGGCCCCGAGCTGGGGGACAGTACCGGCGATGGTCCCGGTGGGTGGCTCCAGGCTGGGACTTTGCTGCACCCGCAGTAGACCCTGGCTGGGCCTGTGTAGCACCCACGGTGGACCCCGACTGGGCCTGTGTAGCACCCGCAGTGGACCCCGACTGGGCCTGTGTTGCACCCACGGTGGACTCTGGCTGGAGCATCATAGCACCTGCAGTGGGCCCCGGCTGGGCCAAAGCTGCACCCGTGGTGGCTCCCGACTGGAGCTCCGTAGCACCCATGGTGGGCTCCAGCCAGAGGTCTGCAGCACCTGCGGCACCCGGGTGGCACCCGACTCAAAGCTGAGTGCATGCCGGTTGCGCGAGGGAGGGAGAGAGAGAGAGAGAGAGAGAGAGAGAGAGAGAGAGAGAGAGAGAGAGAGAAGGTGTGGACAATTGTGAGTGAGTGAGTGAGTGGAGAGGAGAGCAGCAGGAAATGATAGTCAGCTGGAAGGAGCTGACAGGAGGGGGCGTGGCTGTCTGCTGTCAGACGGCAAATAAAGAGCCCAAAATAGACAGGAGACTATACAGCCACTGTGCCATAGAACTGGGCTGGAAACCACCCCAATTCATGACAGGAATAGGGTCTAAAAGACAAATTGAAGACTTGGATGAGGAAATTATTTTATCCAATTCTAAAAGGTCAACTGGAGTAAACTCATCCAAACAGATATCAATTGAAGAAGTTGTAGTAGTTACTGTGTTTAAGTTAACGGTGGGAAGAATCTGATTGATTTTATCCCTGATAGATGAAATTTTATTATTGAAAAAGTTCATAAAGTCCTGACTAGTAAGCTCTAAGGTAATGCTAGGATTGACAGAGTCCTAACTCTTTGTCAGCCTGGCTACAGTGCTGAAAAGAAACCTGGGATTATTTTTGTTCTCTTCTATTAATGCGGAATAATAACTTGTTCTAGCTTTCCTGAGAGATTTTTTATAAATTAGAAGATGATTTCTCCAAGCTAAATAGATTTAATCTATTTAGCTTGAAGAAATCATCTAGACTTGCATTGGTCGAGTTGGTCCATAAAGAATTCCAGAGCATTCAAGAGAGTTTGGAATTCAGACAGGTGCAGCTCGTCTCTCTCTTAGAAGAAAACAACAGCTTGAAAAAGTCAGAAAACACGCTAACCACGCAACTTGACATTGTTATAAAAGAAAACTGGAAAATGAAGGAAACCATTCTAGACCTGAAATCACGCAGCATGAGAGATAACTTAGTTTTCTCCAGAACTGCTTAAACCCCCCCCCCCCGAAAATCCAGAACAGCTGATCTCTGAATTCATGTCTACGCAGCTGAAAATGCCCTCTGACGTTGTGAAATCAATTACTTTTCACCGAGTCCACTGCAATGGACAGAAGAATCCTCAGAATAAACATCCCAGACCCATTGTTGCTAAATTTGAACATTTCAAGCAAAAAATTCTGGTACAGAGGCAGGGCAGGCAGCTTAAAAACACAAATTACAGTATAAATGATCAATTTCCACAGGAAATTATGGAAAGAAGTTGATTTTTTTTCCCCTTTACAAAACAAAAAATCCAAGAAGGTAAACGAGCTGCTATCTCTGTGGATAGATTGTTTATAGATGGCAAGCTTTTTAGGGATAAAACCATAACCCCTTAGCTATTCTAGATTCTAGTCTGTTTCCTTAGCTACATGTGAAAAAAGAGTGTGATTGTGCGCAGGTCTCTTATTTGATCCCTGTTTAATTAGTTAACATTTGTCTAATTTTTTTTTTCTTTTTTGTTGAGGTTGATGTTTGTTTGTCTGTTGTAGCTAATCCTGTTGAAGTTGTTAGGTTGTTGTATGTTATCTGTATCTTCTCACCAATTACAAACCTTTATGTCTGTTCTCTCTCTCACATTTGGTTTATAGGAAATAACTTTAAGTGCATGCACCCCACTCACTCTTGCAAATGCAAGAAAATGCAACAGAGACATCATGCACGCACACCCATAGGCATATATTATACGCACACGTATAATATGCGTGTGCGTATACATGCAGTCATACCCACACTGCGTATGACTGCATGTGTACGCAGTGTACATGCAGTCATACAACGTGTACATGCAGTCATACAACATTCACAGGGCACACACACACACACACACACACACTAGGGACATACAAACAGATAGGCACACTTTGCTAGCCTTAGCACAAAACCAGTTAGTGGAAACGTCCACATTAAAGTTTGTCATGTGGAACAAATGTGGAATCAGTACCAGGGAGAAGAGGCTAAAAGTTTTTAATCAACTGAAGGATCTACAGGCACACTTTCTTATTACAGGAAACATGTTTCTAAGTCATCTGTAGATGCATTCATCTCCTCTGAATTTCCCCACATTTCCTGCTTTAATTCCAAACAAAGGGGGGTTGCTACATTGGAAAACAGAAGAATATGCTTTATTGTGAATAATACCATAGCAGATCCAGAAGGTAGATTTATAATATTAAAAATCTTAGTTCAAAATCTGGATCTATGTAATGCAAGTATTTATGGCCCAAATGTTGATGACCCATCCTATTTTCACACTTTCTTCACTTCTTTGTCTGAGCACTTGGACACCACACTCATAATAGGAGGAGACTTCAACCTGGTATTGGACCCTGCAGCTGACAGGCTCAGGACAGCGGGGAATTATCGGAAGTGGCAGGCTACTGACACTCAAAACAATATATGAATGATTTTGGTCTTTTCGATGAATGGCATTCCCTTCACCCAACTCTTAGGGAATGCACCTTTTTCTCACCACTGCATAGTTCATATTGTCATTTAGACTTTGTTTTAGCCAGTAACTCCATTGTGAGGGATATCACAGACACTGAAATTTGCTCAAATCAATTTATTAGCGATCACCATCCAGTATCTCTTACACTGGTAAGTAAAAAAGTTACAAGAAAAACTAGGAACTGGAGATTTAATACATCACTACTCAAAGACAAAGACTTTATTTTTTTTTCCACAATATTTTTATTGAACCTTTTTTAACAAACATGACACAAACAATCAAACACTAACACTAAAGTAATTTAAAAATAAAAGAAAAAAAATACTAAAAACACCAACAACCATTAACAAAAGCTAGTCAAACAATGCTCCTCTGTTTAGTCTAGGTAATCCATTACATAAGTATACATATTATACATTCACCAATTTGGAGTTTACAAGGTCCACACACATCATTCACCTTCTTCTTCAGAAGTTATGTTTAATTTCTTTACATAATCAATGAAAGGTCTCCATATATTCTCAAACACATTTTCCTTTGATTTCAGTATGTATTTTATTCTTTCGAGTGGAAGGTTTGTTAGCATCTGTCTTAACCACTGAGTCACATCTGGTCTATGAGTCTTTTTCCACAATAGTGCAATACATTTTTTGGCATTAAGCAAACTGAGGTCTATGAATGTTCTTTCACTCTTATTAAAATTATGCTTTTCTGGATACAGACCCAGCAAAAACAATTTAGAGTTCAATATGAATTGTTTAGAAATTATTTTTTCAATTGTTACCCTCACCTCTTCCCAAAACATTCTAATTTTACTACATTCCCATAAACAATGAAATAGGGTTCCTTTACTTTCCATACATTTTATGCACGTATCTGGTGTGTTTTTGTTATATCTATTTAACTCCACTGGTGTAACATACATCCGCATTAACCATTTAAAATGTATCAATTTGAGACGTACATTTATTGATTTGGTTTGAGCTTCTGTGCAAGCCAATTCCCATTGTTCCTCTGAAATTTCAGTTTGCAGGTCTTCTTTCCAATAATTCATTCTTTTCTGTGAGTTTTCACTTGAGGATAGTGTCAATGAGTTATAAAACTCTGAAATAATACCCTTTCTCTTACTATCTTTTGTCAAAATTTTTTCCAAGGATGAATAAGTAGGTCGGGTGAGAACATTATTTTGATTTGGTCGAATAAAATTCCTAAGCTGAAGATATTTAAAAAAATGTGTTCTATTAAGATTAAATTTGACCCTCAGTTCTTCAAAAGACATTATGTTATCTGAACGTGACAAATATAAGTCTTGAATCTTTTGAATCCCTTTTAAATTCCATACTTTAAATACAGCATCCGCTCTCCCTGGTGTAAAATATTGATTACCCCATATTGGGCTAAATTGTGACAATAAATGTGGTTCTTTTAAATATTTTTTGATTTCACACCATATTTTGATCATATGCTTTACAATAGGATTTTTAACTTGTTTCTGTAATTTTTTAGCCGAGTCTGAGTATATGAATAAGGGAAGAGGTAAAGGTAAATTGTGTGATTCCATTTCAATCCAGTGAGGGAGATCATTTGATGAAAAATAATATGTCATAGACCTCAGTTGTGCTGACCAGTAATACAACAAAAAGTTTGGACATTTCAGACCTCCACGATCAAATGGTAAATATAGTAAGGACAGACGTAATCTAGCCTTCCTATTGTTCCATATAAATTCCACTAACTTTTTTTTAATTCTAGAGAATAGATCTGAAGGCGGTGGTAAAGGAATATATTGAAATAAATATAGTATTTTGGGTAAGATATTACTTTTAAGTATATTAATTCTCCCGATCATCAACATTGGTAGTGACATCCATCTCTGAAGCAACTCACTAATATCTGTCATTAAGGCTTCATAGTTGGCACTGGCGACTGATTCTAACTTAGGCACAATTTGAATTCCTAAATATTTAAACTGATTTACAACATTGAATTGATTTACCTCAGGAGCTGGGTGATTTACATACAGGGAGATTTTATGTTCTGTTGGTCCTACTTTAATTCCATATATTTGTGGATGTAAACGTACTGCCATCGCTAAAGGTTCAATTGCCATAGTGAACAGTAAAGGTGAAAGTGGACAACCTTGTCGACATCCTCTATTGATTTTTATTGATTTTGAGATATTGCTATTTGTTAGGATTATTGTATATTATCTGAACCCATTTTATGAAAATATTTCCAAGTCCAAACCTTTGTAGGACTTCAAAAAGAACGGGCCATTCGACCCTATCAAAGGCTTTTTCCGCGTCCAATGATAGGAGAGCTGTATCCGGTGCTTCTTTATTAGAATAAATAATATTAAATAGTCTTCTTACATTACGGAAGCCTTGTCTTCCCATTATAAAGCCATTCTGATCTCGGTTAATAATATTTGGTAATATTTCTTGTAGTCGTCTTGCTAAAATTTTACAGATTATCTTAAGGTCAGCATTTAATAGGCTTATTGGTCTCATGTTTTCACATTTATTAGAGGGTTTACCTGGTTTTGGCAACAGTATAATTAAGGCATTGTTCATGTATGGTGGTAAATTACTATTTTGAAATGCTTCTAAAACCATTTCCAAAAATGGTTTTATTAATTTATTCTTAAATTTTTTATAGAGGTCAACTGGAAGACCATCAGGTCCCGCACTTTTTCCTGATTTCATATTATCAATGGCTAGCCCAACTTCTTCTTGACTAATTTTTGACTCCAGTATCTCCCTATTTTCATTTAGAATACATGGTATAGATAATCCGTCCAAAAACCCATTTAGTTTTGTTAAGTCAGTTTCATTTTTTGTATCATATAATTTTTCATAATAATCTCTAAAAGCACTATTAATTTCTAAAGGATCTACAACTGCCTGTCCGTTACTTATAATACTGGTAATTGGTGTTTTAAATTCTAATTGTTTAATCTGCCATGCCAATAATTTTCCTGATTTTTCACCTTGTTCATAAAAGGTTTGCTTCAATCTTAGAAGAGACAAAGACTTTATTAATTATTTTAATAAGATAAGATAAGATAAGCCTTTATTAGTCCCACAATGGGGAAATTCCAGGATTGCAACAGCACAGGGATAGCAACACTCAGAGCAACAATCAGAAGGCAAGAAAAAAACAAAACAAAAAAAAGCAAGAGCAGCTAATATACATATGTACATATTACTATAAATATATATATATATATACACAGACACACAGTGCAGAGCATTGTAGCTGGATGGAATAAATATATGAGTATATAAACACACAGTGCGGAGCATTGTAGCTAGATGGAATAAATATGTAGATGTATAAACACCTACAGTATGGAGCATTGCAGCTAGGTGGAATAAATATGTAAATATATAAACACACACAGTGCGGAGCATTGTAGCTAGATGGAATAATATGTAGATATATAAACACACAGTGCGGAGCATTGTAGCTAGATGGAATAAATAAGATATATAAATATAAACACACCCAGTGCGGAGCATTGTAGCTCCGCACTAGGGAGTGAGAATCATATCTGGAATATAATGGTGTGCCAGGAATATCGCTGTATGTTCTCTGGGAAGCAGCAAAAGTGGTCATGCAAGGAAAAATAATCTCTTACTGTTTGTATAAGAATAAAAAAGAAAAAGCACTGGTATTGGAGTTAGAACAGAAAATTAAATCCCTGGAGATTACTTGTGCCATTTCTCCACAGGAACAGGCACTTAACAATCTGAGAAAATTAAAGCTGGAACTAAAAGAAATTACAAACTAAAGGACAGGTTTTAATAGAAAAACTGCATCTGGAGAAGTTTGAACATAGTAATATATTGGGGAGATGCCTTTCTAACCAGCTTTAATTGAATAAAGAAACAACTATCCATTCCGTTAAGGCAGTGCTTCTCAATTATTTTTTGCAAAGCCCCCCCTAGGAAAGAGAAAATATTTCGCACCCCCCCCACTCGCCGCGGTGACTATAAATAAGATCATTATCTATAAAAATTGTATAAGTATACCTAAAATTGTATCCTTTTTAACATTAACAAAAGAAAAATGCAATATAAATCAACTTTCAACAAATATTAACTTTATTTTGCCACACAGAAACCCTGTTATAGTCTAAAACAGAAAAAAAAACTTAAAGTGCATCAAAGTGCCTGAAATAAAAAATATGTCAATCCTTATTTAAACTAGAAACATTTTTGTCCAACTGAACCATTTGATGCTGAGAAAAATAATTCAATCAATAAATAATATTAAATGTAATTTGATCTGGAACATTAACACAGGAGCACCAATATATTTAACATTTTAGTCTGAGGAAAAAGGTATAAAACATTGTGCTGATTTTTTTCTAAATCACATTAATGAAGTAAGGTTTTTTGCACTGTGCAATTTGGTACGCCACTTTAAATGATGCTAAAAGTGCTCGCTGGTTTACTGATGTAGCGTTCACAAAGCGGGATGATTGTTGGCTGTACTCCACACGTTTTCGCTGAAAAAAATCAAGCGGCTTATCAACGTGTTGAGGATGTAATGTCTGTAGGTGACGTCTTAATTTATTTGGCTTCATGCTGTCCGCTGCCAACATTTTCAGACACAGTAAACATACCGGTCTTTCCTCGTCTCCCACCGTAGTCACAGTGAAGCCAAGCGTTAGCTAAGCTTCGTCATATTTCCTCGTCTTAGCTTTTGGGAGACTTTCATTTGTCTCTTTACCTCTGTCTCTCTCCGCCTTTCTTTTCGTTACTGTTAAATATTTCTCCATGGTGTCTCTCGAGGGGTTTGTTGACAGCAATTTAAAAAGTTTTAAACTCCCGCACAGACTTTGACAATGAGAGCGCCACTGCACCACCTGCTACCGTGGATGTGCAATTACACTTTATACGGCAAAAGCAAAGCCTGTTCCCCGGGGTCATACGCGCCCCCCCTGGCATCTATTTGAGAAGGACTGCGTTAAGGACACAACTGGAAATATCACCTATGACCCTGAAGAAATAAACATCAGAAAGTTTTATGAAAACCTCTATTCATCTCAGATTAATCCATCTGACTCAGGAATAAATGAATTTCTGGACAATATTAATTTACCCTAATGGATCATCACCTTATCGTGGTGGGGGTTTGCGTGCCCCAGTGATCCCAGGAGCTATGTTGTCCAGGGCAATTTGCCTCTGATAGGGTCACCCAAGACAAACTGGTCCTGGGTGAAGGGCCAGACTAAGAACGATCCAACAGACTCATGATAAATACTAGATCAAGGATTCAGTGTACCCCGCCTAGTATGGGGTTACCGGGGCCCCACCCTGGAGCCAGACTTGGGGGAAGGGCTCGATGGCTAGCATCTGGTGGCCTGGTTTCCGTTCATGGGACCCGGCCAGGCTCAGCCCGAAGGAGTTACATGGGTCCGCCCTCCAGTGGGCTCACCACCTGCAGGAGGGATCATGGGGGTCCGGTGCTATGTGGATCAGGTGGCGGTCAAAGGTGGAGACCTTGGCGGACTGATCCTAAGCTTTCTAAACTGGCTTTTGGTACGTGGAATGTCACCTCTCTGGTGGGGAAGGAGCCTGAGCTGGTGCATGAGGTTGAGAGATACCGGCTAGATATAGTCGGCCTCACCTCAACACACAGCTCCGGTTCCGGAACCAGTCTCCTGGAGAGGGGCTGGAGCTTGGCCTACTCTGGAGTTGCCCTGGGTGAGAGGTGACGAGCAGGGGTGGGTATTCTTGTATCCCCCCCACCTTGCTGCCTCTATATTGGAGTTTTCCCTGGTGGACAAAAGGATTGCTTCCCTGCACCTTCGGGTTGGGAAACGGGTCCTAACCATCATTTGTACCTATGCACCAAATGATGTTTCAGAGTACCCACCCTTTTTTGGAGTCTCTGACTGGGGTGCTGGAGGGTGCTCCTCTTGGAGACTCCATTGTCCTACTGGGGGACTTCAATGCACATGTGGGCAACAACAGTGAAACCTGGAGGGGGGTGATTGGGAGGAACGGCCTGCCTGATCTGAACCCGAGTGGTGTTCAGTTATTGGACTTCTGTGCTAACCACAGTTTGTCCATAACGAACACCATGTTCAAGCATAAGGGTGTTCATATGTGCACCTGGCACCAGGACACCCTAGGTCGCAGGTCGATGATCGATTTTGTTACCGTGTCATCAGACCTGCGACCGTATGTCTTGGACACTTGGTGCAGAGCTGTCAACTGATCACCACCTGGTGGTGAGTTGGATCCAATGGCAGGGGAGGATGCCATTCAGACCTGGTAGACCCACACGTATAGTGAGGGTGTGCTGGGAAGGTCTGGCTGAGGCCCCTGTCCAGGAGGTCTTCAACTCCCACCTCTGGAAGAACTTCAACCACATTCCGAGGGGGTTTGGAGACATGGAGTCTGAATGGGCCATGTTCTCCACCTCTATTGTTGAAGCAGTGGCCCAGAGCTGCGGCCGCAAGGTTGTCGGTGCATCTCGTGGTGGCAACCCCCGAACCAAGTGGTGGACACCAGTGGTGAGGGGGGCTGAAGAAGGGGTCCTATCAGGCTTGGTTGGCTTTTGGGAGTCCCGAAGCAGCTGAGGTGTACCGGCAGGCCAAACGGAGTGCAGCTTGGGTGGGTGCTGAAGCAAAAACTCGGGTATGGGAGGAGTTCGGTGAGGCCATGCAACAAGACTTTCAGTTGGCCTCGAAGAGATTCTGGCCGACTGTCCGGTGGTTCAGGAGGGGGAAGCAGCTCCCTGTCCACACAGTGTATGGTGCGGATGGGGCGCTGTTGACTTCGACTGGGGATATCATTGGGCGGTGGAAGGAATACTTTGAGGATCTCCTCAATCTCACTGATATACCTTCCACAGAGGAAGCAGGGCTTGTGGACAAGGGGGAGGACTCACCTATCACAGGGGCTGAGGTCGCCAAGGTGGTTAAAAATCTCTTTGGTGGCCGGGCCCTGGGGGCGGACGAGATTCGCCCTGAGTACCTCAAGGTCCTGGATGTTGTAGGGCTGTCATGGTTGACACGCCTCTGCAACATTGCATGGAGGTCGGGGGCAGTGCCTTTGGCATGGCAAATAGTCTGGTTTAAAATGGGGGTCACCTGGCACCCCCCCCAGAACTTGACTTCAGTGGGTCCCAGAGTGTAGGTTAGGGTCCCCTTAACATGTTTCTGTATGTTAACAAGAAAATAACTCATTTGGACTATTGTTTATGGCCCTTGATTTAAGGGTACCCATGCGTACGCAAACTGAAATAGTGAAATGTCATTTTTTGCAGTGTTGGATGCTTACTATCTATAATGTACAATAATGTTGAGCAAAATTAGATTTTCTAGGTTTGTTTTCATAAAGAACAATGTATTGGGGAAATTCTCTCTTCACTCTTGCTGTCTAGGTTAATATTTGTAGGCACAAAATTAAAGATACCTTCCATACCCCCAAAAGTGTCATTTCAATAAAAAAAAAATAAAACAGCAAAATTTCCATTTTTAAACTACAAACATCTCCATTAATAATTTAACTCTTGTGGATTGGTAACAAGCATTTAGAAGAACAAAAAGTGAATCTGATATTCATTTTTTCAGTATTATACATTGAAGTTTTTTAAAAAGAAAAATACAAAGATGCTATTCTTGTTTTTTTCATTTCAATTCTGCTATGCCACAGTGACAAGGATTTAAGATGAATTTACTAAGCTCCACAGTCACTATCAGTCCTCCCAGATACAGTTATGTTTGTTCAGCACATTAGTCCTCATCTGCACTTTCTGAAGAGTCCATAGAGTCATCCAGCCCATCCTGCAAGAAGATCTCCTCATCTAGAATTTCGTTCTGGTCCTTGTCAGGAGCGGGATTTTCGTTCAAGAGTTCATCGATCACATCTTGGGGAAGAACAAGTTCCTCCTCTTCCTGTGTCCAGATGGGCTGAAGAACACCATCCTGGACTTGCCAGCCATGCCCATGTTGGGGCAACGGCACATCTGGAGTTGCCTCATGAGATCTTTTCCAAATACATGCCTGGAAGTTCGCCCTTAGGCAATGTTACTTCAATGTTCTGCGGCAAGGTGGCAATCCCACTGAGGAAAAAACTCTGATCATTGGCGACTCTGTAGTCAGAAACGTGAACCTAGAGACTCCAGCGGCCATAGTCAAATGCATTCCTGGGGCCAGAGCAGGCGACATCGAGTCAAATTTGAAAATGCTGGCTAAAAGTAACTGTAAATATTCCACAATTGTTATTCACGCCGGCATTAATGACATCCGTCTCCGGTAGTCGGAAGTCACGAAACTTAATGTAGAATCGGTGTGTAACTTTGCAAAAACGATGTCTGCCACTGTAGTATTCTCTGGGCCCCTCCCCAATCTGACCAGTGATGACATGTTTAGCCGCTCGTCATCCTTGAACCGCTGGCTGTCTGTGTGGTGTCCTAAAAATGATGTGGGCTACATTGACAATTGGAGCTCTTTTTGGGGAAAACCTGGTCTTATGAGACGAGACAGCATTCATCCCACTTTGGATGGTGCTTCTCATTTATCTAGCAATCTGGCATCTTTTTTATCCAAATTTCCAAAACCCTGACTACTCAGAGTTGGGACCAGGAAGCAGAGTCGCAGTCTTACACGCCTCTCTGCAGCTCCTCTTCATCTGCCACCCCTCAGCTTAGCCCCTGTCTTCCCCATCAGAGAATCGTTGTCTGCTCCCTCCAAAGTAAATAAAAACATAATGTATAAGCATCCCAAAGTGATAAAGCAAAATACTGGTAAAACTCAAATTAAACATAAAGCCTCTAAATTGAATGATTTGGCCTCTGTTCCTCCTCATAATTTAAAAATTAAATGTGGTTTATTAAATATTAGGTCTCTAACTCCCAAGTCTCTGTTAGTCCATGATCTGTTAATTGATCATCAGATTGATTTAATTTCCCTTACAGAGACTTGGTTAGGGCAAGAGGATTATGTTGGTTTAAATGAATCAGCTCCCTCTGGTTATTTAAACTGTCAAAATCCCAGAAGTTCTGGTCATGGAGGAGGAGTAGCAACAATTTACCATTCCAAATTACCAGTTAATGTAAAGCAAAAAACATGTTATAATTCCTTTGAGGGCCTGGTCCTCAGTATTGGGCACTTTAGCAAGTTTAGGTTAAACCCAATTTTATTTGCCATAGTTTATCGTCCCCCATCAACCTACTCAGAATTTTTATCTGAATTTGCTGATTTCTTAGCTGATTTAGTGCTGAAATCTGATAGAATAATTATAGTAGGGGACTTTAATATACATGTGGATGTAGATAGTGACTGCCTTAATGTGGCATTTAATTCAATATTAGACTCTATTGGGTTTTCTCAGAAAGCAGGAAATTCTACTCATTACCTCCACCATACATTGGACCTTGTTCTGACATATGGCATAGAAATAGAAAATCTTGTAGTGTCTCCTCATAACCCTGTACTGTCAGACCATTGTCTGTTAACCTTTGATTTTACTATTTCTGACTATTTGGCTCCTAAAGAAAAATATTATTACAGTAGATGCCTCTCAGATGATGCTGTTTCCAAATTTATGCAGATTGTTTCCTCTATGCCATGTGTCAACACAACGGAAATAAGCTATAGACAGCTTGCTCCTTCTGTAATTGATAACATGGTGGATAGTGTTTCAGCTTCTCTGCATCAGGCTCTAGACTTGATGGCCCCCTTAAAAAAGAAAAAGTCTAATCAGAGATTTCTAACTCCTTGGTTCAACACAGAAACTCGTAGCTTAAAACAGAAGACTCGTCAGTTAGAAAGAAAATGGCGCTCTACTAATTTAGATGAAATCTATTTAGCTTGGAGAAATCATCTTTTAATTTATAAAAAATCTCAGAAAAGCTAGAACGAGTTATTACTCTGCATTAATAGAAGAGAATAAGAATAATCCCAGGTTTCTTTTCAGTACTGTAGCCAGGTTGACAAAGAGTCAGGACTCTGTCAATCCTAGCATTCCCTTAGAGCTTACTAGTCAGGACTTTATGAACTTTTTCAATAATAAAATTTCATCCATCAGAGATAAAATCAATCAGATTCTTCCCACAGTTAACTTAAATACTGTAACTACTACAACTCCTTCTATTGATGTCTGTCTTGATGAGTTTACTCCAATCGACCTTTGTGAGTTAGACAAAATAGTTTCCTCATCCAAACCTTCAACTTGTCTTTTAGACCCTATTCCTACCAGGTTATTTAAAGAAGTCTTCCCACTTATTGGTAGCTTTATTCTTCATATAATCAATTCTTCATTAACTTTAGGCCATGTACCGCAGGCTTTTAAAACGGCTGTAATTAAACCCTTACTCAAAAAGCCAACGCTAGATCCAGGAGCTTTAGCTAACTATAGACCAATCTCTAATCTCCCTTTCATTTCAAAAATCTTAGAAAGAGTTGTTGCTACGCAATTATTTGACCACCTGCAGGGAAATGGTTTACTTGAAGAGTTTCAATCTGGGTTTAGAATCCATCATAGTACTGAAACAGCCTTAGCGAAGGTCACTAACGACCTCCTCATTGCATCTGATAATGGACTAGTTTCTGTACTTGTCCTTTTAGACCTTAGTGCAGCTTTTGATACTATCGATCATAATATTCTACTTGATAGATTAGAACACTATGTTGGACTTAATGGAACTTCGTTGCAGTGGTTTAGATCTTATTTATCTGATAGGTTCCAGTTTGTTCATGTAAATAATGAGTTTTCTTTCAACTCAAAGCTTAGTCATGGAGTTCCACAGGGATCTGTGCTAGGCCCTACTCTTTTTAGTTTATATATGCTTCCGTTAGGCAACATTATTAGAAAGCACTGTATACATTTTCATTGTTATGCAGATGACACACAATTATACCTGTCAATGAAGCCAGATGACAGTAATCAATTAGCCAAGTTAGAAGCCTGTCTTAAGGAAATCAAAGCTTGGATGACTTGAAATTTCCTGCTATTAAATTCAGATAAGACTGAAGTCATTCTTGTTGGTCCAAAAAACCTTAGAAATTCCTTCCCAAATCAAACTTTCAGTTTGGATGCAGTTACTCTTTCTCTTAATAGCTCTGTGAGGAACCTTGGAGTTATTTTTGATCAGGATTTGTCCTTCAATTCACATATTAAATTTGTTTCTAAGACTGCCTTCAATCATTTGCGTAATATTGCCAAGATTAGGAGCATCTTGTCTCAGAGTGATGCTGAGAAGCTGATCCACGCTTTTGTTAGCTCGAGATTAGATTATTGCAATTCTTTATTATCAGGCTGTCCTAAAACATCTTTAAAAAGTCTTCAGCTGATCCAAAATGCTGCAGCAAGAGTTTTAACAGGTACTAGAAAGAGAGATCATATCTCTCCGGTTCTGGCCTCCCTTCATTGGCTTCCCATAGAGTTTAGAATTAAGTTTAAAATCCTTCTTCTTACTTACAAAGCTCTAAACAATCAGGCTCCTTTTTATTTAAAAGATCTGATACTACCGTATTATCCTAACCGAGCACTACACTCCCAGAATGCAGGATTACTTGTAATACCTAGAATCTCCAAAAGTACAATGGGAGGCAGAGCCTTCAGTTATCAAGCTCCTCTCCTGTGGAATCAGCTGCCAATCTGGATTCGGGAGTCAGACTCGATCTCTGTTTTTAAGAATAGGGCTAAAACCTACCTTTTTGATATAGCCTACAATTAGGGAGGGATCATGTGTTTCTGAACCCTCCCTTAGTTATGCTGCTAATAGGTTTAGTCAGCCGGGGGACCTCCAGTAATGCACTGGGCCTCACTCCTTTCCTCACTCTCTATGAATATTTTTTTTTGCTGGTCATTAACATTTGTTTGTTCTCTCCCATAGATTGAGTCCCCATCGTGCTGTTTGCTCTCTACATGTCTGTTCTTTTCTTCTTCTCTATCCCCTCACCCCCCAGCCAGTCGCAGCAGATGACTGCCCCTCCCTGAGCCTGGTTCTGCTGGAGGTTTCTTCCTGTTAAAAGGGAGTTTTTCCTCTCCACTGTCGCCAAGTGCTTGCTCACAGGGGATCACCTGATTGCTGGGGTCTTTCTGTAACTGTGGGGGTTCCCCCCTACAGTTGATAGTGCTATGAGATGACTGTTGTTGTGAAATGGCGCTATATAAATAAAGTTGAATTGAATTGAATTGAATTCAATGTTGACAGATCAATGTTCACATTTGCACTGACTCCATCTTCACCACACTTTTCCTTTAGCATGTGGTGTCTCAGATTGTTGACATGCTGGAACCGCTGGCGGCCGTACATGAAGCAGGTGAACATCTCTAGCTCATCAAGAAGGTCCTCTGTCATGTTCCAGTTTTCCCCAAGCTTTGTGAATGCTGTGACAAACTTCGGCTTCTGTTGCATGACCTTCATTGGTTTGACCTTGCCCTTACCCTTGAAAGCGCTGGTGGAGTCACATCCACTAAAGGCATGAAGCCCCAGAAGTGCTGAACAGTAGAGCTGAGTCATCTCCTCTGCAAGTGCTGTTATGTTTATTAGCCGCTTCTTGTTTCCCTTTCCTGTGTCGAACAGGATTGTGGCCTGTTTCATCTGGGGGGCATAGTACAGAAGGATAAAGAAGACATCCGTGTCGGGGCTTTTGACTCGAATGAATCGATACCCATTCTGAATGGCATAGTAGCAGTACAGAATCACTCTCTTGTCCGTTTCTTCTTGTGTTGAGGTCAGGGGGTCAATTACTTCCGTTTGTGTGTGCGAACCATCAGGTGATGAAAAGTTGTATGCCTTTCCCTCAGACATGAAGATGATGTGTCGATCCTTCAGACGAGCTGCATGTGAGTCTTTGCTCCACACCCGGAGAATAAGCTTTGCAAACTGTGTCTTATTCTCATCATTGGAAAGAAATCCAGGCCAGTCTCCTGGTCTTTTGGTTGATTCCCCAGCCAAGATGATCTTATCTGCAGTCCCTTGTCTCTGTCTCTCCACTGTCTTGATGGACCCTTCTTTGTACATATCTGTGCTGAAGACAAAGTCTGCTGACCTCGGCATCATGTCAAACACTTTGTTGCAGATATCTCTGAAGGCCGTGGGAACTTGCGTCATCGAATGAAAGACGGCATTGCCGTCGATAATTGTCATGGTTTCAGCCTCAGGAGGGCAGGCAGCGTCTTCAACCAATTTTGTGAGGTAGTGGAGTGCACTGCTCTTGTCGGTTTTTGTCAAGAAGTTGTCCTCTGTCGCAAGACTGGATGGCACAGGGGTTAGTTGATAGGACATCATTTCTTTCAATCCCATAGCCATCTTTCCTTCGTCGCTTTTTACAAGGAGTTGAAACGCAATGTTTCCCTGCTGCCTGAAATCAGTGACTTTATTGTTCGTTGACCTCAACTTGACTGGTTTGGCTGTGTTTGACATAGTCTTAAAGGCCAAATGTCACGTAATTTTTTTTTCTAAATGACAACGAATTTAGATAAAATACACATAGCTTAAACCAAATATTCATACCGGAGACCATATCACCCACCTGTATTTACATAATTGCACAAAATACACCAGGTGAAGGCCCCACCTTGCTTGTTGGCTTGTGACAGCCAGTCCAGACCACGCCCATGTTTTTGACATCACCAGTTGTACCCTGGCTGCCCTGCCTATCCACATTCACACTTATCAACATTGGACAATCATGACGGAAAGTGACAGCGATTGTGAACAAATTAGTTTAGTTTTGTCTTTTTTTTTTTGTCTTTTTTTTTTGTCAGTGGTTCAGACAGTGACAGAGGCATAGAACCTTACCGGTTCGAGCCGTCCGAGACGGAATCAGATGCTTTGTCTGATGACAACAGTTCCAACGATGACCAGAGAGCAGAACCAGTGGAAAATGTCATTGAACTGGACATTAATCACCTCCAGAATTGCGAAGCCGGAGGGGGTCTGTCGAGGGCGCCCCATAAATATTGATTTTTCGGAAGCCATTATTATTACAGTGGAGGAGAGCCGCTGCTGTCAAGAAATTGACCAGATCAATATGAAAATGGAGGCGCATACCTGTCAAGGGAGACGTTTTTGCCATATTTTGGTGCCAAGCGCGGCTGTGGGGGACGGCGGAGTGGTTTGGGACACTTTTCTGGGAAATGTTTTAAATGTAGTTCGTGTTGTTATTGTCAAATATTTTAAGGAAAATACGGGGAAAATGCAATTTTAGCAAAAACGGGCGTATTGCCATTTCTGTACGCCCAAAAGAAAAAATATACTGGAAAAAAAACTGAGTGTCTTGAGGAGCACTCCTGTGTGTGATCACCCACAGCTGAGGCGGGCTGATCGCTCAGCGGGAGCTATTCGCACTACTGTTCGAAGTGTGGAGTCACTCATTGGTTTAATTGTCTGGGCGGGCTGATCGCTCAGCGGGAGCAATTCTCACTACCATGAGAAGTCATTAGGACAATGGTTTAACACGTTGAGCTGTGCAGCGGTTGCGGAACAGACAGAGATCCCAGAGAGGTGTGCCTTGTTGCTCCGCCGTTGCTTATAGCTGCTTTTTACGGTGTTGAAGTACGGCGAAAACGTCTCACTTGACAGGTAAGAAAACATTTCCCAGAGAAGTGTCCCTTATTACCCAGCTGTCCCTGATAGTCCCGTTTTAAGGTATGGGTGAAATATCCAATTTTTTCTTTCTTGTTGCTCACTTCAACCTTCCAGTCTCCATATAAACAATCAATTGAAATACCCCAAGCATCAAACTAAGGTACAATCGATTTCGTCACTTCCGCCTTCTTCCCCAGGCGATTCCAGGGGCCGTGTCAGGCCAAGCGCGGCAGTTTTAAATTAACGAATATTCCGTTGTTACTGAAGCATATGCACCAAGACCTGAACGGATCGGTTCCCTTTTATATCTAGTTTCAAGATATTTAAAGTACCCTGTTACGTGACATTTGGCCTTTAAGGTTCAGTTGTTTGATCGTGTCAAAGAAACCTTTCTCTTTATGTCTGAGTATCTCTTTGATGAAAGCTTCTTTCTGAGCATTTCCCAGCTGTTCTGCATTCAAAACATCATTTTCAACCTCAGGGGGCACAGTTGCCCCAGACGCTAACATCACCAATCTTGTGGGGTCTACAGCAAACAGGTTGGTGAATCCCTCAATGGCTTTCAAGGCTCGCTGGACACTGTCTTTGCTGTTGATAATCGACGAAGCTCTCAGATCACGGTGCTGATCATTGATCTCACTGGCCTGCGACATGTCAGCCAGATCCAAGGTGGCCTGCACATACTTGATGCGTTCATGGGTTGTCCTTACCCATCTCTGGTAAGCTTGATAGTTGTTGGTGAGTCCAATGGCGCCAGCTGCCATCCCAGCCCCACGACTTTTGGCGTGCTTCTGGAAAGTCTTTTCCATGGTTTTATCCATAGCACATCTGTTGCCTGGGATGAGCGAGGGACAAAACAACCCCTTTTGTCAACCTGACTTGAAAAAGCCATGGTTCATTTAATGTACGTGTGGGTACCCTTAAATCAAGGACCATAACCAATACTCCAAATGAGTTATTTTCTTGTTAACATACAGAAACGTGTTAAGGGGACCCTAACCTACACTCTGGACCCACTGAAGTCAAGTTCTGGGAGGGGGTGCCAGGTGACCCCCATTTTAAACCGGACTAAAACCGGGGTGGTGGTTCCTCTCTTCAAAAAGGGGGACCGGAGGGTGTGCTCCAACTTTAGAGGGATCACACTCCTCAGCCTCCCTGGGAAGGTCCATGCCAAGGTACTGGAAAGGAGAGTCTGGCCGCTGGTCGAACCTCAGGTTCAGGAGGAGCGATGTGGTTTTCATCCTGGCTGTGGCACATCAGACCAGCTCTTTACCCTCTCGAGAATTCTCGAGGGTTCGTGGGAGTTTGCCCAACCAGTTTACATGTGTTTTGGGGACTTGGAGAAGGCATTCAACCACGTCCCTCGTGGTTTTTTGTGGGGGGGGGGGGGGGTACTTTGGGAGTATGGGGTATTGGGCTTGTTGCTACAAGCTATTTGGTCTCTGTACGACCGTTGTGAGAGTTTGGTTTGTATTGCCAACACTCGACTGGACTCATTCCCAGTAAGAGTTGGACTCTGCCAGGGCTGCCCTTTGTCACCGATCCTGTTCACAATTTTTCTGGACAGGATTTCTAGGTGCAGCCAGGGAATGGAGGGTGTCATGCTTGGTGACCACAGGATCTCATCTCTGTTGTTTGCAGATGATGTTGTTCTGTTGGCTTCATCCAGCAATGACCTACAGTTCTTGCTGGGACAGTTTGCTGCTGAGTGTGAAGTGGCAGGGATGAGAATCAGCACCTCCAAGTCCGAGTCCATGGTCCTCAGCCGGAAAAAGGTGGATTGTCCACTCCGGGCTGGAGACAGGCTCCTGCCCCAAGTGGAGGAGTTTAAGTATCTTGGGGTCTTATTCACGAGTGAGGGGAGAATGGAACGAGAGATTGACAGACGGATCGGAGCAGCATCTGCAGTGATGCGGACGTTGTACTGGTCTGTTGTGGTGAACAGGGAACTGGGTTCTAAGGCAAAGCTGTCGATTTTCCAGTCAATCTACATTCCTACTCTCACCTATGGTCACGAGCTTTGAGTAATGACTGAAAGAACAAGATCGCGGATACAAGCGGCTGAAATGAGCTTTCTCCGTAGGATTGCTGGACTCACCCTCAGAGATAGGGTGAGGAGCTCAGTCATCCGGGAGAGGCTCGCAGTAGAACCGCTGCTCCTCCACATTGAAAGGAGCCAGTTGAGGTGGTATGGGCATCTGATTAGAATGCCTCCTGGACGCCTCCCACTTGAGGTTTTTTGGGCATGTCCCACTGGGAGGAGACCCCGGGGCAGACCCAGGACTCGCTGGAGAGACTATGTCTCCCAGCTGGTCTGGGAACACCTTGGCATCCTCTCTGAAGAGCTGGAGCAGGTGGCTGGGGAGAGGGAAGTCTGGGCTTCTCTGCTTGAACTGCTGCCTCCGTGACCCGGACCTCCAGAAAAGCGGTAGAAGATGGATGGATGGGTGAATGGATGGATATTAATTTACCACGATTAAATAATAAACAGATTACAGCTCTGGATTCACCTCTTCTAATATACAAAGTCCAGGAGGCACTTAAGCACATCCCAAACAACAAAGCTCCAGGACCAGATGGTTTTCCAATAGAATTCTATGAAGAATTCTGGCCTGTGATGCAACCTACCTTCTTTAAAATGGTGAACCAAATTAAAGAAGATAATACAATCCCTCTAAATATGAACTTGGCTAGCATTATCCGGCTCCTTAAACCCAAAAAAGAACCTACACTTCCATCCAGCTACTATCCCATCTCACTAATGAATTCTGATCTTAAAATAATTTGCCAAGCTCTCGCCAAAAGGCTGGAAAGGATAACGCTGTGTATTATACACCAAGATCAAACCGGTTTCATCAAGGATAGGCACTTGGCTAATAATACACGCAGGCTATTTAATTTAATAGACTACTGTAAGATTAATAACTTAAAAACCACACTATTATCTCTGGATGCAGAGAAAGCCTTCGACCGTATTAACTGGAAATTTCTTTTTATGGTGTTACATAAGTTTAGGTTTGGTTCATTTTTTATAAACTGGATTAAAACACTATATAGCTGTCCGGGTTGTTCACCCTCTCCCTCACTTTTTACCATCTTTATCAAACCATTAGCAGCAGCCATACAACAGAATGTTGATATTAGAGGTATCCAAACCGGAGAAAAAGAACACAAGATAAATCTTTATGCTGATGTATTAATTTTCCTTGAAAACTCTCAAAGATTTCTTCTTCAGACAGTGGTGCTTATTGATAAATTTCCATCACTATTAGACTACTCTATTAACTGTGGTAAATCAACAGTCTTACCTATAAATTGTAATTTTTCAAATATATCCACTATTCCTATACAGTCAGATAATATTAAATATTTAGGAATAAGTATTTCCCCCAGGCTCTCAGTTACTGTGGCTAAATCACATTCCCCTTCTAAAAACAATACAAGATGACCTTACATGTTGGACGACATTACCTATATCACTAGTGGGAAGGGCCGTTAAAATGATGGTTCTTCCTAAAATCTATTTTCAATGATTCCTACCCAACCATGGATGGCCCGGTTTAAGTCTCTAGACCTCAAATATAAGTAAATTTTTATGGAAGGACAAACCCTCATGGATCAGTTTAAAAAACTCGTCAAAAAGCGAAAGAGTGCGGAGGTTTAGATTTACCAAATTTTTAAAATTACTTCTTAGCCAATAGACTGCAGTTTGTTTTGAAATGGACAAAGTCAATCCCACTAGGAAACCCATGGTTAGATGCTGAACAGGCTCTCTGTGGGTCGCTAAATATCTCTGACCTACTTTTAATGAGTCTCTGTATCAAATGCCATGACTGTTTTAAAAGCATTAACTCCTCTCTGACAGCCTGGTGGAAATTTTTAAAAATAACGGAGTCTTCACTTGTTTCTTGTAAACTCACGTCCGTTTATATCCTACAACAAAAGAGGATGTTAAATTTTCCACTATGGTATGAGAAAGGAATAAAAAACTTAGAGCATCTTATTTGAGGTGGAAACTTTATCCAATTCCAGGAACTTGTGTCACAGTATGACATCTGTGATAAAAAAAAAGTTTCTTGAGTACCAACAGCTTAAATCCTTAATAAAAGCAAGATTCAATCTCAGACAGATTTAAAAGTACCAGATAAGGTGACAGAGTTTCTAAATCTTTGTTCCCCTAAATTGATATCGGAAATACACGCACCATAATCAAAACTGGGTGAGTCAGTATCTCTTCCAAAATCAAAATAGGAGACAGACCAATCAATTAATAAAGATGAAAGCTTCTGGACACAAATATGTTTAAACACTTTTAAGATGACTTAAAACTCCTACAACTCATACAGTACAAAGTTCTACATAGAACTCATCACACAGGACAAAAGATGTTCAAAATGGGCCTGAGTCACACAAATATCTGTTCCCACTGCACCAGCAATGTCCCAGACATGGACAAAATTGTTGGTACCCCTCTGTTAATGAAAGAAAAACCCACAATGGTCACAGAAATAACTTGAATCTGACACAAGTGATAATAAATAAGAATTCTATGAAAATTAACCAATGAAAATCAGACAATGCTTTTGAATTGTGGTTCAACAGAATTATTTTAAAAAACAAACTCATGAAACAGGCCTGGACAAAAATGATGGTACCCCTAGAAAATATTGTAAATAATGTGACCATAGGGACATGTTCAACCAAGATGTGTCCTCTAATTAACATCACAGGTGTCTACAAACTTGTAATCAGTCAGTCGGCCTATTTAAAGTGTGACAAGTAGTCACTGTGCTGTTTGGTGACATGGTGTGTACCACATTAAACATGGACCAGAGGAAGCAAAGGAGAGAGTTGTCTCAGGAGATTAGAAAGAAAATTATAGACAAGCATGTTAAAGGTAAAGGCTATAAGACCATCTCCAAGCAGCTTGATGTTCCTGTGACTACAGTTGCACATATTATTCAGAAATTTAAGATCCACGGGACTGTAGCTAACCTCCCTGGACGTGGCCGCAGGAGGAGACAGATAATATGAATGGTAACAAAAGAGCCCAGAACAACCTCTAAACACATTCATGGTGAACTCCAAGGTCAAGGTACATCAGTGTCAGATCGCACTATCCGTCGTTGTTTGAGCCAAAGTGGACTTCATGGGAGATGACCAAGGAGGACACCACTGTTGAAAAATCATAAAAAAGCCAGACTGGAATTTGCCAAACTGCATGATGACAAGCCACAAAGCTTCTGGGAGAATGTCCTATGGACAGATAAGACAAAACTGGAATTTTTTGGCAATTCACATCAGCTCTATGTTGACAGACACAAAAATGAAGCATACCAAGAAAAGGACACTGTCCCTACTGTGAAACATGGAGGAGGTTCTGTTATGTTCTGGGGCTGCTTTGCTGCATCTGGCACAGGGTGTCTTGAATCTCTGCAGGGTACAATGAAATCTCAAGACTATCAAGGTATTCTAGAGAGAAATGTGCTGCCCAGTGTCAGACAGCTTGGTCTCAGTCGCAGGTCATGGGTCTTGCAACAGGATAATGACCCAAAACACACAGCTAAAAAGACCCAAGAATGGCTAAGAGCCAAACATTGGACTATTCTAAAGTGGCCTTCTATGAGCCCTGATCTAAATCCTATTGAACATCTGTGGAAGGAGCTGAAACATGCCGTCTGGAGAAGGCACCCTTCAAACCTGAGACAACTGGAGCAGTTTGCTCATGAGGAGTGGGCCAGAATACCTGCTGAGAGGTGCAGAAGTCTCACTGACAGTTACAGAAATCGTTTGATTGCAGTGATTGCCTCAAAAGGTTGTGCAACAAAATATTAAGTTTAGGGTACTATCATTTTTGTCCAGGCCTGTTTCATGAGTTTGTTTTTTAAAATAATCCTGTTTAACCACAATTCAAAAGCACTGTCTGATTTTCATTTGTTAATTTTCATAGAATTCTTATTTATTATCACTTTTGTCAGATTCAAGTTATTTCTGTGACCATTGTGGGTTTTTCTTTCATTAACAGAGGGGTACCAACAATTTTGTCCACGTCTGTATATAGTCCTGTGCACGGGTCCAAAAGTTCTGTCAGGAGACATGAAAACTAATCGGCATGGCTTGGGTATCGTATCCCATCCTCTCCCACACTTTGCATACTAGGTGATTTAAGTGAAATGAGTATAGAGGTAAGGATATCACACATGATTCTCACTGCCTTATGCATCGTAAAGAAAGCTATCCCCATGAACTGGAAATCAAGAAATAATTTATATACAACTAACTATAATAACCTACTATCAGATTATATTAGCCTGGAGAGTATGTCTGCCTCCTCTAAAAACCAACTGGCTGAATTCAATTCTCTCTGGTCCCCGCTTATTAATTCTATAATCTGGGAGGTGGTGGCTTGTTCTCCTTGATGCGGCTGGCGGCTGGCTGCGCCCTGACCACAAGGGGTTTCTGTGACCCACTTGGGCTGGTGTCTGGGGAGCCTGTCCCGGGGTGGCTGTGCGTCTGGCCTGGGGGGGGGGAGTTGGTGGGGGCTGTGCGGTGGGCTGGGGGGATAGGCTGTGGCCCTGGGCCGGCTGGCCTTGCCTCCTTGATGGGGCTGGGGCTGGGTCTGGCCCTGGGCCCCTGGTGCTGGGGGAAGCGTTCCCCCTCTGGGCTGGGGTCGGGTGTGTGCTGGTGCTGCAGGCCGGTCCCGGCACGTCCCTGTGCAGCAGGGTCGTGCCCTCGCTGGGGCCCTGGCGGCGCTCCAGGGGCTAGTGTCTGCGTCCTGGGGGGTCACCCCCTTTCTCCGGGGCCTGCGGGTGTGGGTGGGTGTGCGTGTGTGTGTGTGTGTGTGTATATATGTGTGCGTGTGTGAGTGTGCACATGCGTGTGTGCAGGTATGCGTGAATGTGGGTATGTGTGGATGTGTGCGTGCACATGTGTGTGGGCGTGTGTGTGGAGTGTTGTGTGTGGGCATGCGGGGTTGTGTGTGGGTGTAGGTGGACATGTGTGATGTTGAGTGTGTGTGTGCACATGAGGGTGGGCATGTGTGTGTGTGTGTGTGGGTACCTGTGGGTGGACGTGTGGGGGTCGAGGGTGTGTCTGTGGGTGGGGGGACCTCTTTGGGTGGCGGGGGTGGGGTGGGCCGTTTAGTGGCCTGGGGGTTGACGATTTGGGGCCTGCTTTTTCCAGCTGTCCTGCCATTGTGTTACGGGGTGGGGTGCTTTGCTGTGTTGCCCCCGGTGTCCTAGGGGCTGGGTGTGGGTGGGTGCTCAGGGGTGGCCGGGGGGGCAGTTAGCGCAGGTTGGTGGCTGTGTTTCTGTTGGTTTGCCCCGGGGCGGCCTGTCGCTGTCAGTGTGTGTCTGGGGTGGGTGGTTGCTGGGCTTGTGGTGAGCACTCTGGGGTGTTGTTTGGCATGTGGGGCATCGTATGGGTCCGGCCCATTGTTCATTATTATTATTGTTGTTGTGTGCATTTGTGTGTGCAAGATGTGAGGGAGTGGGTGTGGCCGCTCCATCATGCCTGTGGTCCTGGGGAGTGCCGGGGTGTGATGCTGGCAGGTCCTGGGCTGCTTGGCCTGGCAGCCCTCGCCCTGGGTTGGGATCTGGGGACAGTGGGTGGCCTCCTGAGCCAGCTTGCAAGCTGGCTTCTGGGTGGGGGGGGATGGGCTCCCTTTTGGACTTCCTCCCTCCCAGTCTTACCTCTCCTCCCTCCCCTGATTGTGGGTGGAACATGCATCTTATTGGATACACTTAGGGTGGTGTGCCATACTGTGTCGGTGAAGAGGATCCCTCTGTCTGCTGCGCAGTGGGGCTGCCCTCACCCCAATTTTGATTGCACTATAGACACTGAGGACTTGGGGGAATGGAAGCCTCACTATCTATACTCAGTGGCTAGCGGTGCTCCAACCAACATCCCCCCAATTTTAACTGCACTCTGGTAGTTCACACACCTGCCCACAATCACATCACTCAAGACTCCAGCCTGCAAACAAAGGAAGCAGAAGAGAGTAGGGAGATGGCTGGTGAGTCATTCATTACTGCAGCAGGTGGAGAGATCTCTGGGGACTGCATACCCAGAGACCAGGCATGAATTTAACAATTTTAGAAACAAATGAGAATACTTGCTTGTCCTCCTGGTTAACGGTGTTCCCAGCTGCAGCTGGCGAGGCGAAATTCCCTGCCTTGGCTGTGGCTGGGCTAGACTCCTCTGTAGACTGCAGAGAAGCCTTCCAGAACAAAGCTGGAGGGGAAATGGTGGCTGCCAATCTCTCCTCCTCCAGACGGCGTTCAATCTGCACCAGTAAAGCCAGTCTTTGTTTCCATTCACCTGAAGATGAAGCGGAACCGTCTTCAGGTTTGCGCTCCGGAGACAGGGGCGGGGCTGGAGCAGGAGAGCAGAGGGAGGAGGTCAGCTTCTTCTGCCATGAACGCTGCTTCCATGTTGAGGGCAGTTCTGTCGCTGGCAATTCCCTCCCAGGCTCATCTCTAAGCAGCGCGAGGATGAAATGGAGGATGTCTGCAGACTCAGGAAAAAAACAACAGGTTGGGACATTCCTGTAATACCTATGCTG
The DNA here is from genome assembly GCA_020510985.1 of Pholidichthys leucotaenia. Taxonomy (NCBI): domain Eukaryota; kingdom Metazoa; phylum Chordata; class Actinopteri; order Cichliformes; family Pholidichthyidae; genus Pholidichthys; species Pholidichthys leucotaenia. Next base: position 292,688,512 of record CM035839.1, on the reverse strand, counting down.
CAGTGTCCTGGGTGGCACGAACAGCCTCAGAGTAAACCAGCCCCTGCGTGGAAGCAAAGGTGTCCTCTAGACGGGTCAGTCCGTTCAACTCTGCGTCGCTCCAGTAATCCAACACGGTTCCGGTAGCAGGTAGGGGAGAAACACACAAAAGATGAAAAAAAAGACAACACGCGCTTCACCGCTGGGCTCTTTGTGGTGTTGGCAAACTGTCATAGTGTAACGTTGGGGCCATGTTAAGGGGGGCAGGGATTTCCCAGCATGCTTTGCCAGTTGAAAACATTATGTGTGTGTAACCGTGATTTAAACGGAGGTCTGGGAGAATAACCTCCCCTCCTGCCTGTGCTCAGTGTGTGTGTAAAATAAATCCCGTTGATCACAACCATCTGCTCCATTTTCTTTGTGTGAACCCTGCTTACGTCACACTGGTGTCAGAAGTGGGATGGAGCAGATGGAAGCCAGGATCAGAATGGAGATCCAGCAGCTGGAGCAGTTCATTGCTCAGCTGATGATGGACGATGGGACCGAGACACCACCCCCGGGAGCTGGGAGCCGGGACGAACGAAGCGGCGGCGGACCTGACAGGGCCAGCGCACCCCGCCTTCTGTCTTTTTCAAGACAGAGCGGGCAGTGCAGAGCAAACCAGCCCCACATTCCGCCCTTTTCAGGACAGGACGATCCCACGGCGATCAAGAGTGACGATCGATCAGGAGGCGGCCATCCCATCTGTTAGGCAGCGGGCCGAGATTCCCCGCTTCAACGGCGAGGCCACGTTGGATGACTACCTGACCCAGGTCGAGCTGGCCGCTGCGCTGAACGGCTGGTCACCAGAGGAAACCGCCGTGCAAGTTGCGCTGGCCTTGGAAGGGAGAGCTCTCTGCACGCTTTCTGATCTCCTGCCTGAGGAGCGCTACAGCTGGCCAGCGCTACAAGGGGCGCTCCAGAGACGATTTGGGAGAACGGCGGCCACTGAGCACGCCCAGGAACAGCTGACCCGCCGCCGTAGAAGCAACCAGGAAAGCCTAGGAACCTATGCTGCAGACATACGGCTGCTAACCCGGCGCAGCTACCCGGATTTTGCACCGGAGGCGGTAGAGAAGCTCGCCCTCCGGAGCTTCATCCAAGGTCTCCGCCCGGCCCAGCTCCAGAGCCACGTACGGATCCACGCCGCGAGCGACTGGGAGACTGCAGTGGCAGAAGCAGAGCGGGTGGAGCCGCTGATGAATCGCACAGTTGAAGCGCCAACGCACAGACAGAGAACCTTCCAGGCCACGATGGAAAGCGAGGAGGAAGAGGAGGAATTACGGCAGACCACGGCGGCGCGTCCCCGGAGAAGAACGCCCCTCGCTGGCGTTAAACTAGAGCGAGGTGGCGTGAACGGGGACAGGCCGCCTCCCACAGATGTTTCCCCCGAGGAGCCAGCACCACGCGTGGGCCGAATTGGACAGTCTCCAGGGATGTATCTACAGTGCAGCTTGGGGAAGACGTCGATCCGGGCCCTGATTGACACCGGCTCTACAATCTCCCTGGTTCGACCCGGTGTGCTGCCGGGCACGAACAAGACGGCCCCACGGGGGTGGGAACCCACCAAGCGCTGCGTCACCACGGCTACCGGTGAGCGCGCCAGACTGGGGGGGCGGAGAGTTTTGGTGGTGGGGGTGGCCGGTCAGAACATAAGACACCCGTTCTGGCTGGCTGACATCCAAGACCCCTGTATTATTGGACTAGACCTGCTCACAGCCTGGAACGCCAAGATCGACACCGCGGGACCTTCCCTCCAGCTGGGAAACCGGACCATCACGCTCCACAACAGAACCCAGGGAAGGAACATGGGGGCCTGCGCGATCGAGGGATCGCCAAGACAGACCGGACCAGGCAGGCCACCGCGAGGACTGGACACGATGACGTCACCAGCGCGGACAGACGGAGCACGAACGCACACAAGGACAGCAAGGGGAGGGGTCAACGTGTCAGCAGAGACGCAGCAGGCGGTGGAGGAATTATTTCAGCGGAGCTGCAGCGGGCTGGACCCGGAACAGGGACGCCAGCTGCGGGAGCTATTGGACTGTTTTATGGGTGTTTTCGCCGCGAAGGATGAGGAATGCGGCCGGACCGGGTTGGTGCAGCACGAGATCGACACCGGTGAGGCCAGGCTGATTCGACTCCACCCACGCCGGCTGCCCTTTTCAAGGCGGGCAGCAGCGGAACAAAAAGTGCGAGAAATGCTGGAGGCAGATGTTATTGAGCCCTCCAGCAGCCCCTGGGCGGTGCCGGTGGTGCTGGTCAAGAAGAAGGACGGGTCGTGGCGGTTCTGTGTGGATTACCGACGCCTGAACGACGCCACCAGGAAAGATTCCTACCCCCTGCCCCGCATCGATGACGCACTGGACCACATCGCCAGCTCCAGCTGGTTCAGCTCGCTGGATCTACGCAGCGGCTATTGGCAGGTAGAGCTGTCACCTGAGGCCCGCCAGAAAACAGCCTTCTCCATCGGGCAGGGACTGTACCAGTTTAAAGTGATGCCGTTTGGACTCTGCAACGCCCCGGCCACCTTTGAACGCTTGATGGAGCGAGTGCTGGCTCACGTGCCCCGGAGTCGCTGCGTTGTTTACCTGGATGACCTGCTGGTGCATGCAGCTGATTTTGACAGCGCCCTGTCAAATCTCAGAGAGGTGCTGGGAGCCATCCAGCAGGCGGGGCTACGGTTACACCCTAAGAAATGCCACCTGTTTCGGCGGGAGACCACCTTTTTGGGCCACGTCGTCAGCGCAGCGGGGGTCGCCACCGACCCGGAAAAAGTGGCAACAGTGAGAGACTGGCCAGTGCCGCGGAACGTTGGAGAACTGAGGAGTTTTCTTGGATTGGCCTCCTATTATAGGAGGTTTGTGAAAGACTTCGCCACCATCGCCAGCCCGCTGCATCAGCTGACGCAGAAAGGACGCACGTTCCAGTGGAGTGACAGCTGTGCTGCTGCTTTCTCCCAGCTTCGTGCAGCGCTCATCAGAGCCCCCGTCCTGCAATATCCCGACCCGAACCACCCTTTCATCGTGGACACGGACGCCAGCAACCAGGGCATCGGGGCGGTGCTATCCCAGGAGGGAGAACACGGAGAGCAGGCAGTCGCTTTTTTCAGCCGCACTCTCAGCAGAGCCGAGAGGAACTACTGTGTGACTCGCAGAGAGCTGTTGGCTGTCATTCAAGGACTGCGTCATTTCCGCCCATATGTGTACGGGGGGAGGTTCCAGCTCAGGACGGACCACGCTTCCCTGACCTGGTTGTTAAACTTCAAAGAACTGGATGGACAGTTGGCGAGATGGCTGAAGGCACTGCAGGATTATAATTTCCAGATTGTGCATCGGGCAGGCCGCCTCCATGCCAATGCTGACGCGCTGTCTCGGCGCCCCTGTGCGACAGAGGAGTGTCGTCACTGCCAACGGGCTGAAGATCGGGACCAAACCGCCCCACGGGCTGCCGCTCTCCGAACCGCTGCGAGCAGGAATCACGCAGCGACGCACAGCCCCTCAGATGATCAGGCAGCTCTCCCCAGCGATGACGTCACAGAGGTTCTTGGCACGCAGCAGCTGCAGAGCGAGCAGGACAGAGACCCGGTCATTTCGCGGGTTCGGCAGTGGCTGGACGCAGGACAGCGGCCCGCCTGGGAGGTTGTGTCACCACTGGACCCAGAGACTAAGGCCCTACACTCCCAGTGGGCCAACCTCCGCTGCCACGAAGGCGTGGTGTATAGACAGTGGCAGACTCCAGCTGGGCAGCGGCACGTCTGGCAGCTGCTGGTTCCTCGTCGACTCCGGCCCAAAGTACTCCCGCTGGTTCATGGGGCGGTAGGAGCGGGCCACTTCGGGGTGACAAAGACACTGCAGCGCCTTCGGGCCCGGTTCTACTGGCCCGGTTGTCATCAGGACGTGGAGCTCCACGTTCATCGCTGCGACACATGCACAGCTCAGAAGGGACCAACTCAGCGATCCCACGCTCCCCTGCAGCAGTACCGGGTGGGAGCACCGATGGAGCGAGTGGGAGTGGACATCCTGGGCCCTTTCCCGACCACGGACCGGGGGAACCGCTACGTGCTGGTCGCGATGGATTATTTCACTAAGTGGCCAGAGGCGTACGCGGTCCCGGATCAGAGCGCCGCTACGATGGCATCAAAGCTGGTGGATGAAATGTTCTGTCGGTTTGGCGCACCGGAGGAGCTGCACAGCGATCAGAGTCGGAACTTCGAGGCGGAGGTCTTCGGAGAGGTCTGCAAACGGCTGGGCATCCGGAAGACCCGGACCACCCCACTGCATCCACAGAGCGACGGCCTGGTCGAACGATTCAACCGGACCCTCACCACCCAGCTCGCTATCCTAGTGGACCAGCGACAGCGAGACTGGGACCTGCACCTGCCTTTTGTTTTGTGGGCGTACCGGACGGCAGCTCAGGAATCTACCCGGTGCACCCCTGCGGCGCTCATGTTTGGACGCGAGCTGCGCACACCGGTGGATTTGGTATTCGGTTGCCCCCCTGAGCCGGAGGTGGAGGGAAAACCCGGATTGGATTATTTTTTTTGTTTGAAAGAACGTCTCCACATGGTGCACGAGCTGGCTCGGGAGGCCCTGGCAGCGGGGCCGGCAGAAGCGAGCGTACGACTCCCACTGCCAGGGGAGGGACTTTGCACCGGGAGATCGAGTCTGGGTTTTCTGCCCTGAGAGGAAAAGAGGACAATCACCGAAGCTGGCGAGCCATTGGTTGGGGCCATGCGTGGTCCTGGAGAGACTGTCAGATGTGGTGTACAGGGTGAGGCTTAGAAAAAGGGACCGGGTTGTGGTCCTTCATCGTGACCGTCTCGCCCCGTATCGGCCATCTGCACCGTTGGTGGATGAACCGGAGCTTCCATCCCGGCCCGATACCCCGACCGAGACCCAGATGACACTAGGGGGCCTGTACGTGTTGGCCGCCGGCGCTGAAGACCGCCCCGACACCTGGATGAGTTTGTATTGGATTTTAATTTTTCTGGGGACAGAAACCAGTCCGGGGGGGGGGCAGTGTAACATTGGGGCCATGTTAAGGGGGACAGGGATTTCCCAGCATGCCGTTGATCACAACCATCTGCTCCATTTTCTTTGTGTGAACCCTGCTTACGTCACAATATGTGTGCGTAAATGCACACACACAAATGAATTAATACGAGCCCAAGGTGCAAGTGAAGTTATGTGTTTTATTAACAAATGGAAAATAGCATACAACAGTGTCCATGAAACTGTCCAGAGATGAGTAATGTTGGGAGGATGACCAGCTATAAGCTCTAATGGCATGCCCCACGCGCTCCCAGAGTGGACCGGGCAGCGGAGAAAAAAGGGCTGAAAATACTAAGAAGAGAGACTTGCATAAATGTCGGAGTGGAACAGCTCTGGGGAGAAACAACACTTAGAAGTCCAAACACAAGCGAGCCTGGTCATCCAAAGGAGGGTGTTGCCGATGCACTGAGTGTTTCCACTGCCAGAGACTAACGAGCAGCAAGTGGAAACAGGTGCGTGGCAACAGAGTGAGTGAATGAGTGTGTGTGCGTAAGTAAACAAGAAGGACTATGAGCGTAAGTGTATGCATGTACTGTATACAGTATGTGTTGAAACAAGAAATGACAGCAACGGCCGGTATGAGAGAGGATGAATGAGAATGTGTGTGTGTGCCTGTGAGTGCATATATGTGTGTGTGGAAACCAAGGTGATGGCAATCAGCTGATAGGTGCCTGGCAGAGACAGGTGAGAAGAGGGCCGTGGCTGTAAACTGGCAGAGGTTCCAATAATCTGCCAGCTGGAAATGATAACAACAATCAGAGGCTAAAGCCACAGGTCATAAAACGGAGCAGGAAACAACAGCCCCGTTCATGACACTGTGAGATATTAAATATGTCCATGAGTGTATAGTTATTAAAGTAAAATGGATACCAACTAAGTAACATATAAAGCTGACATATATTTTTAACAAATCTCATTCCATGTGCCCTTTTTTTAAAATTAATTTGCACCCCTGCCTCTGAAATGGTCTCTACACAGCCCTGAAATTAATTCATGTGGCCACTAAACTGAAGCTGACTACAACCCATTACGGAAAAATTATGTTACATTGTAGAGAGAATGACCAAGGCGAGGCAACGAGCTGAATCAACACAGACTTTGTCTCTCTAACAAGTCAGGATCACATAAAAGCTCCCAGGCCACAGTGTATCTCACTTATATATACGTATATTAATCATTTGCATAGTGGCCTGGGGCTCCGACATCATAACCATTACATGACAAAGCCTGTGCAGTACATTAACCCCTTGCACTCCAGTCAATTTTCCTAAAAACGCCAAAAAATAATGTGCCCAAAGTAAATCCAAAGCTGTTCTTCAACCCTTTGCAGCATCTTCATGGGGTTGGTCTCATTTAAAAGAAAACACTTTGAATTTTTTGGCAAAACAGTCATAATCTCTCTAAGTGCTCCGGCCACTGAATTACAGTCATCTAAACATAGTGAACTTGAAGAAAATAAATTTGGCCTGGGTGCTTTTTTGGATACAAATGCTTGCAAATAACACACAGCTTCAGATCCAGGCTGGAAAATACAACAGAAATGTAGAACCAAGTGTTATCCAGCTGAGGTCAAAATTTTGTAACAATACCACAAAAAATGAATATATTACACAGCTTTATACTCAGGTACTTCCCAGGCGTTTTTGAACTGTGCCAAATTGTGCCAAATGGCACAGTTTGGAAAAACGTCTGTAACTTTTGAATGATTCAATATAGAAGCTTCATTTTGGGCTCTAATGAAAGGTCACACTCAGGGCTGTCTGTGTGTGTGTGTGTCCGTTATAGAGGACGGCCATCGGCCATCGCTACATGACGGAATAGACTCATATGGCTATGTGGCGACCGCTGCGCAGTCACTGTGGCTCCCCCCCCCCCGCTACAGAAGAGGAGCGGGGGGGGGGCGTTCACGGTCCGGACACGGCGAATTAACCGTTTATCGCGGCGCACGCACTTCGTACTTCATGCGCCGCACAGCTGTAATTTACCGATCGGTCAAAAGTCATTTTGGATTACAATTTTCAGGGATAAATAATAATTTAGCTTATAACACCTTACCTCTTCACAGCAACAGAGTCCTGGCGAACTTCTCTTCCTCACTGTCAGACGAACGCGACGCTGGTCCGCTCGTGGTTCTGGTCTCGCGACCCGATCAAAACATAATTCCATTATTGCGGTTTTGTGCTTCCATGATTGAGGTTTTTGGCGAACGATTTTTCAAAACAAATAACAGTAGTAATTAAAAAAAGACTGGCGAAGGCGTGTGTGTCACTCAGCCTCCGTCGGTCTATGACCGTGGAAGAAATCATAACGTCTACTCTGCTGGAACCAACACAAAATAAGCACCGCCTGTGGCCGAACATGCCAATCCGCGAATGGCACTCCCTGTCACACAGGTTGCATTTGTGGATGGTCTCCGTGCTGCTGGGTCTGTGACGGTTCTTCCTGTGGGTCCTTTTTTGATCCGCTGCAGCAGCCAGTCTTCACCCAGCCTTAAAAAAAACAGCTCGCGAACTTCTCTGCTTCAATTGGCTTACTGCATTCACAGCGTTGGGAGGCGGGTCCTTCTGGCTAGGTTTTCATTCATTGGTTCTTCAAGGTTTCAGAAACCCAATTCAAGGCTCTTATTAGTCGAATGAGATGTCAATCAGATGAACTAATCTGTTCGCGGCTGTGTCTGCAGCTTTTATTTTCAGTGCCCGCTTGGACGCCATACACCACCTACATCACCATCTCCATCAGGATCTCCATCATGCGTCCGAGGGTGCACGAGGGCACTCTCGTGCGCCCTCGTGCGCTCTAGGACGCAAAGACTTGCCCGTCCGCGGTACAATGGAGCGCAAGAGGTTAACATAACGTTACGCTGGTGCCGCACTTCTCTCTTCTCCCGGCGGCCCAGCGACTCCTCTTCTCCACGGGGGGTGCCCAACCTTTGCTGCTCCGTCTGGGCCCCCCGGTGGCCTCCCTTCTCATAGACCATAGTTTTCTGGGTGGAGAAGTCTTACCCCTAGCTCCCCCCCAAAGAAAAAACACCCAGAATGGGCCTTAACTCCCCATCCTTTGGGCTTCAGCCGACGTCCATAACAGTTGTAACGGAGGGTCACTGGCTCTGTCGCGCTGCTCTGCTGGTGGGATGCCTCAGGGGGCATGTCAGTCTGTGGGAGGAAAAGGGGAGGGGGAGAAAACACATCCTCTTCATGAGTGCCTGTCCCTGCTGAGGAGTCACCAACCTGTGGAGCCCCCAGTGGGGGACATCCGCTCCGCGCCGGGGAGCCCAGGCCAACACCACCTGCTCATCTGCCAACACAAAAGCGGGCTTAAGCCTGTCGATGCAGACGGCCTCTCTACGTCCCCCCAAGTCTAACAGGAAATGTTTCGCCCCAGGTTCCAACACTCTGAACTCAAGCTTTTTGGGATGAATACACGGAGAAAGCAGTGGTGGGCTGGGCCTGGTACCCTCCCTACCTCTGCGTTACATACAGGACGTGTGGGCGGCTCGGCCTCGGGCGCGGGGTTGTCTGGTAAAAATTCACCGGGGATCCGCAGCGGTTGGGAAAAAATGAGTTCTGCTGGGGAGGTTGCCAAATCCTTCTTCGTTGCAGAACGCAACCCTAAAAGAACCCAAGGCAGGCGGTCTGCCCAATTTGCATCTGTGAGCGAAGCCCTGAGTGCTGCTTTAAGTGACCTGTGGAAACGCTCGCATAACCTGTTGGCCTGGGGGTTGTATACGATAGTGCGGTGAATGTTGACCCCCAGGCTCTAGGCCATCACGAACCAGAGTTCTGAAATGAACTGTGGACCCCTGTCAGACGTGATGTCCGAAGGAGCTCCGAAACGTGCCACCCAAGCTGACAAAAAAGCACGCGCTACTTCCGTGGACGTGGTAGAATCTAGCAGTACTGCTTTGGGCCAGTGCGTGGTGTGGTCGATGACCGTCAAAAGATGCGTAAACCCCTGCGATGGTGGAAGGGGCCCCACCAGGTCCACGTAGACGTGATCAAACTTCTTAGCCAGGAAGTGGAACAGCTCGAGGGGAGCCCTGGTGTGCCAATGCACCTTGGCTCGTTGGCACGCGACGCAAGCTGCTGCCCCCTCTTTCACCTCTTTACACAAATGCGGCCAGACGAATTTTACCCCTGCTAGTTTCACTGAAGCGTGCACTCCCGGGTGCACGAGGGAGTGGACCGACTCGAAAACCCAATGGCGCCAAGAGATTGGGACCGCAGGGCGCGGGCGGCCTGTGGAGATGTCACAGAGTAGGAGAGGGCACCCTTCTTGTAGTACCCTGCTCTCCAGCCTTAACCCTGTTGGTCCAGACTGGAACGCGCAAATGTCCGCATCTCCAGCTTGCTCCGTGGCCATGGTGAGGTAATCTATTCCCACGTAGACCTGGGCAACCAATGCGCGTGAGAGGCAGTCTGCCACCACGTTGAGTTCACCGGCCACGTGCCAAATGTCGATTGTAAACTCTGAGATTGTGGCCAGCTGCCGTTGCTGCCGGGCCGACCACGGTTCCGAGACTTTGGCCATGGCGTACGTTAGCGGCTTGTGGTCCACAAATGCGGTGAAGTCACGCCCCTCCAGCCAGAGCTGGAAATGGTGTATCGCAAGGTGGAGAGCCAGCAACTCTCTGTCAAATGTGCTGTATTTGCGCTCAATGTCATGCAAAGTTTTGCTGAAAAATGCAAGCGGCTGCCACGAGCCTGCGACGCGCTGCTCCACCACGGCCCCTATAGCCACATCCGATGCATCCGTAGTGAGCGCTATCCGTGCCGACGGATCTGGGTGCGCTAGGAACGCGGCCTTTGCCAGTGCTCTTTTGACGTTTGAAAAAGTCTGACCCTGCTCGGGAGTCCAGTCGATGCTGTCCGCAGGTTTCTTTTTTTTTAAGAGCAGCGTACAACAGCTGTATCAGCTGGGCTGCATGGGGGAGGAAACGGTTGTAAAATAACCATCCCCAAAAACTCCTGAAGCGCCCTCACCGTCTAAGGACGCTCTGGTGCCGCTGCGTTCACGGTGAAGGTTCTGGTCGCCAGGATGATGTGATCTGCTTCCTCTCGCTGCCGCTGGGAGGTTTCTGAGGAACAGGTGGGCGAACAGGAACAGCTCATCATCTCTGCCCATCAATCCCAACATGCTCTCTATCAATTCCATGGTCGATCTGTCCCCTAACTCAGAACGTGTCAGGAGCCTTTCTGCTCTTTCACAGTCCGAAAGTGTGTATATATTATATATCTGGATAAGCATCTTCTTGAGCGCCTCGTATTTTCTGTGGACTGGTGGCTCTTGGAACAGGCTTGCCACCTGCTGCGTGGTGCGCGCGTCCAGCGCAGTGACCACATAGTAGTATCTCGTCTCATCTGCTGTTACCCCGCGGAGAGCGAACTGGGCTTCCGTGTGTAAGAACCAGGCTGTCGGGTCGTGCAGCCAAAAGTCCAGGATCTTGACTGAAACAGCGCACGCAGCGCTGGTGCTTCCTCTCCAGGATGTCTCCAGGGTGCTCGTCTCACCTTCCATTGCACGTCAGGGTCACTAGTGTAGAGAGAATGATCAAGGCGAGGCAATGAACTGAATCAACACAGACTTTATTGTCTCTCTAACAAGTCAGGATCCCCCCCCCCACATCCAGGAAGCAACTCCAGCAGTTCCTTGGGTTTGCCAATTTTTATCGCCACTTTGTGCCCAGGTATAGCATGGTGGCCTGCCCGCTGACCTGTCTCATGTCCCCGAAGGTTACTTTCCACTGGACGGAGGAGGCTGCAGCAGCGTTCAGTGCCCTCAAGAGGGAGTTCTCATCGTCCCGCGTCCTCACCCAGGTGGACCCGGCCCTCCAGTGCTTGGTTGAGGTGGATGCTTCGGACTCCGGGGTGGGAGCAGTGCTCTCCCAGCGCTCTCCGATAGACGGGGTGATCCGCCACTGTGCCTTCTTCTCGCACCGCGTGTCTCCAGCAGAGAGAAATTACAGCATTGGTGACAGGGAACTCTTGGCGGTAAAACTCGCGTTGGAGGAGTGGCGCCACTGGTTGGAGGGAGCTGCCCAGCCTTTTGTAGTGTGGACCGACTATAAGAACTTGGAATATCTGAGGACTGCTAAGCGGTTGAACTCCCGTCAGGCCCGCTGGTCCCTGTTCTTTGGTTGGTTCGACTTCATGATCACCTATCGCCCCGGGGACAAGAATGCAAAGCCGGACGCCCTCTCCAGGCAATTCTCAGTGGAGGTATCCGAAGACCAGGAACAAACTATCCTTCCCCCATCCTGTGTCGTTGGCGCCCTCGCATGGGACATCAGGGAGAAGGTCGTGAAGGCGCAGGAGGCTGAGCCCGATCCTGGAGGTGGCCCCTCGGAACGGTTGTTTGTCCCCACATCGGTCCGGGGTGAGGTCATTCAGTGGGCCCATGCCTCGAAAATTACATGTCACCCAGGGGTGTCCCACATGATTGAGCTTCTCCAGAGGTCGTTCTGGTGGCCGGGGCTGCGAAAGGACGTCAATGCCTACATCCAGGCCTGCGCTCAGTGCGCCACGGGAAAGTCGTCTTCCTCCCCACCAGCTGGGCTCCTCCATCCCCTGCCGGTCCCTAGTCGCCCCTGGTCACACATCGCCCTGGATTTTGTGACGGGCCTCCCGCCATCTAATCACTTCACGACGGTCCTACCATTGTTGATCGCTTCTCCAAGGTGGCCCACTTCGTTCCCATCCGGGGACTGCCGACAGCGCGGGAGACAGCGGACCTTTTGGTGCAGCACGTCATACGCCTCCATGGGATCCCCACTGATGTCGTCTCGGATCGTGGACCCCAGTTTGTTTCCCAGGTTGGGAGGGCATTCTGTCACCCACTGGGGTCAACGGTAAGCCTGTTGTCTGGTTGCCACCCGCAGAGCAATGGGCAGTGCGAACGGGCGAATCAGGAACTGGATGCTGCCCTGCACTGTGTCATTGCTTCCAGCCCTTCCTCTTGGAGCAGCCACCTGCCGTGGATCGAGTACGCCCATAATTCCACGGTTTCTTTGGCGATCGGGATGTCCCCCTTCAGGGCATCCTTGGGGTATGACTCTCCACTGTTTCCGGAGGAGGAAAAGGAGGTGGCGGTGCCTTCTGTCCGCGCCCATGTCAGACGCTGCCGCCGGCTCTGGATCACCACCCGCAGAGTTCTCCTTCGGACCATCAAGCATAACACCAGGATGGCCAACCGCCGTAGGAGACCGGCTCCCGAGTACAAGGTGGGTCAGCAGGTATGGCTGTCAACATATAACATTAACTTAAAAGCAGAGAAACGTAAGCTGGCCAAGTGTTTCATTGGACCTTACCCTATTGTTCGAGTGGTTAACCCTGTGGCTGTTCGCCTAGCTCTCCCCCCCTCCCTCCGCATCTGCCCGACCTTCCATGTTTCACAGGTGAAACCCGTCTGTTCCAAGTCCCCTTTGTCCACCCCCCCAAGGCTCCACCTCCCCCAGTGGTGATCGGTGGCCATCCGGCGTGGGGAGTCACTGCCATCCTGGACGTCCACCACCGGGCTCGCAGCCTACAATACCTGGTGGACTGGGAGGGATTCGGCCCCGCGCACAGGTCCTGGGTACATCCGTCTTTTGTCCTTGACAAACAACTCATCAGAGACTTTCATCGGACGCACCCGGGTAAGATAGGGCAGGTGCCAGGAGGCACCTCTAGAGGGGGGAGTACTGTCATGGCACCCACAGGGCCATCATCAGTCTCAGCTGCGCGCACACCTGCTGCCAATCGTCAGCGGGCTTTAAGAGCTGGGTCTGTCAGCGACTCAGCACGGAGCCGTCTGTCAAACTCCCGTGGACACGTCTCTTGTCTTCAGCCACGTCCTGGCTCTTCCTCTAACCAGGAGCAACACGTCGCAGCACGTAAGCTTAACCTTCACTCACCTTGTCAAGTTCCTCTCCCCTGTGCACAGGTGGACCTCCCTGGCGGCGGATTCTCTCTCCCCGGTGGCGGTTCAGCTCCACTCCAGCATCAGGGTAACTCTCACTCCTCCCTGCACAGAGCCAGACGCTCTCTCCCTGGCTATCGCCCTCAGGGCAAACCGGAGCCCAGCATCACCACCTGCAAAAGTAAGCAACTGTCATTATTGCTCCTTCAGCGCTGGTGCAGCATTAACGTCTCTGCTTTGTCTCCATAGGGTTGCCAGGCCGAACGGCGTCCTGCTCTGCCCCAGCACGAGTCCTGCACTTCACGCACCACATTGTACATACACGCACTCACACACAAGACACAGGTTTCTAATAAAAGGATAATTGTAATTCCCTCGAGTCTGTCTTCAGTCCCCTGGATCCAGAATTATGTCAGCTTTGAATGGGTCATACTCGAGTTTGATCTGTGGAATCTACCAGCTGCAGCCAGACGGCGCTGGCGTCCTGCCTGCAGAGGGTGCCCATTTGCCACAAATGCATGTCCAATGCAGATAATTATGAATCTTTTATTATTATTTTTATTCTTTTGATTCTCATGGCACCCTCAAAAGAATGCTGCCCCGGGTGCTTGCTCACATGGCCCATAGCTGAGTCCACCACTGCTCAAGATAAGGAGATCTGGTGGTGGAATGAGAAGGTACGGGAAAATATTCACAGGAAGAGGTCAGCAAAGAAAATGTTGAATATCCAAGGAGATAAAGAAAGTAGACACAAATACTTGGCGTCCAGCTGTTTGCCAAAGAGAGAGGTAGTAAAGGGAAAGAAAAAAAATATAGTGACTTGTATGTGAGACTGGACAACTCTGGTCTACTTTCTTTATCTACAGAAGTTCTCTGACGACTCCGCGATCGTCAGCCTCATCTCCAACGGAGATGAAGCTGAGTACAGAGGACTTATCCAGAACTTCGTGGACTGGTGCCATCGGAACTGCCTCCAGATCAACGCGAGGAAAACTAAGGAGCTGGTGGTGGACTTCCGCAGGCAAGGACAACCCCTCACAGCACCAGTAAACATACAGGGAACAGACATTGAGCTGGTGACATCCTACAAGTACCTTGGTGTTCATCTGAACAATAAACTAGACTGGTCACACAATACCGACGCACCCTACAAGAAGGGACAGAGCAGGCTGTTCCTACTGAGGAGGCTCAGGTCTTTTGGCGTACAAGGTGCGCTGCTGAAGATATTCTACGACACGGTGGTGGCATCAGCCATCACTTTTGGAGTGGTCTGCTGGGGCAACGGCATTACAGCAGCTGATAGGAAGAGACTGAACAAACTGATCAAGAAAGCTAGATCTGTCCTGGGGCAACGCCTTGACCCAGTGGAGGAGATAGGAGAGAGAAGGATGGTGGCTAAACTGTCATCTCTGCTGGAGTCCGAGTCCCACCCTATGCAGGACATATTGAACACACTGAGGACCTCATTTAGCAGTAGACTACATCATCCTAGGTGCGCAACCGAGAGGTTTTGCAGGTCCTTCCTACCTACGGCTGTCAGACTGTATAACCTAAGCAGGGCTGCTCGCAGAGATAGCAAAAAAACGTGACGACCTAGTAGTATTGAATGCAAAAGACGCAACAGACTTACACAAATGGTCCCCTCCAGTATACAACTAGGACAATATCAGTCGCTACGGAGGGTGACAATATGTATGGGTACATAGTCATACTATGTAGGATAACTAAGTAGACGGTTATGCTGTTTATTCCATCTTGCTACAATGCTCCGCACTTTGTATATATATTTATGTGTACGTATGTATATCCACTGCTCTTATTTATATTTTTCGTATCTTCTTAATTATTGCTCTGAGTGTTGCTATCCCTGTGCTGTTGCAATCCTGGAATTTCCCCATTGTGGGACTAATAAAGGCTTATCTTATCTTATCTTATCTTATCTTATCTTATCTCCCTGGTAATTCCACTTTTTTTTTTGCCAACTTCTTCCTGTGAATACTTTCCTGTACCTTCTCATTCCACCACCAAGTCTCCTCTTCCTCTTTCCTCTGTTCAGTGAATACATAAAAAAAAAATCATCAAGGAAGGAGAAAAGGACTTTTATCAATTGGCTAGACAGAGCGATCGAGACAGAAAGGATGCGCAGAGGATTAGTTTGATTTAAGGACAGAGATGGTAATGTAATAAGTGAGGAGAGTGTGTTGAAAAGATGGAAGGAGTACTTCAAGGAGCTGATGAATGAAGAAAATTAGAGAGAGAGGAGGGTAGATGAAGGAAAGATAGTGAATCATGAAGTTCCAAGGATTAGCAAGGTGGAAGTGAGGACAGCTATGAAGAGGATGAAGAGTGGAAAGGCAGTTGCTCTAGATGACATACCTGTGAAGGTATGGAGATGTTTAGGAGAGATGTCAATGGACGTTTTAAACCAGATTAACACAACCTTGAAGAGTGGCAGGATGCCAGAGGAATGAAGAAGAACTGTAATGGTGCCGATCTTCAAGACCAAGGGTGATGTGCAAAGCTGTGGTAACTAAAAAGGTATGAAGTTCATGTTTATTTTTTACTTTATTAATCCTGAAGGGAAATTCATGAGCAACCACCTGGATGTGGCATCTACTGTGTAGCACCAGTCCCTTCACCTTTCATGCACACATTTCACCTAGGACCACTTTAGAGTCTCCAATTAATGTAGTATGACTTTTTTGAAGGAGGAAACCAGTGCACCCAAAGTAAACCCACATGAGCATGAGGAGAACATGCAAAGTCTACACAGACAGGCCCTGCTGGCTGATGGATTTGAACCTATGACCTTCTTGCTTTGAGGTGAAAATGCTAACCACTATACCTCCATGCTGCGTTCAGCCATTCTATGGAAACATACTACAGATGCAATGTTTGCTTTAAGATTGTTGATGGAGCGGTAGTCAGAAGGAGTTGCACTGTATCTTTGTGGATCTAGAGAAAGCATAATATCATATTATTATGATAAGGTGCCAAGAGAGGAAGTATGGTACGGAAAGAGGAAGTCAGGAGTGGCAGAGAAGTATGTGAGGGTGGTACAATAACATAAAGTCAGTGAAATAGAAATCATTTGACATGACAGAATCCGTGAGAATCAATGTTTAACACTGGAAACGTCAAACTCTGAATGGACTTTAATCTCCCATGAGTCTATGCACTCTGGTGGGAAACTGCAGCAACAAAGCTGTAAGGATTAATCAACAGGGTAAACGGAGTAGCACCAAGTCATGTTCCTTGACACCCAGTGAATGAATAGTGAAATGTTACACCATCAAACAGTTTCATGCCTACAAGCTATGAGAGAAGGAGCTTTGTCCAACATCAAAAATTTGTTGTATGGGCTGCACTTCATTTAAAAGCCAGAGGTCACATAAGACCTTTCCAGGTAGCAAACAAACAAACAAAAAAGGTTTTAAAACCATGTAAAACAGAATTTTAAGAATTTCTGTCAGAGGTTTATAAGCTGAAATAAACTTAAACTGATAATTCTGATTTCATAAGTAGTTTGATTTTTTATGATGTATCTGCATGCAAAACAAGCCACAAAACACAAGCTTGATGCTGTGAATTCTTTATTAACTGAAATGTGAAGTTTAAGAGAGTGATGGATATTTCATTCAAGTCAGTTCATCCTGGGCGTAACAGCACTTTGACAAAAATGTTTAAGAATGTCTGCCATTTAGTCATCAGGAGGTCTCCTACTTGGAACAGACACTATAAAATGAATTTTGTTTAGTCAACTGTGTAATTAACAATTCTTTAAACAAAGAGGCACCTTGTTCCAGACATTGGATGGTTTTTGAGATATTAAACTATTTGTTAAATGATTGCTTTCACTGTAATGCATTTACTGGCTGACTTCATAAGGGATGATTAAAAACTGTTAATTACCGTCGCCAAGGGAGGAGATAATGTTCTTGTAGGCATTGGTTGGTTGGTTGGTTGGTTTGTTTGTTTGTCTGTCTGTTAGCGACATAACTCCAAAAGTTATGAACAGATTTTGATGAAATTTTCAGGAAAGGTGTGTAATGGCACGGGGAACAGATGATTAGATTTTCGTGGTGATCCACATCACGATCTGGATCCAGGAATTTTCTTAACATTATTTTATATATTACAGTGGTGTGAAAAAGTCTTTGCCCCCTTCCTAATTTCTCATTTTTTTGTATGTCACACTTAAATGTTTCAGATCATAAAACAAATTTAAATATTAGACAACATAAAATGCGGTTTTTAAATGAAGGTGTTTATTATTAAGGGGAAAAAAAATCCACACCTACATGGCCCTGTGGGAAAAAGTGATTGCCCCCTAAACCTAATAACTGGCTGGGCCACCCTTAGCAGCAACAACTGCAATCAAGCGTTTGCGTTAACTGGCAATGAGTCTTTTACAGCACTGTGGAGGAATTTTGGCCCACTTATCTTTGCAAAATTGTTGTAATTCAGCCACATTGGATAGTTTGAGCATGAACCACCTTTTTAAGGTTATGCCACAGCATCTCAATTGGATTCAGGTCAGGACTTTGACTAGGACACTCCAAAGTCTTCATTTTGTTTTTCCTAAGCCATTCAGAGGTGGAATTGTTGGTGTGTTTTGGATCATTGTCCTGCTGCAGAACCCAAGTGCGCTTCAGCTTGAGGTCATGAACAGATGGCTGGACATTCTCCTTGAGAATTTTTTGGTAGACAGCAAAATTCATGGTTCCATTTACCACAGCAAGTCTTCCAGGTCCTGAAGCAGCTGAACAGCCCCAGACCATCACACTACCACCACCATATTTTACTGTTGGTATGATGTTCCTTTTAAGAAATACTATGTTACTTTTACACCGGATGTAATGGGACACACACTTTCCAAAAAGTTCAGCTTTTGTCCCGTCACAGCACAGAGTATTTTCCCAAAAGTCTTGGGGATCATCAAGATGTTTTCTGGCAAAACTGAGATGAGCCTTTATGTTCTTTTTGCTCAGCAATGATTTTTGTCTTGAAACTCTGCCATGCAGGCCATTTTTGCCCTGCCTCTTTCTTATGGTGGAGTCATGAACACTGACCTTAACTGAGGCAAGTGAGGCCTGCAGTTCTTTGGATGTTGTTGTGAGGACTTTTGTGACCTCTTGAATCGCTGCGCTCTTGGGGTAATTTTGGTCGACTGGCTACTCCTGGGAAGGTTCACCACTGTTTCATGTTTTTGCCATTTGTGGATAATGGCTCTCACTGTGGTTCACTGGAGTCCCAAAGCTTTAGAAATGGCTTTATAACCTTTTCCAGACTGATCAATCTCAGTTACTTTGTTTCTCATTTGTTCCTGAATTTCTTTGGATCGCAGCATGATGTCTAGCTTTTGAGGATCTTTTGGTCTACTTCACTTTGTCAGGCAGGTCCTATTTAAGTGATTTATTGATGGAGAACAGGTGTGGCAGTAATCAGGCCTGGGTGTGGATAGAGAAATTGAGCTCAGCTTTCCAAAGATGTGACAAACCACAATTAATTTATGTTTTAATGGGGGGGGGGGATCACTTTTTCACACAGGGCCATGTAGGTTTGGATTTTTTTTATCCTTAATAATAAACACCTTCATTTAAAAACTGCATTTTGTGTTTACTTGTGTTATCTTTGTCTAATATTTAAACTTATTTGATGATCTGAAACACTTAAGTGTGACAAACATACAAAAAAATGAGAAATCAGGAAGGGGGCAAATACTTTTTCACACCACTGTATATTGCGCTTTTCATGTATTGCCCTTTTAAGAGATGTCCACAGAGTTACAGCGGAGTTACATGCATGGTCACACCATAGGGCCACACACCTCTGCAACCCGGAAGCAGTGCACTCTTACCACCAAACATTGCAGAAAAAGTAAAACAGCTTGGAACGAAAAGGAATGTGGTCTCCATCCACATAATATGCGATGATTAACATTATTTTAATCTGAAGACGACAAGAAAAAGCAAACAAAGTGTGCAGTTTAAGACAGGGTTTGGAGTGCGTGCGGACATAACTTCGGCCGGCAGACAAGGATGTGAGCCACATGACCCACATGGTATGTAAACTTCAGCACTGGACAATGTAAAATTGTCCAGTGACAATGTAAAATTGTCCAGCAACACGGGGAGAACATGCAAACTCCACACAGCTCACTGTTGGTCGGGGGCTGGGATCGAACCCACGATCTCATGATCCCCGCGATCCCCCGGCCGAGGGTAAACTGTGCTGCCGCAGTGCTAAACCACTGCGCCAAAATTTAGTTTTGTGAAATCACAATAGGCCTGTTCTGTTATGCTCATTTACTACGCACTGCAGTGATATGATACCGCACTGTTGTGTAATATTGTGTAACCTTGTCAGTAAACTGTAAGGGAGAAGACTGGAGTAAAAAAAAAAGAAAAATGACCTGAAAAACATGGAATTGCCCAGCCCCAATGTATGGTCAATACAATTATGATAGTTTTGTTATTATAATGCAGTCATATTGTTTTTGCTGCTGTTTCTCTGACTGCTAGCAGGATCCCACAAAAACTCTTAGATGGATTTGGATGAAATTTTCACCAGAGTGGCCCTTGGCCCAAAGATGAACTCACTAGATTGTTGGAGGTTATCTGTGAGTGCATACCTCCACCAAGGCCCTATCTCGCAATGTACAGATGATGATATGGACAGACAAAGGGATAGAGGGGAGGACAAAGGGAGGGAGGGACGCAGCCTTGGTGGAGGTATGCGCTCTCTGAGTGCCCTCTAGTTTCCATATTTTAACATGTTTTAACATGTTTCTCTGTATAGTATGGTATGATAACTGATATCATTAACACAAGAAACCTTTTCTCTTATTTAAACAGGACACAATGTACTCTTGTTGCAGCATTATAGCATGAATATTGGGACAATGTGGTGCTTAGTCAGTGCTAACATGATATAACAGCAAACAGGTTTTGTTTCTCAGTCATTCATCTCTGTTTCTTGATTATGGGTGTTTATTCTTGGTGAACTACTGTTCTTCTGCATCACTTCATTTCAGTAAGACTGGGATAACAGGAGGAAGAGGAGTCTGAAGAAGATATTCTGCTTTATCTGTAGAGGTAAAGCATAGGTACATACATCAAAATTTCATTCAGATTAACTTTTAGGAAAGTCTCATTATATGACATTTATTGTACCAACAATGTCATGAGTGAGTGTGCAAAAACACTCACTTATAAAACTAATAAGAAATTATGAGAAAAAAATCTAATACTTTGTTATTTCCAGGTGGTGGGGTGTATAAATTACTTTTTACATCTGTCCCTTTGTGGAGATGAATCTCTGTGTCTTCTACAGTGCTGTGAAAAAAGCATTTCCCACTTCCTGATTTCTTATATTTTTGCATATTTGTCACACATGTTTCAGATCATCAAACAAATTGTAATATTAGACAAAGATAACCCTAGTAAACACAAAATGCCATTTTTAAATGATAATTTCATTTATTATGGGGGGGGGGGGCGGCTATCTGTCATGAGCCGAGCTGATGGTTCCCAAGCTCAGGCTTCATGACGCTTTCCTGTTCCATATTATCTGTGGTTTATGCTACCTTTGGCTTTCCATATATTTTCTGTACCTTTTGCCTCTGGTAGCCACTCCCCCCTCTCCTGTCAGTTCCTGACAGGTGATTCCAATCCGTCATAAACTCTCCATGTGCTCTGCCATTGCGCACGGAGAAGGAGAAAGGATGGAAGGATTTAAATGCAGGAGTTCACCACACACACACATTTATTGACAAACAGTGTTCACAAAAAAAAAGACCGAACAAAGTTGGTCACAGTACAATATGAATGCGCTCGGAGAGTGGGAAAGACTATAGGGAGTTCAACTACTCGGGGTGGGGGGTGGGGGAACGCAAACAGGGCAAAAGCCTAAGCGTAGCAGTTATGCTGCGGGGAGAAACGCTACCAGAAGCGTAGCAGAATTACTGCAAGGGGGAGAACACTTCTGGTCCAGCATAGCAGCAACCGCACAGGGAAACGCAAACAGTTTACTCACGAGTAGGAACAGCCCCGAAAGTCCACTACTCTCAGCGAGCATAATCCAAGTCCTTCCTGACGTGACAGTCACACCCTGGAGAATGAGAGTGACTCGTATAATGATCCAGCAACGTTTGTCTAGCGAAGAGCTGCTTAAATCCAAACGCCGCTGGCCATACAAATTAGGAACACCTGGGGGAGGTGCGGGAAAGATAATTACTGGGGCTGGGACAACTGGTGGAATTAAGGAGAGCGAGGGGGCACGGTTGGACCGACAGACTGTCAGCAGCGTGGGAAAAAGATCACAGAGGCTGACTAACAGCTGCCGGTCAGGCAGTGGCTATGGTAATGGGATAAGTACAAGAATACACAAAATGCACATAAACAATGAATCCAAAACCCACAGAGAGATCAAGGCCGAGCCGGGGAAGGCCAAGCCGGCTCGGCTTGTGACACTATCCAAACCTACCTGGCCCTATGTGGAAAAAGTAATTGCCCCCACCCCACATCATGAATTAAGTGTGATTAACCACATTTTGTGGAAAGCTGAGTTCAATCTCATGAGCCACACCCTGGCCTGATTACTGCCAGACTTGTCAAATCAAGAAATCACTTATTTAGAACCCCTCTGACAAAGTGAAGCAGGCTAAAAGATCTCAAAAAGCAACACATCATGCCCCAATCTAAAGAAATTCAAGAACAGATGAGAAACAAAGACCCAGAATAACATCTAAAGAACTGCCTTTGTTTGGACACTGGTCCATGATTCAACAATAAGAAAGAGACTGGGCAAAAACAGCATCTCTGGGAGAGTTCCAAGGTAAAAACCACTGCTGACCACAAAGAACACAAAGGTTCATCTCACATCTGCCAAAAAACATCTTGATGATCCCCAAGACTTGGAAAAATATTCTGTGGACTGATGAAACAAAAGCTGAACTTTTTGGAAGGTGTGCATCCCGTTACATCTGGTGTAAAACTAACACAGCACTTCATGAAAAGAACATCATACCAGCAGTCAAACATGGTGGTGGTAGTGTGATGATCTGGGGCTGCTTTGCTGCTCCAGTACCTGGATGACTTGCTGTAATTTATAGAACCATGAATTCTGCTCTCTACCACAAAATCCTGAAGAATGTCCAGCCATCAGTTTGTGACCTCAAGCTCAAGCGATGTAAAAGACTCATTGCCAATTATCACAAACGCTTGATTGCAGATTTGCCACCAAAGGTGGAACAACCAGTTACGGTATTAAATTTATGGGGCAATTACTTTTTCACATAGGGCCAGGTAGGTTTGGATAGCTTTTAATCCCTTAATAAATGAAATCATAATTTAAAAACTGCATTTTGTATTTACTTGGGTTATCTCTGTCTAATATTAAAATTTGTTTTATGATTTGAAACATTTAAGTGTGACAAATATGCAAAAATTTAAGAAATCAGGAAGTGGGGGGATACTTTTTCATAGCACTGTATGCTTTTTATTGTTTTAATATTTGTACACCCTTAAAGATTTAGCTAAACAGTTACCAAAAAGGAATCCCACTCACTTCGCAATACATTTACTTTTTCTCAGTCTATATAGTGATATTCACTTGGCGCTAAATCCAGCTACACATCATCAGGAAATGTTCACGTACCGGGTGCTATTCCACACTTCTCTTCCCTCTGTACATCACTGGAGGAAACAAGATTGAAGTGATAGAACTAATAAAAGTTTCATAATCTAGAAATTTCAGTATATAGCACTTTATACATTTTAAGCTTAGTAAAAATATTAACAGCAATACTCACCAGTGCCAATATTGCTTCCTGAACAAGAGACTAAAAAAAAGAAACATTTGCTTCAGTTAAATTCTGATTTACTCTATTGATATTTAGTTGTATTTTAATTAAAAACAAATGACTTCCCAATGATTAATAACTTCTTCAGTATGTAATTGTTCTTTGAATTTACAGTCATAATTTCTGTTTTTATGGGGGGGGGGTGAAAAGTTCATAGTGGTCAAATTTGACCAAATGTGGTTTATTTTTCAACCGCAGGGATCCAAGCGCTGCAACAGCGATGGAAGAAATGTGTGGACTGAAGGGGAGACTATGTTGAAAACTAACTTTGTCAAATTTGACCACTATGAACTTTTTAGCTTATGAACTTTTCAGCCCCCGCCCCCCATGTACTTGCGGACTGAAGCTGTTCTCTTAAAATATAGAAATGTGGGGGGAAAAAGGTTATTCATTAGAAAAACTACGCGCCCTAAAGCAAAACCGTTTCACACCAGCTGACATTGAGTCATGTCTGCCTTACCTGAGTACAGTCTCTGAGCACAGAATGGCACTTTGCTGCCATCCTGCATGAGTGGGGCTACCACTACATGATAAACCTCCCCACACAGGATGTTGCTGATGTTGCAGCTGTTCTGCCCTGATACAGCAGTGCAGTTGTAGTCGCTGCTCCTTCCTTCCATCTCTACGGACACATTGTGGCTCATGCTGGTGTGGCGCCAGGAAACCCGCACAGAGTTACTGCCCAACTTGTAGAGCCTGACACCCGACGGGCAGCATGGGCCTGTGGAAAACACACACTGATGAAGAAATGGGTCTCTTGTGACTAATATTTATGAATACAAACATGTCAATAGCCCTGAAGCTTGGAGAAATTTTACTTTTTTCTTCTGTACATCTCGCTATGTATTGACTCAATGACAAAGTTGGTTTTGAAATCAAATAAGTAAATATTTAAGCAGAGAACACTCAAATTATGTTTTTTTGACACCAATACAATTTGTCTGATAATACCTTAACCTTTCCATAAATACAACAGTCAATCTAAATTAAACACGACATACGGTATGTGTGTGTTCAATGTCTTGATCCAGTTATACAAAATATTTTAAAGTGGCTTTTAGTCAGAGATATGCTTACTAGGGCAGGGAATCCTCAAGAATTTCCAGAATCAATTTGATTCCAGTTCTTGAGGTTGTGAATCATTTCGGTCTGATTCAATCCAACCTGATTCAATATCGATTCATTCAAGGAATTTATCATTATACGATAGCTAATGTAATTATGTATTAACGTAATTACGTTAGCTAATGTGCTAAGCTAACACTACAGCTAGTCATAGCTAACACTGATACAAAGGAGTGACTCTGTCCCCGGTTCGTCTCACTGACCCGGCATCGGCCCAGCATCGGCCCGGTAGATGACGGCTGAGCCTCACGCACAGATTCTTAGAATCTTGTGATTGGGGCTCGGCGGAGGCGCTAACGGAGGCCACAGCTGGACAGGAGCCGGATCGGAGCTCAACTACAGTGGCGGGGCTTAGCGGAGGAGCTACCGAGGCCCCAGCTGGATAGGAGCCGGATCGGAGCTTAATCACAGTGGCGGGGCTCGGCGGAGGAACTACCGGGGCCCCAGCTGGACAGGAGCTGGATCGGAGCTCAACTACAGTGACGGTGGGTGGTGGAGCTCGGCGGAGGAGCTGCCGAGGCCCCAGCTGGACGGGAGCCGGCTCAAAGCTCAACTACAGTGGTGGTAAGCAATGGGGCTAGCAGCGGAGGGGGCTAGCTGAGGCCCCAACTGGATTCGAGGTCGGCTGGATCGGATACCAGCGACACCAGCAGAGATTGTCCTACTATCAACAGGTCAGTAAAAAAATGCCACCAAAGAAGGAGGAAATGTGAAGAGATCAAAAAATCTCTGAACTTCACGTCAGAAGAACTGACCAAAGTGGCCAATCAACAGACTAAATTATTAGGGCTAATGGAGGAGGTCCAAGAATTGAAATTAACAATTAAGGAAAGAGACAAAAAAATTGCAGACTTGGAGTGACGCATCGAGGATCTTGAACAATATTCTCGTATGTGTGGCGGTTTGGTGTCAACCCCCACAACACACAGGGACAGACAACTCGCTACTCCTGGGTTTTTTCCGCTGCATGCTGTGATCTAATCTGCCATTTATGCATTTCACTGCTGTGAGGTTAATGTGCCATCCATGCATTGTGTTCATGCATCCTGTCTGTGCCTCTCATATGCAAATGCTCATATCGACCCATGTGAATGCTTTGATGTATTGTTGTAGCTGAGTATATAAGCTGTCTGAATTTCATGTTCAACCTCTCAATCTCACTCTGCAACTGCTGCTGCAGGACACAGACATTGTGTCCCTCTTCTCTGAGAGCCGTGGGCTCGCTCCCGGCGCGCACGCACGGCGCCGGGAGAGGAGCTCGTGACGGCGGTATGATTAATAAAACCTGCTTAAAACCTCAAAAAAAAAAAAAAATAATAAATAATAATAATAATAATTAAATAATTTTTTTTTTGAGGTTAAAATGCTTAAATGCTTAAATGCATAAATTATCACATTAAGAACTGACTCAAAATCAGTTATGATGAATTTTGTTTGACTTGTGATTTGGCAGGGTGCTGGTGAGTGCTTGCTTTGGTGCTGGGGGTGTGTGGTGTTGGTCGCTGCCCTGGATGTCTGGTGTTCTGATGATTTGTGCTGCTCTATCTACCGTAGTGCCAATCGACAGCACAGTCCATGGATTTATGCTACTTTGTCCAAAACTATGATTGCTCCTTATTAATAAGATTTTTGTACATCTCCTAAAGCTAAAACTCACAACAAGCTACATTACATATTTATTTAAACTACAAATTTATTTAAACTA
The DNA here is from genome assembly GCA_020510985.1 of Pholidichthys leucotaenia. Classification (NCBI taxonomy): domain Eukaryota; kingdom Metazoa; phylum Chordata; class Actinopteri; order Cichliformes; family Pholidichthyidae; genus Pholidichthys; species Pholidichthys leucotaenia. The sequence goes on along the minus strand of CM035839.1, from coordinate 292,662,852 downwards.
CACTTTATTTAAACTACAAATGAGGTCACATACTATGGGAACTTGGGCAGCATGTTTTGATTGTGAAATTTTTACGGTAGCACATTTTGATATAGTAATATTTTCTATAAAATAATGCTCCCAGTAGATACATAAGCTATTTTACACCTCCAGACACTTCAAGGGCCCCATCAGAGCATGGGAAGCCAGTTTTGATAATGTATTTATTTCTAATTTCGGCTGCTCCCTTTAGGGGTCACCACAGTGGATCATCTACCTCCATCTCACCCTATCCCTTGCATCTGCCTCTGGAACACCAACCCTCTCCATGTCCTCCTTCACTACATCCATGAATCTTCTCTGAGGTCTTCCTCTTTTCCTCCTGCCTGGCAGCTACATCTTCAACAGCCTTTGTCCAATATTGACATATTATTCGGCCCAGGAAACACGCACGCAGGCTCAGGCAGATTTGAAAGCTTTATTGTCATTAACCAATGTGACGTGTATGGATGCGTGTGTGAGAGAAGGGGATGTATTGTGGGTGGAGGATGCAGGTCATGACAGAGCAGCACGCCGTGCAGCCAGACAACCCTATGGGCGAGAGGAGAACAGGGGTTAGCTGGGCAAACCACACAGGAGAGTGACAAGGTTGTGTGCTTACTTGTAGTAATTGTGGTGGCTGGCGTTGGCAAGGTCCCGAGCCTGGGGGACAGCGTCCTGCTGTGCGTCCGAGGAGAAGCGGCAAGGCAGAGGAGCGGCGAGGCGAGGGAGAGCGTGTCCGCCGCCGGGAAATCCACCTGTGCACAGGGGAAGGCTGACAGGGAAACAGGTGAGACAATAACTGACAGCTTACTTGTCGCGAAGAGGAATCAGCAGGCCTGGAGGGAAGGAAACTGCTGAAGGTTCCAGTATGCAGGGAGACAGACGGCTCCAGGCTGCAGCTCAGGGCGAGGTGGAATAAGTAGCTGTGCACTAATGAGATGCAGGTGTGCGCGCAGCTGAGGTGGATGCCCGTGAGCAGCGAGTGATGACAGTACTCCCCCCCCTACCAGCACCTCCTGGCGCTGGCTTACCTGGGTGCATCCGATGAAACTCCGCGATGAGGTCCTGATCCAACACCCACGAAGAGCGCACCCAGGATCTCCACTCTGGACCATAACCTTCCCAATCCACCAGATATTGCAGCCCACGACCTCGGCGCCGGGAGTCCAAGATGGCAGTAACACCCCACGCCGGGTCACCGTCGATCATCCTAGGCACAGGAGGAGACCTAGGAGGGGGGCAGAGTGGATTGGAAAGGACAGGTTTGATCTTAGATACGTGGAAGGTGGGACACACACGTAGGGAGGGGGGGAGGGCCAAACGCACAGCCACCGGATTGATAATTCTTGAAATCACAAAGGGGCCGAGGAATCACGGCGCGAGCTTCCTCTTCTCAGCCTTAAGGTTAATATCCTGGGAAGAAAGCCAAACCCGCTGATCCACCTGGTAGACAGGAGCTGGTCTTCTGTGGCGATTGGCGGTGGAACTGTTGTGCGCCGCTGTGCGTAAAAGTGCTTTCCTTGTCTTGGTCCACACACTCTGGCAGCGCCTCATGTGCGCCTGGACCGATGGGACAGCTAACTCACCCTCCTGCTCGGGAAACACGGGTGGATCGTACCCCAAGGACGCTTTGAAGGGCGACACACCAGTAGCAGAGGATCGGGCCGAGTTATGGGCGTATTCCACCCAGGTCAGGTAGGAGCTCCAGGACGATGGATTCGAGGATGTCACGCAGCGCAGGGCGGCCTCCAACTCCTGGTTAGTGCGCTCGCATTGCCCGTTAGACTGGGGGTGGTGACCAGAGGAGAGACTAACCGTGGCCCCCAAAGCGTTGCAAAAGCACCTCCAAACCTGGGAGACAAACTGCGGACCCCGGTCCGAGACCACGTCCAGCGGGATCCCATGCAGCCTGACGACATGTTGGACCAGGAGGTCGGTCGTCTCACATGCCGAAGGGAGACCCTGAAGAGGCACAAAATGGGCGGCCTTGGAAAATCTGTCCACAATTGTCAGGACCGTGTCAAAGGTGTTAGAGACAGGGAGACCGGTGACGAAGTCTAGGGCGATGTGTGACCAGGGCCTGCCCGGGACCGGCAGGGGCTGGAGTAGACCCGCAGGTGGAGAGTTTTGGTATTTGCCAGTAGCGCACTGGGGACAGGCCCGGACATAATTGGTGACGTCCTTTTGGAGATCCGGCCACCAGAACGAGCGTTGCAGCAAACTCACCAGGCGGGTGATGCCAGGGTGGCAGGCGAGCTTGGAGGTATGGGCCCAGTGGATCACTTCTCCTCGAACCGCCGAAGGAACGAAAAGCCTCCCCTCTGGCCCCCCGCCAGGATCTGGCTCCGTCTCCTGAGCCCTAAGAATCTTGTCCTTGATGGACCAGGAAATCGCCCCCACGACGCACGAGCTGGGCAGGATGGTATGTTCACACTCCTCCGGGTCCTCAGGGGCGAACTGTCTGGATAGGGCGTCGGGCAACCCATTCTTCGAGCCTGGACGGTAGGTGATGGTGAATTGAAAGCGAGCAAAAAATAGAGACCAGCGCGCCTGGCGGGCATTCAGGCGCCTCGCCGACCTCAAGTACTCGAGGTTCTTATGGTCCGTCCAGACCACAAAAGGCTGGTCTGCCCCCTCTAACCAGTGGCGCCACTCCTGCAGCGCGAGCTTGACAGCGAGGAGCTCCCTGTCGCTGACGTCATAATTGTGCTCCGCTGCCGATAACCGCCGGGAGAAGAAGGCGCAGGGCCGCTTGACGCCATCCACCGGCGAGCGCTGGGAGAGCACCGCCCCCACCCCCGTGTCGGATGCGTCGACCTCCACCAGACACTGCAGCACGGGATCGATCTGGGTCAGGACCCGGGAGGACGAGAACTCCGCCTGGAGAGTCTTGAAGGCAGTGGTCGCTTCCTCTGACCACTGGAAGGGCACCTTCGATGACGTGAGGCGGGTCAGGGGGGTGACAATGGCACCGAAGTTTGGGATGAAGCGCCGGTAGAAGTTAGCGAACCCAATAAACTGCTGCACCTGCTTCCTGGAGGTAGGTGTGGGCCACTTGACCACCGCTTTAACCTTAGCGGGGTCGGGGAGGATCTGGTTGTGTGAGATAACGAACCCCAGGAAGGAGGTGGTCCGGGCGTAGAACTCGCACTTCTCTGCTTTGATGTACAGGCGATTCTCCAGCAGCTGTTGCAGAAGCCGCCTCACATGGACCTGGTGCTCCTCCCGTGATTTAGAGAAGATGAGTATGTCATCTAGATATACAAAGACAAATACTCCCAGGAAGTCCCGAAGAACGTTGTTTATGAGACGCTGGAAAACGGCAGGTGCGTTGGTGAGCCGGAACGGCATCACAAGATATTCGAAGTGGCCGCTGGGCATCCTAAAGGCCGTCTTCCATTCGTCTCACTCCCGGATCCTAACGAGATGGTAAGCGCTGCGGAGGACAAGCTTGGTGAACCAGGTCGCCCCCTGGAGGGAGTGGAAGGCGGTGTCCATAAGCGGTAATGTGTAGCGGTCCTTGATGGTGATGTCGTTCAGCGCTCTGAAGTCGATACAGGGGCGTAGGGACCCATCCTTCTTTGCCACGAAGAAGAAACCCGCGCCAAGCGGGGACGAGGAGGGGCGGATGATCCCAGCGCTGAGTGACTCCTTGATATAGGTGTCCATCGCCTCGCGTTCTGGCACAGAGAGACTGTACAGGCGGCCAGATGGCAGAGGGGCCCCTGGGCAGAGGTTAATCGCACAGTCATATGGCTGGTGAGGGGGAAGGGACAAGGCTCTGGACTTGCTGAACGCTACCCCCAAGTCGTGGAACTCCTGCGGCACTAGAGTCAAGTCCGGGGGCTCGGAGACCGGCGCCGGCGGACGGGAGGACAGAGCACAAGCCGCCGACTGGAGGCAGGTGCCCAGACAGAAGGTGCTCCAGGACAGGACACTGCCGGTTCTCCAATCCAGGACAGGGTTATGCAGCCGCAGCCAGGGGTAACCCAGAATGACACGGTCCGACGAGGAGGGCAAGACGTAAAGGGTCAGATCCTCCCGGTGGTTGCCGGAGATGATGATGGGGACTGGCTTAGTGCGATGCGTCACTGTTCCCAGGGGAGAGCGAGAGAGAGTGACCAAGTTAAGCGGGGTAGACAGCAGTTGGCAGGGTATGCCCAAACGGGTTGCCAGGCTTCTAGAGATGAAACTCTGCTCTGCCCCAGAATCCACCAGTGCGTGTGTGAAATGCCCGGTGGAGTTGTGGCAGAAACGTACAGGCAATGTGCATGATGATAGGGGATTTGGCCGGTTAGAGTCCGCGAGGCCCCCTACAGTGACTCGCGGACCTCCCCGTTTGGCTTAACCGGGCACAGCTCCACGGGATGCTGGTCATCTCCGCAATACATGCAGAGACCCCGTTCCCGCCAGCGTTGTCTCTCCGCAAGAGGGAGCCTAGTGTGCCCGATCGCCATGGCCTCTGGTTCATCGGCGGACTCCGGAGCCGGTAACGCCAGGGGGCGAGACTGAGCTGGGCGGGCGGAAGCTCCGCGCGGGCGGCTGACAGACTTCTGCTCCGCGGCTTCGCTCACGTAGCCTGTTGTCCAGGCTAATGGTGAGCGAGATCAGCTCGGAGAGCCGCCCTGGGAGATCCCAACTGGCTAGCTCATCCCTCAGACCGGAACTGAGGCTACGGAGGAAGATACTGCAGAGAGAAGCCTCTCCCCAGCCCACCTCCTCCGCTGCCACCCGGAAGTCGACAGCGTATTCCGCCGCTGACCGGCTTCCCTGTTGGAGACTAAGAAGCTGATCAGCGAGGACGCTGTCATGACGCGAGTGGTCAAAGACCTCTAAAAAGTCCTGCACGAACCGGTCATAAGAGAGGTTTGCGTAGCTGGGCTTCGTCATTACGGCGTAAGCCCAAGCTAACGCTCGCCCCTCCAGGAGATTAGCCATGTAACCGATTCGGCTATGGTCTGAGGGGAAATCCCCGGGAACGCGCAGAAACACCAACTCACACTGCAGGATAAACCCCCTCGCTCCACCGAGTTTCCCGTTGAAGCGAGCAGGGGTTGGAATGGGTGTGAGACGGGTTGGCGCTCCCGAGCTAGGCTGGCCAGCCGGGGAGGCGACCGGAGCGGAAGCACTGAGAGGACCCGGAGGGAAGGCCCGCGGAGGATCCAGACGGTCTAACTGGTTAGTAATTGTGGTTAACTGGTTAAGAATAACCTGCTGTTGGTGTGCTAACATATCCACCCGAGCCTCAAGGGTGGAAAAGCGGCGTGCAAGCCCGCTGTCCACTGGGCCGCTTTGCTGGAGCCGTACTGACATATTATACGGCCCAGGAAACACGCACGCAGGCTCAGGCAGATTTGAAAGCTTTATTGTTAACCAATGTGACGTGTATGGATACGTGTGTGAGAGAAGAGGATGTATTGTGGGTGGAGGATGCAGGTCAGGACAGAGCAGCATGCCGTGCAGCCAGACAACCCTATGGGCGAGAGGAGAACAGGGGTTAGCTGGGCAAACCACACAGGAGAGTGACAAGGTTGTGTGCTTACTTGTAGTAATTGTGGTGGCTGGCGTTGGCAAGGTCCCGAGCCTGGGGGACAGCGTCCTGCTGTGCGTCCGAGGAGAAGCGGCGAGGCAGAGGAGCGGCGAGGCGAGGGAGAGCGTGTCCGCCGCCGGGAAATCCACCTGTGCACAGGGGAAGGCTGACAGGGAAACAGGTGAGACAATAACTGACAGCTTACTTGTCACGAAGAGGAATCAGCAGGCCTGGAGGGAAGGAAACTGCTGAAGGTTCCAGTACGCAGGGAGACAGACAGCTCCAGGCTGCAGCTCAGGGCGAGGTGGAATAAGTAGCTGCGCACTAACAAGATGCAGGTGTGCGCGCAGCTGAGGTGGATGGCCGTGAGCGGCGAGTGATGACAAATATATCCACTATCCCTCCTCTAGACATGCCCAAACCATCTCAGCCTTCCTCTCTTACTTTGTCTCCAAACCGTTCAACCTGAGCTGTCCCTCTGATATACTCATTTCTAATCCTGTCCCTCCTAGACACTCCTAATGAGAATCTTGCATCTTCAACTCTGCCACCTCTAGCTCCACCTCCTCTCTTTTTGTCAGCACTATCGTCTCCAAACCATACATCATAGCAGGTCTCACTACCGTCTTGTAAATCTTCCCTTTCTCTCTAGCTGCTATCATTCTGTCACAAATCACCCCTGACACTCATCTTCACCCACTCCACCCTGCTTGCACTTTCTTCTTCACCGCTCTTGTGCATTTTCCATTGCTTTAGATGGCTGACCCCAGGTATTTAAACTTATTTTAAAAATTTATTTAACCTTTATTTACACAGAGTAGTTCTATTGAGAGGCAACCTCTCTTTTTCAAGGACACCCTGTTCACTTTCACACCTGGAAGCAGCCCAGTATAACCACAGACTGACCTGTGGCCACTGAGCAGCTCCACTGGAGCAGTTGGGGATAAGGGCCTTGCTCAAGGGCACCACAGTGGGGTTAAGGAGGGTGGGGCAAACACTGCTACATTATCTGTCCCACCCAGATCTGATTCTGCCAGTCCAGGGATTGAACCAGCGACCTTGCGCTCACCAGTCCACATCCCTAACCATTAGGCCACCATCTGTCTTCACTACCTCTACTCCTTCCATCTTCACTGTTACACCGGTCTGCCTCTCATTCACTCATGTATTCTGTCTTGCTTCTACTGATTTCTATTCCTCTTCTCTCCAAAGCATACCTCCACCTCGCCAGGTTTTCTTCCACCTGCTCCCTACTTTCACTACAGATCACAATGTCGTTTGCAAACATCATGGTCCACGGAGACTCCTGCCTGACCCAGTCTGTCAGCCTGTCCGTCACCATGGCAAACAAGAAGGGGCTCAGAGCCAATCCCTGATGTAATCCCACCCCCACCCTGAATCCATCTGGCACTCCTACAGCACACCTCATCACCATCTTGCTGTCCTCATACATGTCCTGCATCACCCTCACATACTTCTCTGCCACTGCTGACTTTCTCATAGAGTACCTTACTTCCTCTCTTGGAACCCTATATACTTTCTCTAGATCCACAAAGACACAGTGCAATTCCTTCTGACCTTCTCTATACTTCTCCATCAACACTCTTAAAGCAAACATTGCCTCTGTAGTACTCTTAGCATGAAACTGCACTGCTGCTCACTGATTGTCACTGCTCCTCTAAACCTGACTTCAACAACTCTTTCCCATATCGTCATAGTGTGGCTGATCAATTTCACATTTTTTTCAATAATAATTTTAACTTCAAATTGATAATCTATTTACATATTTTGAAAATGGCTATGGATCTTGAATCAAAGAATAATTTCATAATTCCACCTACTGTACAGGAACTTTAATCCCAAAAGCGGCCCTGAGATGGACCCCTATCGGAAGAGAAAGAGGGGAAGGCCAAAGACCACCTGGCGGAGGACAGTGGTGACTGAGCTGGAAGCGATGGGACTTTCATGTGGCGAAGTAGGTGTTAAAGCCCAAGACCATCATGACTGGAGAAAGATAATTGCAGCCATATGTCCCATCTGGGACAATGTGGATAAGTAAGTAAGTAAATACAAGAACTTTATAAAGTTTGGCTACATATCGCTTACCTTAAAATTACGATTTCTGAAAGGTTGCTGAATTTTAACTGTGCCACAGACATTGCATTATCGAAATTTTCTCCAGCAAGGTAGCATGAAACGATAGACGTGGAAACAGAGCTCAGAAAATGGGTCTTCGCATGTGCACACACACAGGGTAGAACATCTCCATAAGTAGCACAGATTTATAGAACACCTGGTGGTCCACATTTGGTTGTAAACTAGGTTCTCACATGGGTGTTGGGTAACGTTGGAGTTCTTGCATTTCACACACATAAAAAGCATATTAAAAAATTTATACAGGTAGGTGGATTTTCTGAATTGATATTGACTCATTCAGATGTGAATCAATTCAAATTGGAGAATCAATCTTTTGAACCCACCCCTAGTGTTTACTATGGAAGTTTTCATGTCACATACCATAATTATTTTGTATCTATGGTATAACTACACTGTAATATATTATAATTACAGCACAAGTACTCTGTAGTCTCTGGAATATAATATGCACTATAATTACTGTGATAATTTATAACTTATTTTCAACACTGTGCTACCTAAATGGCTTTTAAGGTTGCAGTATATCAACCTTTATATCAGACCTTTTTTCTGAAGCAACTAAACTTTGCACACTGACTTGATTTTACATTTTACCCATTCATGATCCACATTATTTATAGATGTAAATCTAAGTCTTGTTGTATTGTGTATAATAACGTGCAAACTTGTGAACCAAAATGACATAATTTTATCACTCGAAAGTTTGAGTTTAGACACTGTAATGGTCCTAACAGAAAACATTATCACTCACTGGATGAGAAACCCTGATTGGTGCAGCTGGACACAAGTCCACTGTGACTGAATGCCTCCATGGTGACTGTGTAGTTGGTGCCACAGATGATGCATCCCATGATGCAGTAGGAGTCTTGTGTGTGGCAGCGGGCATGTCCGCGTGTTGATGTCAGAGAGACGATGAATGAGTGGGCTCCTTTGGCGTGGGACCATGAGACATTGGTCATTGCCTGATTCACCTGACTGACTGTTAGATTCTCTGGGCAGCACGGTTCTGCAAAAGAAGATATGTGAGAAAGCATGTGGCTGAATACTGAAGGGAGATTAATTTCTTCTGTTTTGATTCCTACACATGCATCTGTGTTCTCATCCTACAGACTTACAGTAGTGTTTTAAAAAAAAGTTGATGAGTTGTGATGCAAAATTATCATGAGGGAAAGTTTAATTTTGAGCTTTGGACTTTTAATAAGCAGGCCATTAAAAGCTGTAGCTGGGGGGATGCAGAATGTAGGCTGTGGTGTATGAGACAGAAAAGATGTTTGTTTTTTAGATGAGCTAGTTTTTAAATATCTGTTTTTTTCTTCCATCTCGATAAAACTGCAAAAGAAAACCATGCTGTAACATTGCTATGATCAAGCCTAATTAATTGCGCAGATGATGGAGAATCATCTTCATTCTTGCAAAGATCTGAGGTACAGGACGTATATCCTACTGTAAAAGGAAGCAAACTCAAAACATAATCTAATGTTTTCAAACAATCTACTCACCTGTTTCCAGAGACATGGAGTAGCTGGACAAACTGTGGCCAGCGGTGCTGGTTGCCTTGACGCTGACTTCATAGTTTGAGCCACAGAGAAGGCCAGTTATGTTGCAGCTGTTTCCAGTGGAGGTGCACATGAGTTGGCCTTCATCGCCAGCTGCAGTCACTGTGTAATTGGCAGCCCTGTTGTTTGATGTCCAGCTGACACTGACGCAGGAGGGATTTTTTAGATTTAACATCAGATCTGTGGGTGTACATGGGGCTGATGGAGACAAAAAGGCATTTGGTATCAATAGTGTTTTGTTGTTGTTTTTTTATAATTTCACCTTAACCTTTATAACCCTTCTTAGTGGAATATACAGTAGTATGCCTGAGTACACAAAACTGAGATCCTTGGGGGGAAAAAAAAAAATCACACTTTTTTTCACATCACCATTTATTTCAAAAACTCCTTCTATGAGAGGACCATTTGTCTTTTTTCATGTATAAAAGCCAGTATATTTATTGAAACAGAATAGCTAAGACTTGAATTTACATCTTTATTCATACTTGTGTCATTGTCAGTGGGTAGCACAGATGCTGGCACAGGTTGCCCAGTCAAGATTCTGTGTGGACATATTCTCTGCGTCCACAGGATTGCTTCACCTTCTCCCACCATCAAAACAACACTCTGGGCACACTTGAATAACTAACTAACTAACTAACCTGCACTTATATAGCGCTTTTCTAATAACAGATTCTTAATCTAAAGATTTCGCTTTTGGTTGTTAAATACAGAAAATTTAAAGTTTTTTTGTTTTTGTTTTTTTTTTTTTTTTACTTGCAAGCTTCAAATTATGATGATATTGAAAAAAAAAAAACACTTCAGGAATCATTCATTCATTTTCTTTCACTTATTCGAAGTCGGATCACAGTGGCAACAATTTCTGGAGGAAAACCAGGACCCTCTCCCCACTGACACCCTCCAGCTCCTTCTGGGGGATCCTGAGGCGGTTCCAGGCCAGCTGGGAGATATAATATGTCCAGCGAGTTCTAGGTCTGCCCTGGGGTCTTCTCCCTGTTGGGCATGCCTGGAAAACCTCTGGAGGCGACCAGGAGACATCCTGACCAAATGGCAAAATCACCTCAGCCGACTCCTTTCAGCGTTTAGGAGTACTGGCTCTACTCCAAGGTCCCTTCTCAGCCTATCTCAATCACTACTTGTTTGGGTTTACCTGTTCAGTCCAGGAGTCTTCACCACCATCAGATCCAACACACACTAAGGTGATCTGGTTACCAAGTACACTTGTGAACCACCATATACTCAGTCTTTGCTATGGACAATCCATGTACTACATTCCCCCCAGTCACGCTCCTACAGGTCACTCCATAATTGCCCACATGTGAGTTGAAGTTCCCCAGAAGAACAGTGGTGTTCCCAGGCACTATCCCTTCCAACGCACCACCCAGGGCCTCCAAGAAGGCTGGGCATTCTGAACTGCAGTCAGTCTTCTCTCCTGGAACTTGCAGTCACAAGGATGTAATGCTGTCATTCACTGAGGATAACTACAACATAAAGACACTCAGCCGGGGGTGGGGGTGGGGAATCCCAGAGCCCTGGCTATGCACTGAACTGAGCCCAACAATAATAATAACGCTCCACCTCCTGCACCAGCTCAGGCTTCTTCCTCACCAGTGAGGTGATGATTGACATTCCCAGAACTAGCTTGTCATGACTACTTGGGATCAGCATACCAAGGTCTCTGCCTTTGCCTGCTGTCTGGCTATTGCATTATGTGTATCATTATATATTTATAATTACAAAGCCTCATTATATTATATTACAGTAGTGCATATTGTTTTAAAACTAAATGTTGATGAGGTTTTTGTATGGTTAACTGTATATACGTCAATAAATAATATGAAGGAACTGAATTTTGGTTTGAAGTAACAGTGCAGTCCAGAAAAACAGAACCTAAGACAAAATGCAAGTGGATCTGTACAAGTTTCCCACCTGTGTCTTTGGTGTGAACACTGCATGCACGGTTGCATCCACTGATTTCATTGCAAGGCGTCACTACCACGCTGTAGACACTGTCACAGCTGAGATCAGAGAGGGCACACTCCGGTGCCGTGTCGTTACAGAGAATCACGCTTGAATTGTGTGCAGCCCAAGTCTCGTACAGCAGTGCCCCCCGCGTCGGTGTCCACATGATCTTCAGAGTGTCAGCGCTCACAGTGACTACTGACACGTCTTCTGGACAACAGGGCACTAAAGAAACACATAATGACATACTGATCAGAAACAGTAATGGAGGACAAGTCAACATCATAATGACTCAGATTATTGTCTGTCTGTGTCTGCTCACACGTGGTGTATTTGAGAACCTCTCCTTGAGGACTGTACCCAGCCTCATTGAGTGCAAATACAGAAATCATATATGTGTAGCCACACTGGCAATGGAAGGTGCAGTTATTGCTGGTGGAGTTGCAGATCTCTTCACGGCTGCCTCCTGTCTCAGTGTAGGCCTTGTAGCTTTCAGCATAACGCACAGTGTTCCATGTCAGCGTACAGTTTCCATCTGGAGTCTCCATAAGGGCCACAGACTCTGGTGGGCAGGGGACTGACAGCAGAGCACAACAGTGAGCTTAGTCACACACACTGTATAATGACAGTGTTAGAACCATTCATTGTACGCAGTGACTGTGGGTTTTAACATAAAAAATGGCTGGGTGGGGGGGATAAAGAAGCCATATACCAACATACAGCATACAACGTATATTCCTACTGCAGCTATAATACAATTTTGTTTAGTTTTGAATTAACGAATAGCAACAAAGGCCTTGTTTTGTATTGAAGGCATAATTTTGTGTTATTGAATATTTTGTATTTGTGGTGCTAACTAAAACTAAAAAAAGACTAAGAAATTAATTCAAATTAGATTAAACTTTACGGTTTTTAACAAAAGTAGACACCTATAATGAACTGCACTAAGCATTTCCTCAGTCTTGTTTTTAGGTAGTCTGAATTTTCTGTCAAGAAGTTGAGGACATAGTGTTTGTTATTGAGACTGGATGTGTTAATTCTGTGAAATAAATGCGTTCTCAAAGTATTGTAGAATATTTTACAGCAGGTTTTGACAAAGTATAGCAATATAACACATTGTACCTTGGTGAAGTTGTCTCAGACGCTTTCTTGAAATAATGAAGAACTGGTGAAACTGGTTTGTGCTACATTTGTGCTGAAGAACTGTTGTTTGCATTGGTCAATCTGACCCCAAGGACATCATGAGGGGTAGTGTTCTTCAGGTTACATTTTACTGTTACTTAAATACATTCATTAAGTAAGAACTGTACTTTTACTTACAGTGGTGTGAAAAAGTGTTTGCCCCATTCCTTTCTCAATTTTTTGTATGTTTGTCACACTTAAATGTTTCAGGTCATAAAACAAATTCAAATATTAGACAAAGATAACACAAGTAAACATAAAATGCAGTTTTTAAATGAAGGTGTTTATTTTTAAGGGAAAAAAACATCCAAACCTACATGGCCCTGTGTGAAAAAGTGATTGCCCCCTAAACCTAATAACTGGTTGGACCACCCTTAGCAGCAACAACTGCAATCAAGCGTTTGCAATAACTGGTAAAGAGTCTTTTACAGCATTGTGGAGGAATTTTGTCCCACTCATCTTTGCAGAATTGTTTCAATTCAGCCACATTGGAGGGTCTTTGAGCATGAACCGCCTTTTTAAGGTCATGCCAAAGCATCTCAATCAGTTTCAGGTTAGGACTTTGACTAGGCCATTCCAAAGTCTTCATTCTGTTTTTTTAAGCCATTCAAAGGTGGACTTGCTGGTGTGTTTTGGATTATTATCCTGCTGCAGAACCCAAGTGTGCTTCAGCTTGAGGTCACGAACTGATGGCCGGACATTCTCCCTGAGGATTTTTTGGTAGACAGCAGAATTCATGGTTCCATTTACCACAGCAAGTCTTCCAGGTCCTGAAGAAGCAAAACAGCCCCAGACCATCACACTACCACCACCATATTTTACTGTTGGTATGATGTTTCTTTTATGAACTGCTATGTTACTTTTATGCCGGATGTAATGACAGACACACCTTCCAAAAAGTTCAACTTTTGTTTTGTCAGTCCACAGAGTATTTTCCCAAAAGTCTTGGGGATCATGAAGATGTTTTCTGGCAAAACTGAGATGAGCCTTTATATTTTTTGCTCAGCAGTGGTTTTTGTCTTGGAACTCTGCCATGCAGGCCATTTTTGCCCTGTCTCTTTCTTATGGTGGAGTCATGAACACTGACCTTAACTGAGGCAAGTGAGGCCTTCAGTTCTTTGGATGTTGTTGTGGGGTCTTTTGTGACCTCTTGGATGAGTTGTTGCTGTGCTCTTGGGGTAATTTTGGTCGGCTGGCCACTCCTGGGAAGGTTCATCACTATTCCATGCTTTTGCCATTTGTGGATAATGGTACTCATTGTGGTTCGCTGGAGTCCCAAAGCTTTAGAAAAGGCTTTATAACCTTTTCCAGACTGATAGATCTCAATTACTTTGTTTCTCATTTGTTCCTGTATTTCTTTGGATCACAGCATGATGTCTAGCTTTTGAGGATCTTTTGGTCTACTTCACTTTGTCAGGCAGGTCCTATTTAAGTGATTTCTTGATTGAGAACAGGTGTGGCAGTAATTAGGCCAGGGTGTGGCTAGAGAAATTGAATTCAGCTTTCCAAAGATGTCATAAACCACAGTTTATGTTTATATAAACAGTGGGTGTTTATATATTTACATATTATATATTACATATTTATTCCATCTAGCTACAATGCTCTGCACTGTGTGTTCATATATTCATATATTTATTCCATCCAGCTACAATGCTCTGCACTGTGTGTCTGTGTGTGTGTGTATATATAAGATAAGAGATAAGCCTTTATTAGTCCCACAACGGGGAAATTCCAGGATTGCAACAGCACAGGGATAGCAACACTCAGAGCAACAATCAGAAGGCAAGAAAAAAAAAAAAAAAAAAAAAAACAAACAAGCAAGCAAGAGCAGCTAATAAACATATGTACGTATTACTATAAAATATATATATATACACACACACACAGACACACAGTGCAGAGCATTGTAGCTGGATGGAATAAATATATGAATATATGAACACACAGTGCAGAGCATTGTAGCTAGATGGAATAAATATGTAAATATATAAACACCCACAGTACGGAGCATTGCAGCTAGGTGGAATAAATATGCAAGTATATAAACACACACAGTGCGGAGCAATGTAGCTAGATGGAATAATATGTAGATATATAAATATATAAACACACCCAGTGCTGAGCATTGTAGCTAGATGGAATAAATATGCAAATATATAAACACACACAGTGCAGAGCATTGTTGCTAGATGGAATGAAACAGCATAACCGTCTACTTAGTTATCCTACATGGAATGATTATGTGCCCATACATATTCTCACCCTCCATAGCGACCGGTATGTTCCTAGTTGTATGCCGGAGGGGACCATTGTGTAAGTCTATTGCATCTTTTGCATTCAAAAAACTATTAGTTTGTTACGTCTTTTTGCTATCTCTGCGAGCAGCCCTGCTTAGGTTGTACAGTCTGACAGCCGTTGGTAGGAAGGACCTACGAAACCTCTCGGTTGTGCACCTGGGATGATGTAGTCTGCTGCTAAATGAGCTCCTCAGTGCATTCAGTATGTCCTGCATAGGGTGGAACTCGGACTCCAGCAGAGATGACAGTTTAGCCACCGTCCTTCTCTCTCCTATCTCCTCCATCGGATCAAGGCGCTGCCCCAGGACAGAGCTAGCTTTCTTAATCAGTTTGTTCAGTCTCTTCCTATCGGCTGCAGTAATGCCACTGCCCCAGCAGACCACTCCAAAAGTGATGGCTGATGCCACCACCGTGTCATAGAATGACTTCAGCAGCGCCCCTTGTACACCAAAAGACCTGAGTCTCCTCAGCAGGAACAGCCTGCGCTGTCCCTTCTTGTAGAGTGCATCAGTATTGTGTGACCAGTCTAGTTTATTGTTCAGATGAATACCCAGGTACTTATAGGATGTCACCATCTCGATGTCTGTTCCCTGTATATTTACTGGTACTGTGAGGGGCTGCCCATGCCTGCGGCAGTCCACCACCAGCTCCTTTTAAATATCAGGACTTTGACCCCCACGGACCTCCTCCCAGTTTTTCTAGCCCCTGCCGCCGATCTGGTTTATTGTTTGGCTCGGAAAGTGAGACGGCGGAAGAGAGGAAGACGAGCGGGCGCTCTTGTACGACTTCGCAGGAGAGGCTCGCGAACGGCGCTGCCTGGCATATTTCTGTCCAATACCAACTCTCTCTCTAACAAGGTGGATGAACTGAGACTGCTGATGCGTTTTAAGGACCTCGCCTCCTCAGCTGTCCTCTGCTTTACTGAGACCTGGCTCCGGGAAAATATACCGGACAGCGCGCTGCGCCTCGACGGCTTCCAGCTCTTCCGTGCTGATCGTGACACAGAGCTTTCCGGCAAGACCACAGGAGGCGGTGTCTGCTTCTACATCAACTGTAGCTGGTGCTCTGATGTAACGGAAATTTCCAAACACTGTTCTCCTGCCTTGGAATTTCTTGTTATCAACTGCAAGCCTTTTTATTCCCCACGGGAGTTTGCTTCTTTTATACTGATCGCTGTGTACGCCCCTCCCGACGCGGACACGCGCGAAACTCAGCGCGTGCTCGCGGATCACATTCAACACACAGAGCGGAGTTTTCCAGACTCGCTGATTATTGTGGCTGGCGACTTTAATCAGTGCAATCTGAGCCACGATCTCCCCCGCTACAAACAGTTTATTAAATGCCCCACCAGAGGATTAAACACACTGGATCACTGTTACACCACAGTGAAAGACGCATATCGCGCTGTCCCTCGAGCTGCGCTGGGATTATCTGATCACGTGATGGTTCACCTCATTCCCACATACAGACAGAGATTGAAGCTCACTAAACCTGTTGTGAGCACTACGAAGATACGGACCAGTGATGCTGAGGAGAAGCTGGAAACGTGCATGGAAATATCTGACTGGGGCATGCTTAAAGGAGCCACGCATGATCTGGATGAGTACACGGACACTGTGAACTCATATATCCACTTTTGTGAAGAGAACATTCTTCCATCACGCACCAGGGTGAGTTACTCTAATGACAAACCCTGGTTCACAGCTAAGCTCAGACAGATCAGGAAGGAGAAGGAAGCAGCGCTGAAAAGTGGAGACAGGGACTGCTACAGGGAGGTTAAATACCGGTTTAACAGAGAGCTGAAGAGGGCTAAATCTGTGTACTCAGAGAGACTCCAGCAGCAGTTCACTGCTAATGATTCGGCTTCCGTGTGGAGAGGACTGAGGCAGATCACCAACTATCGGCCTCAGGCTCCTAAAGGTCAGGATGACAAAGCCCTTTGTCAGAGACTGTCCCAACACTATGCCCGTTTTGACACCTCGTCATCTGTGTCCAACTCCCCCCCTCCCTCCAGCTCCACAGCCTCCACATTCCCTACTTCATTTAAGGCACCCCCCCCCCCCCACCTCCCCCCCTCCCCTTATCATCAGTGAGCAGGATGTGCTCAAACAGTTCTCCAGACTGAACCCGCGCAAGGCCCCCGGCCCAGACGGCGTGTCTCCCTCCACCCTGAGACTCTGTGCGAAACAGCTGGCTCCTGTATTCACAGACATTTTTAACACCTCCCTTAAGTTATGCCACGTGCCGTCCTGCCTCAAATCCTCCACCATCATCCCTGTCCCCAAGAAGCCACGGATCACTGGACTTAATGACTACAGACCTGTAGCGCTCACCTCTGTAGTCATGAAGTCCTTTGAGCGCCTGGTCCTGTCCCACCTCAAGTCCATCACCACCCCTCTCCTGGACCCGCTGCAGTTTGCCTACCGAGCCAACAGGTCTGTAGACGATGCAGTCAACCTGGCCCTCCACTCCATCCTGCAGCACCTGGACTCCCCGGGAACCTACGCCAGGATCCTGTTTGTGGACTTCAGCTCCGCATTCAACACCATCCGCCCCGCTCTGCTCCGGGACAAGCTGTCCCTGCTCAACGTGCCTGACTCCCTCTGCAGGTGGATCATCGACTTCCTGACGGACCGGAGGCAGCATGTGCGGCTGGGAAAGACTGTCTCAGACTATACTAGCATCAGCACCGGATCACCCCAGGGCTGTGTACTTTCCCCCCTACTCTTCTCCCTTTACACCAACTCCTGCACCTCCAGCCACCAGTCTGTCAAGTTGATCAAGTTTGCGGACGACACCACCCTCATCGGGCTCATCTCCAACGGCGACGAGTCCGCCTACAGGAGAGAGGTGGCCCAGCTGGCGTCCTGGTGCAGCAATAACAACCTGCAGCTGAACGCTCTGAAGACAGTGGAGATGATTGTAGACTTCAGGAAAGTCACTACTCCTCTGCCCCCCCCTCACCCTCTCAGGCTCTCCCATCACCACTGCTGATTCCTTCCGCTTCCTAGGCACTACCATCACCAGGGACCTCAAATGGGAGCTGACCATCAGCTCACTCATCAAAAAAGCCCAGCAGAGGATGTTCTTCCTGCGGCAGCTGAGGAAGCTCAAGCTACCCACCAAGATGTTAGTGCAGTTCTACACAGCCATCATCGAGTCCATCCTCACCACCTCCATAACCGTGTGGTACGCAGGAGCCACTGCCAGGGACAGACTAAGGCTGCAGCGCGTCGTGCGCACTGCTGAGAAGGTGATCGGCTGCAAGCTCCCATCTCTCCAGGATCTGTACATCTCCAGGACCCGGAGGCGTGCTGGCCGGATCATAGCCGATCCCTCACACCCTGGTCGTGTACTGTTTGCCCCCCTCCCCTCTGGTAGAAGACTTCGGTCCATCCAGACTAAAACCTCCCGTCACATGAACAGCTTCTTCCCCTCTGCCATTAGACTGCTGAACACTAAGTGACTCTTGTGCACCATGTACAGCAGCTCAACCAGACTCATGTCAATCATCACTGTTTTCTTCCTGCATTACCGACTGCACTATATAGTTCTCCACAGTATCTGCTGCTGGCTAATATATATTTTAACTGTTGACCAGTATCACTTAATCTTATCCTACACTTTATTACATGTATAGTTTATTTCTCTTATCTTATCATGTTTAATGTTGCAGCATTGTACCGAGACAAATTCCTAGTTTGTGTACTACATGAACAATGGCAATAAACCTGATTCTGATTCTGATTCTGATTCTGATTCTTAGTTTTCCTCGCGTTGATCTGGAGGCAGTTCCGATGGCACCAGTCCACGAAGTCCTGGATAAGCCCTCTGTACTCAGCTTCATCTCCATTGGAGATGAGGCCAACGATCGCAGAGTCATCAGAGAACTTCTGTAGATGGCAGTGTGTTGTGTTGTGTGAGAAGTCCGCAGTATAAAGAGTGAACAGGAAGGGAGCCAGCACCGTTCCCTGGGGGGCCCCCGTGCTACTGATGATCGTGTCGGACACACAGTCCCGGGTTCTCACAAACTGAGGCCGGTTCGTGAGGTAGTCCAGGATCCATGATGACAGGTGCTGGTCCACCCCTGCGCGCAGCAGCTTGTCCTTCAGGATCATCGGTTGGATGGTGTTGAAAGCACTGGAGAAGTCAAAGAACATGATCCTCACCATATTCCCGGGCTTCTCCAGGTGGGACAGAGAACGGTGAAGGAGGAAGATCACCGCATCCTCCACCCCAATGCCATGCTGGTAGGCGAACTGGAGTGGATCCATCGCTGGTTCCACCAGGGGGCGGAGGTGAGCAAGGAGCAGTCTCTCCAGGGTCTTCATCAAGTGGGACGTCAAGGCCACCGGTCTGTAGCTGTTCAGGTCTTTGGGGTGGGAAGTTTTTGGTACAGGTACCACACAAGATGTTTTCCACAGCTGTGGTACCCTCCCCAGTTTCAGGCTCATGTTGAAGATATACGTCACAATCCCACACAGCTGGTCTGCACAGGACTTGAGGAGCTTTGCGCTGATGCCGTCCGGTCCCGGCGCCTTCCTCGCCTTGATCTTCCTCAGCTCCGTCCTCACCTGGGTCCTGGTCAGGGTCAGGATGGGGGGCTGTGTGTTGGGAGTGGGGGGGTGTTGGTGGAGTGGGGAGTGGGCAGCAGGACTTGATTTCTTTAGAGGCAGCAGTGGTTGTTGTGCAGTCAGGGGGGAGGGCGGTTGGTCAAATCTATTGAAAAACAGATTCAGGTTGTTCGCCCCACTCCCAACACACTGCCCCCTGTGGCCTGGGGGGAGGTATTCTGGAGCCCCGAGATGGTTTTGAGGTTTCTCCAGACCCCGCTGATGTCGCTCTGTTGCAGCTTGTCCTCCATCTTCTTCCTGAAGCTGTCCTTGCCTTCTCTGATCTTTCTCCTCAGCTCCCTCTGTACGGACTTCAGCATCTCCCTGTTCCCTGACCTGAAGATATATATATTTTATAGTAATACGTACATATGTATATTAGCTGCTCTTGCTTGCTTGTTTTTTTCTTGCCTTCTGATTGTTGCTCTGAGTGTTGCTATCCCTGTGCTGTTGCAATCCTGGAATTTCCCCGTTGTGGGACTAATAAAGGCTTATCTTATCTTATCTTATCTTATCTTATCTTAATTTACGTTTTAACGGTGGGGGGGGGGGTGTCACTTTTTTATACAGGTCCATGTAGGTTTGGATTTTTTTTTTTTTTACCCTTAATAATAAACACCTTCATTTAAAAACTGCATTTTGTGCTTACTTGTGTTATCTTTGTCTAATATTTACCTCCACCAAGAGGAGGAGGTTATGTGATCATCAGCGTTGGTTTGTCTGTTTGTTTGTCTGTTTGTTAGCAAGATAACTCAAAAAGTTATGGACGGATTTTCATGAAATTTTCACAGATTGTCAGAAATGTGGTATCCTACAGATGATTAGATTTTGGTGGTGATCCGGATCACCGTCTGCATCCAGGAATTTTTAAAAGGATTCTTTTTTTTTCTTGAAAAGTTATGGACAGATTTTCATGAAATTTTCACAGATTGTCAGAAATGTGGTATCCTACAGATGATTAGATTTTGGTGGTGATCCGGATCACCGTCTGGATCCAGGAATTTTTTAAAGGATTCTTTTTTTTTTTTTTTTTCAGGTTCTATAATATACCAGCTCTGCTGGGGAAGCTTCCAGATCCTCTTTCAGCGCGGAGCGCAACCCCAATATGGAACCCATGGCAGCCTGTCTACCCAATTTGCATCCGTCAATGAAGCCCTGAGTGCTGCTTTCAGTGATCTATGAAAACGCTCGCATAACCCATTGGCCTGTGGGTTGTACGCGGTTGTGCGGTGAATTGTAACACCCAGGCAATTTTAGCAAACACGGGCGTATTGCCATTTCTGTACGCCAAAAAGAAAAAAAAATATACGGGAAAAAAAAATTATTGAGAGTGTGGAAGAACACCTCGTGTGTGACCCCCACAGCGTATGGGGCTGGCAGAGCGCTCAGCGTGAGCAATTATCAGAACAGTGAGAGGTATGGACTGATCATTATGCAGATGCGCCTCGCACCCTCTTTCGTCCTGCAGCTCCGGAACAGAGAGGAATCCCGGTGCCAGTAATCCTGACATGTGTGACTCTAATGCAAATGTCCATGCTTTCCTGCTGTATACTGTGATGCTAATGTGCCATGCATGCATTGTCTGAGCTGGGTATATAAGTTGACTGCATATCTCTTGCTCTCTCTCTTTTTGATCACTCGCATTGTTTGTTGCTGACTTTGAGACACATGGCTCGCTCCAGCACGCTGCCACAGTGCTGAGCGAGCCTCGTGGAGGATGAATAAACTTCAGTTCGCCGTGTAATGTAGGATTAATATTTATGATGTTAAACACTGTATGGGGGGAACTGTGGCGCTTGGCGGAGGTCTGTGCTCTCCGAGTGCTTTTCTAGTTTAATTTGTTTGATGATCTGAAACATTTAAGCGTGACAAACACAAAAAAGTGAGAAATTAGGAAGAGGGCAAGCACTTTTTCACACCACTGTAGGTACATTTGGTTTGATTCTCTTTGAGTTACTTTTGTTATCAGAGGGTGCATGTGAATTCTTGTTACACTATTTTCCTCAAACTATCCACATTTAAGAGAAAAAACATCTCAAATTGACTACAGATGAAAAAAGTTTCAGATTTATGTCCAAAAAATACACTCAATTTTATCACAAAAAGTGTCAAAGTTAAGAGAAAATGTCTCAAATTTATACGGGAAAAAATAATGTTTTTTTTTTTCAGAATGTCTCCAATGCATAAATTTTTAAAAGGTCACAAATAAAAATAGCAATTTTATGAGAAAAAAAAATTAGGATGATAAAAAAAAATTAAAATTAAAAATTAAAAATTAAAATGGTGAAAGTACCACTCGAGTAAATTTTTTACATGCTTCTTAACTGTACTGGTGACAATTTACTTACTTAGTAATTACCATCATAAAGTAATGGTACGTTTACTTGAGTTTCATTTCTAAATATTCTACCCACCTCTGGCTAAACATGAAGCATTAACATGCATGTAGTTTATAGCTGATACTTGTATATTCTGCAACTCACATGTTCTGAAAACCACAGGATGGGAGGGGTTGCTTGAGCCGGCTTCATTTGAGGCAGTCACCTGGATGGAGTGAACTTCCCCACACTCTACCCCGGACAGGATGCAGGGGCTGGACGTGCTGTTACAGGTAAGGTTCTGGTCACTCATCACATGGTACTCAATGGACCCATAAACCTCCTGGGGTAGCTGGAAGGCCACAGAGAGTCCAGCCATGCCGTTATCCATCACCACAGTCACATTGACGATCGATGGTGTTGGAGGTCCTGTTAACAGCAAAAATAGAACATTGAACCTTCATAGGACTGAACAGGCACCAGAGGTGGGTGGTAACTTTAGTTACATTTACTCAAGTACAGGTTCGAAAGGAACTTTGTCACAAAATTGTACTTTCATGTGTCCTTATATTGCAAGATACTTTTACTCTGAGTACATTCATGAAGAAAGAGCAGTACTTTTCCTCATTTACATTTGGTTGTACTCTTTGATCTGAATCAGGTTTTTCTTATTAGATTTGAAAACATTATTTTCTCTATTCAGGCTCAAGAACTTTTTAAAAAAAATTTATTACTGTTTCTATAAATGATTTTTATTATATTAGAGGCAGAGTTTGTGCTATCTGAAAATTGTCCTTCATTGAAAGATTTTTCAGCGGAAAAATCTGAAAGCTGTCATTCTGACAGATGACACTGAGGGTGATCTAATTAAAATCAATTGAAATGACAGTTAATCATAGATAATAACAGAATTTTTACAACCCTGCCTGTCAAAATGATAAATAACAAAAAAATCTAGCACAACCTCTGATTAGAGAGCACACATGACTAGTTAATGTTTTGGTCCAATGTTTTTTCTACCAGGGTGCGCTGTATGTTCAGGTTTCTGTGGGAAATTTTCTAATTTCACTTGTTAATTGGTCCAAAAAATGTAAATAATTTACACTGTTGCACAAAGGAGCACAGGTGCCTGCAGAATCCATGCACAACAATGGCACAAACTGTACAAAAGCAGTCGTGTTTATCAGTCTTGTTCAGTAAAGCAGAGACAGCGGGACAAAGGGTCTCCTTACGTGTTATCTGGCTGATGGGCAAGCTGCTCTCTCCTTCACGGTCCTCAGGGTCCCAAGCAAACACCACGATAGTGTAGTGGCTGCCGGCATCCAGGTCTGAGACAGTCAGATTGTTGTTGGTAGTGTTGTAATTCATGGATGTGTTTGAGCCAAACTTGGTTATGGTCAAAGTGTATTGGACAGCATAGGGGACAGGGTGCCAGGATACAACGATGGTGTCATTGCTTGGTGAGAAGGAGGAGAGCTGAGGGGGTGCCAAAACTGTGGAGATGAGAAGATAGTTTTAAGGGTTTTAACAAACTTGAGTTCAGGAGAGTTATTTCATGAAGAACTACCCAAGAGAATTTTTTTTTCATGCATGAGATTTGTTTTATGCAGTAAAGTAGCTGATGGTGCTTGTTGCTTGTTTTAACATTGCTTTAACAAAATACTTAGATGTCTGAAGGTATATTTTCATAGTGTCAGAGCCTGGGCATGGTCTGGGGACCATGCTCACGCTTTAAGTTTATTTTTGTCTTATTGTCTTATTTTTGTCTATTTTGTCTATATTTGTGCTTAGTATTATTGTTATCCTGATTTCCTGGCTGTTATAATTATTATCTTGGTCTTAGTTTGTCTGGTTATTTTCCATGCCTGGTCCTTATTTCTTTGTATGTTATCACTTTCTTTGTCTCTGCTTTAGTTTATATGGTCATTAGGTTTATTATTAACATTGTGGTTTCTGTTGTAGTGTTTCCTGCTTGGTCCCTTGTTCTGTATTTGTGGTGCTGTATTCTTGTCCTTTTGTCAGTCACATCATGGTTATGTCTCCCCTCATCCTTGGTGCATGAGTTTTGTGTATTTTTTTGTTCCTGTTTGCTTTTTTGTTTCAGCCCTTCATGTTTTCATGTACCAGTAGTCTTCTTCTTCTTCTTTGAGATTTGATTGGCGGTTGGCAACCAGCTTACAGGTGCATTACCGCCACGTACTTCACTCTGTATCATCACTCAACAACATTTCCTCTTGTGTCTCCTACCTTCTCCTTTTCTGCATTTACCCTTCCCTCCATCACTGCTATTTCTAAACTGATAAGCAAATCCAAATCATCTACCTGTCGTCTAGATCCCCTTCCAACCATTCTCGTCAAAGCACCTCTGTCCTCACTTGCACCTCTTATTACTCATATCATCCACTCCTCCCTCACTACTGGTCTAGTCCCCTCACTCCTAAAAACAGCTGCCATTACCCCTATACTCAAGAAGCCTGGTCTGGATCCCAACAATCTAAACAGCCTTCGTCCCATCTCCAACCTGTCATTTCTGTCTAAAATTTTGGAAAAATCAGTAGCAGCCCAAGTCCACTCCTACCTCTCCTCTAATAACATTTATGAAGAGTTCCAGTCCGGTTTCCGTCCCCACCACAGCACAGAAACAGCCCTTCTTAAAATCACAAATGACTTGTTAATGTCAGCAGACTCTGGACTCCTCTCCATCCTCATCCTTCTTGACCTGACTGCAGCCTTTGATACCATTTCTCACCCCATCCTCCTCCATAGACTGGCATCTCTCGGTTTTTCTGGTACTGTTTTAAACTGGTTCACATCCTACCTTTCTGATCGCTCCCAATTCATCCAGTTAAAATCATACACATCCCAGCCATCATCCATCTCTTCTGGTGTCCCCCAAGGTTCAGTCCTTGGTCCAATTCTGTTCATCATTTATCTTCTCCCTATTGGTCATATTTTCCGTAAATTTAATATTCAATTCCATTGTTACGCTGATGACACCCAGCTATATCTTTCC
The DNA here is from genome assembly GCA_020510985.1 of Pholidichthys leucotaenia. Classification (NCBI taxonomy): domain Eukaryota; kingdom Metazoa; phylum Chordata; class Actinopteri; order Cichliformes; family Pholidichthyidae; genus Pholidichthys; species Pholidichthys leucotaenia. The sequence continues at coordinate 292,638,200 of CM035839.1, read as the reverse complement.
TCCAGACCTACCTCCAACCTCCCTCCCACCTCCCTCTGTGACTGCCTCCATGAACTCACTTCCTGGTTTTCCTCTAACTTTCTTAAACTTAACAGTGATAAAACAGAAGTCCTTTTAGTCGGTTCAAAATCCACCTTTTCAAAGTCAAACAGTATCACCATCACTATTGATAATACTACTGTTTCCCCTTCCCCTCAAATCAAAAACCTTGGGGAAATCTTGGACACCACCCTTTCTTACAAATCCCACATTAATAATGTCACCCGGTCAGCATTTTTTCATCTACCTAACATCAACCGTCTCCGTCCCTCCCTCATCCCTGCCAGCACCGCCATCCTGGTCCATTCTCTTGTTACCTCCCGTCTGGATTATTGTAACTCCCTTCTTTCTGGTCTCCCCCTCAAAACTCTTAAAAAACTTCAACTGGTTCAGAACGCTGCCGCCCGGATCATTACCAGAACTCCATTCACCCATCATATCACTCCGGTTCTGCAGCACCTACATTGGCTCCCCATCAAACACCGCATTGACTATAAAATCATTCTCCTCACTTACAAAGCCCTCCATGGCCTCCCCCCCCCCATACTTGGCTGCACTCCTCTCCGTCCATATACCATCTACAACTCTCAGATCATCAACTACCATCAATCTCATTGTCCCTCCTGCACGTATGACCACCATGGGCCTTCGATCATTCAGCTGCGCCGCCCCCAGCCTCTGGAACTCCCTCCCACCGGACCTCAGGAATTTAAACTCACTCACCACCTTCAAATCCCACCTCAAGACTTTTCTATTTACTAAGGCCTATTCTGTGTGATTGTTGTACTTGTGATGTGTTTTTAAATATGTTTTATTGATTGTTTTTATTCTTGTACGGCGTCCTTGAGTGCCTTGAAAGGCGCCTGAAATAAAATGTATTATTATTATTTTATTATTACTCTGTCTTGGCGGTTGGCTATATCACCGTACCAGTAGTCACTTCCCTGCGGTCTCCGGTTGCAACTAATTACAGTTACTAGTTACTTCTTTTCAAAAGTAATTGAGTTACTTTATCAATTACTGCATGATTAAAGTGACTAGTTACTTGGAAAAGTAACTCACATTACTTTTAAATGCATACTTAAATCATATTGCACACATAGCAAGATAATTTAATTAATGGATTACATTATGGGCTTATTAATGTCAGGCTGAAAACAGACTGTTGAAACATTTAAGTGTGACACACATACAAAAAATGAGAAATCAGGAAGGGGCAAACACTCTTTCACACCACTGTATATACACTCACATTGTCACTTTATGTCATTTCTGAGTCCGATTAGCTGTTCTGAGTCTTCGGGATTTACCACCACAGCACATCATAAAATGGTAAACCTAGCCCAGCTCTGTCTTTGATACCCACCCGCTGCCCTATTATTGGTTAGCCTAGCTGTCATATAGCTAACAGTGTTACAAGAAGTTTGTTTTCCAATCACAGTTTATATTGTTATTTTTTTTTTCCACAATATCTTTATTGAACCTTTTTTTTTTTTTTTAACAAACATGATACAAACAATCAAACACTAACACTAAAGTACTACAAAAAAAAAAATGCACTAAAAACACCAACAACCACCAACAAAATCAAGTCTTCAACAATGCTCCTCTGTTTAGTCTAGACAATCCAATACATAAGTATACATATTATGTTCACCAGTTTGGAATTTACAAGGTCCACACACATCATTCACCTTCTTCTTCAAGAGTTATGTTTAAATTTTTTACATAATCAATAAAAGGTCTCCATATATTCTCAAACACAATTTCCTTTGATTTCAGTATATATGTTATTCTTTCTAATGGAAGGTTTGTTAACATCTGTCTTAACCACTGAGTCACATCTGGTCTATGAGTCTTTTTCCATAATAGTGCAATACATTTTTTGGCATTAAGCAAACTGAGGTCTATGAATGTTCTTTCACTTTTATTAAAATTATGCTTTTCTGGGTACAGACCCAACAAAAACAGTTTAGGATTCAATATGATTTGTTTTGAGATTATTTTTTCAATTGTTACCCTCACCTCTTCCCAAAACATTCTTATTAATCTACATTCCCATAAACAATGAAATAGGGTTCCTTTACTTTCCATGCATTTTGTGCATGTATCTGGTATATTTTTGTTGTATCTATTTAACTCCTCCGGTGTAACATACATCCGCATTAACCATTTGAAATGTATCAATTTAAGGCGTGCATTTATTGATTTGGTTTGAGCTTCTGTACAAGCCAATTCCCATTGTTCCTCTGAAATTTCAATTTGCAGATCTTCTTTCCAGTAGTTTAATCTTTTCAGTGAATTTTCACTTGAAGATAGTGTCAATGAGTTATAAAACTCTGAAATAATACCCTTTCTTTTACTATCTTTCATCATCATTTTTTCCAAGGATGAATAAATAGGTCGAGTGAGAGCTTTATTTTGATTTGATCGAATAAAGTTTCTAAGTTGAAGATATTTAAAAAAATGTGTTCTATTGAGATTAAATTTGATCCTCAGCTCTTCAAAAGACATTATGTTGTCTGCACATGGCAAATATAAATCCTGAATCTTTTGTATCCCTTTTAAATTCCATACTTTAAATACAGCGTCCGCTCTCCCTGGTTTAAAATATTGATTACCCCATATTGGACTAAATTGTGACAATAACTGTGGTTCTTTTAAATAGTTTTTAGCTTCACACCATATTTTGATCATATGCTTTACAAATGGATTTTTAACTTGTTTTTGTAATTTTTTTGCCGAATCTGAGTATATGAATATGGGAAGAGGTAAAGGTAAATTGTATGATTCCATTTCAGTCCAGTGAGGGAGATCATTTGATGAAAAATAATATGTCATAGACCTCAGTTGTGCCGACCAATAATACAACATAAAATTTGGACATTTCAGACCTCCACGATCAAATGGTAAATATAATAAAGACAAACGTAATCTAGCCCTCCTGTTGTTCCATATAAATTCCACTAACTTTTTTTTTATTCTTGAGAATAGATCTAAAGGTGGTGATAAGGGAATGTATTGAAATAAATAAAGTATTTTAGGTAAAATATTACTTTTAAGTATATTGATTCTCCCGATCATCGACATTGGTAGTGACATCCATCTCTGAGTTAACTCATTGATATCTGACATTAAGGCTTCATAGTTGACACTGGCGACTGATTCTAGCTTAGGCATAATTTGGATTCCTAAATATTTAAACTGATTTACAACATTGAATTGATTTACCTCAGGGGCTGGGTAATTTCTCTGGGTCTCATTTAGCATTAATATTGAAGATTTAGTTTTATTTATTTTATATCCTGATATTTCCCCAAAATTCTTTATTAAATTCAACAAGGTTGGAATTGATTTTTTTAGATTCGACATAAACAAAATTATGTCATCGGCGTACAGGGAGATTTTATGTTCTGTTGGTCCAACTTTAATTCCATATATTTGTGAATGTAAACGTATCGCTATCGCTAAAGGTTCAATTGCCATAGTAAACAGTAAAGGTGAAAGTGGACAGCCTTGTCGACATCCTCTATTGATTTTTATTGGTTTTGAAATATTGTTATTTGTTAGGATTTCTGCTGTAGCATTATTGTATATTATTTGAACCCATTTTATGAAATTATTTCCAAGTCCAAACCTTTGTAGGACTTCAAAAAGAAAGGGCCATTCAACTCTATCAAAGGCCTTTTTGGGCATCCAATGATAGGAGAGCTGTATCCGGTGCTTCTTTATTAAAATAAATAATATTAAATAGTCTTCTTACATTATGGAAGCCTTGTCTACCCTTTATAAAGCCATTCTGATCTCGATTAATAATATTTGGTAAAATTTCTTGTATTCGTCTTGCTAAAATTTTACAGATTATCTTAAGGTCGGCGTTTAATAGGCTTATTGGTCTCATATTTTCACATTTATTAGAGGGCTTACCTGGTTTTGGCAGCAGTATAATTAAGGCATTATTTATGTATGATGGTAAATTATTATTTTGAAATGCTTCTAAAACCATTTCCAAAAAAGGTTTTATTAATTTATTCTTAAATTTTTTATAAAGGTCAACTGGAAGACCATCTGGTCCTGCACTTTTTCCTGATTTCATATTATCAATGGCTAGCCCAACTTCTTCTTGACTAATTTTAGACTCCAATATCTCCCTGTTTTCATTTGGAATACACGGTATAGATAGTTTGTTCAAAAACCCATTTAGTTTTGTTAAATCAGGTTCATTTTTGGTATCATATAATTTTTCATAGTAATCTCTAAAGGCTCTATTAATTTCTAAAGGATCTATAACTACCTGTCCGTTACTTATAATACTGGTTATTGGTGTTTTAATTTCCAATTGTTTAATCTGCCATGCTAATAATTTTCCTGATTTTTCACCTTGTTCATAAAAAGATTGTTTCAATCTTAGAAGACTCGAGGCAGCTCTATTCGCTGATTTTTTGTTGTATTCAGCTCTCAAAATCAGTAATTCATTCTCCAACCTTGGATCTCTTCCTGCATACACTTTTTCCTGAAGACTTTTTATTTTATGTTCCAATTTAGCTCTCTCCTCTCGAGTCTTCTTAGATTTTGATCCTGTATAACTAATAATATGTCCCCTAATAAAAGCTTTGAAAGCCTCCCACTTTACACATGCTGATGTTTGTGTAGTATTGATGTCAAAGAACTCGTCTATCTGTTTTTCTATATATTTGACAAATTCCTCATCCTGAAACCATTTATGCTGAAATTGCCATCTGCCTGATTCCTTTGTCAATTTTTTATCTACATATATTAGACAACAGGGTGCATGATCAGAGATCACGATGTTATCATAAAAGCAGTTTTGAATCTTGGACCTTAATTCTGTGGAAATCAAAAAATAATCAATACGTGAGAATGTCTTGTAGGTACTGGAATAACAAGAATAGGCTTTAACTTGTGGTTTCATTTCTCTCCATATATCTAACAATCTCAATTCTTTCATAAAATGATTAATAGTCATCCTACATCCAATGTGCGTACAATCCAGTCCTGTTGATCTATCCACACCTGGATTCAATGTACAATTAAAATCCCCTGCTATTATATGTTGCCCTGTAAGTGATGATAAGATGAGAAATAAATTAGCAAAGAACTTCTGATCATCTATATTGGGACCATATAAGTTCACAAGATTTATATTTTCTAATAGCAAAGAACCTTGAATGATTACATATCTTCCAAATTTGTCTCCAATTACATTTTTCACTTGAAAAGGAACTGATTTATGTATGAGAGTCATAACTCCCCTGGCTCGGGATGAAAATGAAGAGGTGAATACACTTCCCTGCCATCTACTCCTAATTCTTTTAACATCCTCCTCTATCAGATGAGTTTCTTGTAAAAACACAATTCTTGAACCCATGTCCTTTATTTTATTCATAACTTGTTTAAGTTTTTTAAAATTTTGTAGACCTCTGCAATTCCATGAAGTTAAATTAAGATTAACACTTTGGTCCATGATCAATAGAGAGTTTGGGATTACCTTGCAGTGTAAACATGCTCATACAGAGAAGCAAAAACATGAGTGGTTGAACATTCATCCTACAAACTACACACAAACAAATTTCCCCTTCCCACACTTGTGGCAAACCCCCCAAAATCAAAAGAAAAATTCTGTCTCCCGATATAGCCATCGACCGTTCCACACCCACGGGGAACAGCCTAAGCCACTCCTTCTTCATCCTCCCAATCACCCTAACTCTACTGCTTTTAATGACGTAACATTAACTCTCCTCTGTAGTTTTCCAACTTAACTCCAAAATTTTTAACAACTTTGTACATCATAGTTTTTTTTTGTTTGTTTGTTTTGTTTTTGTTTTGTTTTTTTAATATATAATACAATCTATATTTTGTAAACTTACTATTTACTTCAAGTCAGTCAGATGCCTGTGCAAATGCTTAATTATTCTACCTTATATTTTGTTCATGCTTAGCTCCCACCAGTCTCTTCTTCTTCTTTGATCTTCTTGATGAACTCCTGCGCCTCCTCTGGGGTCTTGAAGATGTGGGTTCTGCCCTCATACGTGGTCAGCAGTCTCGCAGGATAGATTACACCATGACGAATCCCAAGGTTGCGCAGCTCCTTACGTACGGGATCAAACTGCTTCCTTAATTGCTGGATTCCTGTGGCCAAATCTGGGTAGAACCGCACCTGCTGGTCCTGGTGTTTAATCTCTCCTTTAGCACGTGCAGCGTTGAAGATCTTCATCCTGTCTCTGTTGCTAAGAAACTTCATAATTAAGGTCCTCGGCGGTCCCTTATCTCTCCGTGGGCCAATACGATGTGCTTTTTCCAGAACCACTGCTGATTGCAACTCCTCGCTGCCCAGCACCTCCGGAATCCACTTTTCCAGAAAGGAACATACGTCCCGACCTTCTGATTCCTCTGGAAGACCCACCAGCCTCAAATTATTCTGTCTCGACCGAGATTCCAAATCCAAAATATTATCTTCCAGAGATTTATTTTTTTTTTCCAAAGTGCGCACCTTTAATTGAAGACGGGTGACGTCATCTTCAGCACTAGCGAGACGGAGCTCCATCTGCGCCGTTCGTTCTACACAGTCACCCAATTCCTTTCTTATTCCTTCCAACGCTGTCATAATCCCATCAAATCTAGAGGAAAAGTCCGCTCTCATTGAACTCATGGCAGCCATCAGCGCATCTGCGCCATTCCCCGCAGATATCGCACCGTTGCCAGCCTCCTCCGCCATATATGGAGTTTTGTTTGCTGCGTCACAGACCTGAAAGTCCGTTAATTTGGACTGTTTCGGCAGCTCGCTTTTTCCTTTTCCTGGTTTTCCAGCCTTAGGCTTCGCCGACATATCCTCGCCCAAATGCTGAGATACGTTCTGTCCCAAATGAGAGAGTTATTTGCCGATTTTTTTTCTCCAGGAGCAGAGCAGAGCGAGACACGTCCGTCCTACGTGGCAGCCATAACCGGAAGTCTATATTGTTATTTTGTTTATATTTCAGTCATCGTAACAGACATCCCTGTTTCCACCTGGTTCACTAATCCACAGTCGATAATATATCCTGCATCATTCTGGCTTATTTGGTTATATATTCCCCATGATCCTACATCTCTCTGTTAGCATTAGCTTGGCTAGGCGGTAAGTGTTCATGACTGTGGGGAGGAAGTTGCGGATAGGTCATCTGGCATTAATTGTTGATCCGGCCAGTTTTGATCGCTATTTTCTATAAATTACAGTATTTTCACCAGCACTGGAATCCTTGTTCATCTACAACACTTGACCAAATATGGCATTCTTAGATGTTATTTTAGCTTATTTTCTTGAAGTAAGAAGAAGCCAACTTTATTGCCATTCAATCCATACAGCCAATCATATACAGTAGAACAAAATTACATTTCTCCTATCTACAATGTTAATCACATCTAGAATCAGCGGGGCCACTGCCATGCAAGGCGCCACCACAAACAACTTTTCCTTCCCCCATTCTATCATGCTGAGCACCAAGCTAGACGGCGGGAAGTATCATTTTTATATATTCTTTTGGTATGACCTGGCCGGGGATTGAACCCTCGACCTCCTGGCTGTGGGGCGGATGCTCTACCACTAGGCCAACACTCCCGTAGTCAGTCCCTCCAGGATTTCGCAGGATTTTATTTATTTTTTTTTTTTGATTGCTGCGGTAAGTTGCAAGGCTCTCCTTGGGGATTTGCCTGAATCGTGCATTGGCCCATGTCCAGACCAGAGAGTCACAGCTTTAAAGCTCATTGACAAGATGTAATAGTGACTTTTACCTCTAAAGAAGTATAAAATGTTACAACACTAGCTGTAGTATTAGATTCGCTTGTTTGTTTGTGCTTTTATGGCATCTCTCGTCACACACGCTCCTGAGACGGGGGGTGCTTTCAGGCAGGCGGACGTTTTTCATCACAAACCTGGCACTTCATACATGCAGTCATTACGAAGACTCGAGGAGACGTTCACTGGTGGGCTGGGGGAGACGAAGGAAGGAACAGTGTGGGAAAACTCACAGGTGAGTGGTTTTTTTAAAATCACACACCGTTTCTTTTTGCTGATGTGTTCTGTACATACTCGCTGTAAACACGGAAGTGAGCGTGGTGCAGCATTGCATTTGATTGGTCAGACTAATGACGTACACGTTTGTGTGCTACTCGGACAAATTTGGCAAAATTGGTGGAAGTTGACGACAATTAGCCAAAATTGTGGGAAAGTTGTGGTGATTGGACAAAATTCAAATTATGCAGGACCTGCTGAATTTGAGGGAATTGGTACAATCGCAACATCGTGAAATCCTGGAGGGACTGGGTAGTATTAGCTAACTGGGACCAAAGGAGGCTAGCTGAAGCTAGCTCGCAGAGATAGCAAAAAAACGTGATGACCTAATAGTATTGAATGCAAAAGACGCAATAGACTTACACAATAGTCCCCTCCAGTATACAACTAGGACAATATCGGTCGCTACGGAGGGTGACAATATGTATGGGTACATATTCATACTATGTAGGATAACTAAGTAGACGGTTATGCTGTTTATTCCATCTAGCTACAATGCTCCGCATTGTGTGTATATACTGTATATTTATATATTTATTCCATCCAGCTACAATGCTCCACACTGTGTTTATATATTAATATGTACATATGTATATTCGCTGCTCTTGTTTTTCTTGTCTTCTTGATTGTTGCTCTGAGTGTTGCTATCCCTGTGCTGTTGCAATCCTGGAATTTCCCCATTGTGGGACTAATAAAGGCTTATCTTATCTTATCTTATCATAAGTAGCCAGCTAATGTTAGCAATCATGATGTAAGCGGGAGGGTGGAATTAAATGTGGTCTGAGAGATTTAAAGAGACATGGAGTGAAACCAGGCATTCTCAGAAAGGCTGCAAAAGCTGATTTAAAAGCTGATTTACAAATTATACTGCAATAAATAAACTTTTAAAGAAAATTTGACCAAAATATGTCACAAACATTTCATTAACACGTGAATCAACTGTTAAAATGTGTAAAAAGTGCAGTCAATGACCCCTTTAAAGATTCTTTATAGAATGCTTGGAATCTGTGCAGAACCGGAGACCCATTCACTCTAGTCATTCTCTTTATTCTTTTATATCATCCTCAAGGTGTGTTCAGACCAAACACGAGTAAATTTAGTTACGTGGTCAGAATACATATTAACTCAATGTATTTACGCAACCTTTGGTGGCTTAAAAATATAAAGATAAAGAGAAATATCTCTCAGCAGTGAATGCATATATTTAAATGTTTGTGTGAAATATGTCTTTGATTTTACGAGTCATCTTAAACTTACTTTTGCTTTTTCTTTCTTAGCATTATTTTTTTAAAATATTGATAAAGAAACAAATCATTCCTCTCTGCAGTCCTTTGAAGAAATGAATCGAGGTGATCTGTATCTTTTGTGGATTCATCAGTCTGACCCTCTCTGTGCACTGATTTGACAACAAATGAAGCAAAGGTCACCAAGCTTGGCACATGGATTGGACTTGGGACTAGTACTTGTGGTAGTGATTCTGGGGGCCCAAAGGTCAAGGTCAGAGGGTTGGGATGGGTTTGCATTTGTGTTGAGTGCAATTCTAGTTGAGTGGCGGACAGGCAGTTTTCTTAGTAACCACAAGGTGTACCTAAAAATGAGTTTCTAAAAGTTCCATACATTACTTAATGTAAATCTTACTTAAATCTGATATAACTGCAATATGCTTTATATCACATGTAATTTATTGAAATTCCTGTTAATTGATAGTTGTTTGAATACTGTACAACAACAACAACAAAAAAAATCATAAAAAGACTAGCATTTTTTGTGTGTACCTTTAAATTTGTTTTATTCTATATAAGTGACAAAGAATTGTTATGTTCTGGAAATGGGTTGTGACCATGTACATGCCTTTTGTTGCTTTTTTTTAACCATTTTCACCATTATTGTCTTTCTGTATCATTTATATTATTTAGGTTCCCTTTTATAAAGGTTATAAAGGTTTGTTATTTCCCTACCTGTAGCCTCTCGTGTATGTTATCCTTTGGCCCCTGATTAGTCTCACCTGTTTTGTGTTTGGTAATCACTGGTTTCCTTTATTAGTTTTCCTCTTCTGTTGTCTGGTGCTGGAACATTGTTGTGTGTCCTGTGACGGGTGGTTCATCCGGCGGCCGTTGCTCATCTGTTATCTGGTTTATACCAAGCTGTGTGTGTTTTGGACAGCTCAGACTGTCTTCTGTTTTCATTGTCCTGTGCTGTGGAATAAATCCTTTTTGCAATATACTGTGCCCGCCTGAAGGAGGCATTTCTCTGTCTGCCGGAGGCAGCGACTTGACAGAATGTTCCAGCCAACAGACTCTGTGGGTATGGATTTAAAATTCTTTGTTTTGGATGAGGATGAATATTGGGCTGTCCAGCTCATTGCAGATCTGATCTCCGATGCCCGGACGTCCCATACACTGGAGGCAGCCCTCAAATTTCCAGCCGGCGCATCGCAGGGAGTCGAAGCATACCTCAGCCTGCACAGCTATCCAGAATTGTTTGGTCTGCTCATCTCCATCCCCAACCTGCAAAGGACACTCTTCAGTCTGGTGAGAAGCTCTTTCCCCCAAACTGAACCTGTGCCGACGATAAGAGCCTCCCCGGGTTCCTTCATCTAGTGCTCCCCACCGCTTACCAGTTCCAAAGCCATTCCATGGACTGGAGACTCACCCTGAAGGACTCACTGGAGTATTTGGAGGACACTGCAGTGGTCATCCATTGCCATCTGCGGCTGGAGGAGTTTCTGGAGGGAACAGAGCTAATCTCCTCTGCTGCTGGGCTGCAGCGCTCACTCCGCGGGCAAAGAATGAGCTCACTGAGAACACTGAAGCCTGTGCCAACGAGGAAGCATCCCCTGGCTCCAGCGCCCCCTTCTTCTCGCCATGCACCAGCTTCAGTCTGCCTCTCCCCAACTCCACAGCCACTCCACGGGCTGCAGGAGAGCTCCCCGGTTACGCTGAGGCCTTTGCTGACAAATCACTGTCCCCTGACTCTGGCGCTTTTTGCTCCAACGCTGGTTCCCAGACTTCCAGTGCCAGCTCCTCATCGCCCTCTCCCTCCAGCACCGGCTGTCTCGTCAGTTCCTTCCCTCCCTTCGTCTGCTGCTGCTGTCCTCCTCTCCATGGCATTGGCACCCGCTGTTGAGCTGACCGCATCATCCGCTGTTCCACCAGTGTCTTCAAGGGTTGCTTCATCTGCTGTTCCGCCAGCATCTCCAGAGGCTACTTCATTTGCTGAGCTGTCAGCGTCTCCCAGCAGTCCCAGCAGTGATGCCTGAGATCACCTCTCCATCAGCTGAACCACTGGGGTCTTCACCGGCAGTGGAGCGGGATTTAAGGCAGGTACTTTTTTTTTAGTATTTTTTTTTTTTATTTAAGTTTTTGTAAAGGGTATACAGGTCATTACAGCATTGCATTGTTTACATTTTCATCACATGTTCCCTTATTTTTTGCTATTTGACAACATTGGTAGAATAATTATTACAACCCCCCCCCTTTTATTTTTAAAGTGAAAGAAAAAGTGAAATTAAAGAGAATAAAATAAAAAAACAAACAGACAGAACAGCAAAAAACAAACAGAAAATTAAGTAATTAAAAGTAAAAGAGCATCTGAGTAGCGTTGGAACAAAGAGCGGGACCATTATTGAAATGGTATTTGTCAAAGATTAGATCTAATGGAAGACACATATGCGATCCAGGGTTGCCAAAAGTTCATGAACCCATCCATGTCCTGTCTCAGTGCGAATGTCAACTTTTCCATCGAGTAAATGTCTTGAATCACGTTAATCCAATCTTCAGGTGTAGGACAGTCCTTCAGCATCCATTTTTTAGTTAGGGCTTTTTTACTTGCCAATATTAAAACATTGAATAAGTATTTATCTCCTCGTCTTTCCAGTGAGTCCGGTAGTAAACCCAAATACAAAGTTACAAAATAAAAGGGAACTGTTATTTTGAATATTTTCCCCAATATTGTCTGTACATTGGTCCAATATTGGTGGATAACTGGGCATGACCAAAACACATGAAAATGATTTGCAATCTTTTCACCACACAAGCGCCAACAGTTCAACCCCTTATGGGTAAATTTGTTTTGTGCAGGTGTTCTGAAAAATCTTACTAAATTTTTCCATCCAAATTCTCTCCACTGCAGGGATGAGGTACTTTTCCATTGCTGTTTATTTAGCTTTTCCCATATTTCCAGTTGTAAAGTGAAATTCCCCTCTTTTTCCCATCTCTCTTTTATATATGATGTGTTGTCTCCTTTTAAGTCTTGAAGACCTTGGTATATTTTAGAAATGTATCTGATCCCTGGGATCCCTTTATATGCCATTAAGAAGACCTTCAGAACACCTGACTGGGCCCTTTCCAAATCCTCCTTTTTAAGTATATTGTTTATGTGGTGTCTAAGCTGAAAGAACCTGTAAAGATCTTGATTTATTAGACCTTGTTTTTTCAAATCTTCAAAACTTCTTAAAGTTTGCCCCTTAAAAAATCGTAATATTTTATCAGCCCTTTCTCTTTCCACTCTTTAAATCTAGTGTCTGTTTTATTGGGGGTAAAGTCTTGATCATAGGCAATCCATTGCAGAAGTCGATAGGGCTCTTTAGCTTGATTCTCTCTGACTATCTTAAACCAAATTTTTAGCGGGGTCTCTATTCACGGGTTAGTGTTATTCAAGAGTTTAGGTAAGGCATTGTTCCCTATTATCGCCTGTAGGGGGATGTCACTTGTTATTTGGCATTCGATCTCCTTCCATTGTGCAGTGTAGACTGGGTTACATATCTCTATTAAAATTTTAATTTGTGTGGCTTTAAAATAGTCCCTGATATTTGGCAGCGCAAGCCCACCTTTGTCTTTGTTTAGTTGTAAGGTTCTATATCTGATTCTAGGTCTCTTGCCCTGCCATATGAATCTTGAGATCCTTCTGTCCAGCTCCTGCCATGTTTTTTTGGGAGGTTCTACCGGTATTGTTTGGAAAAGGTATAGAAGATGTGGAAGTATATTCATTTTGACTGCTTCAATTCTTTGTGCAGTACCTAAGAATGGTATCATATTCCATCTTGCTAGGTCAGATTTTATTTTCGTCACCAGTGGATCATAGTTTAGTGTTATAATTTTGTTGAGTTGTTTCGGGATATTGACCCCCAGATATTTCATAGATTCCATCTCCCAGTTAGTTTTGAGTTCACTTATGATTTGGGTCATAGTTGAATGTTAAAACTTGGGTTTTATGCATGTTTAATTTGTACCCCGATAAATCTCCATAGTCTAAAAAAACTGAGATTAGTTCTGGTAAAGAAGTGTCCGGCTGCCCTAGGTATATTAAAATGTCATCAGCAAAGAGTGCTATTTTATGTTCCTTCTGACCAAGTGTAATACCTTGAATTTCTTGATTTTGTCTTATCCATTGGCTCAGAGGTTCTATGAAGATTGCAAAGAGCAGTGGAGACAAGGGGCAGCCCTGACGACATCCTCTTTCCAGCTCAAAAGATGATGATAAATTACCGTTAATCCTTATTTTAGCTGTTGGTTTTTTTATATAATGCCTGTATAGTTCTAATGAAGTTGTTATGAAAATTGAAACTGGATAAGATTCTATATAGGAAAGACCAGTCAACCGAATCAAATGCTTTTTCAGCATCTAATCCCAATATGACTGCATTTAAGTTATATTTTTTTATATGATGAATTATGTGTAAAGTGCGTCTAATGTTGTCTTGTGTCTGTCTTTGTCTTATAAAACCTGTTTGGTCTAAGTGAATTAAGTCTGTCAGTATGTTTTCTAACCTTTTGGCAAGGATAATGGTAAAAAGCTTATAGTCCTGATTTAATACACTGATTGGTCTGTAGTTGGAGCATTCCAGTTTATCCTTTTCAGGTTTAGGTATAACTGCAATGACCCCTTCTCTCCAGGAGGGGGGGATTTCCCCTGTGTGGAGGACATAGTTAAATGTTTTCAGGAGGAGAGAAGATAGTTGCTGTTTAAAGGTTTTGTACCACTCTGCTGTATAGCCATCTGCTCCTGGGGATTTGTTAGCTTTAAGTTTCATAATTGCTTTTTCCAATTCTTTTGGTTGTATTTCTGACAGTAGTGTTTTATTTTGTGACTCCGTAAGTTGGGGAAGGTTTAATGTGTTTAGGAATGTCTCGGATGCGTTTTTATGTTTTTTGTGGGAGTATATGTAAGTTCTTATAGTAATTCTCAAAGCTTTTAAGAATATCCTGAATTCTGAATTTTATTTCCTTTGATACTGGGTCTCTGATTTTGTAGATTGCTCTTTCTGTTTGTTGTTTCCTCAATTTATAGGCAATTAATTTTGCCGATTTACTGCCTGCTTCATAGTGTTTTTGTTTCAGAAATGTAAGTTTCTTCTGGATTTCTATTGTGTAGATCTCATTTATTTGATTTTTAATTTCTTTAATCTTGAGCGAGTCATTCTATAATGAGTGTTGCCTTTGTGTTCTTTTTCTAGGTTCTTGAGTTCTGACTCTAATGTGATTAGTTTTTCTTGTCTCAGTTTCTTTTGGGTTGCCAGTTTTGCAATAATTTTTCCCTTTATTACAGCTTTGCACGCATCCCACAGTATTAAAGGGGATACTTCTCCATTATCGTTTTCTTCCAAATATCTGAGAATATCTGATTCCAATTCATCTTTCAGTGGTCCTTTCAGGACATTTGAATTCAACCTCCAGGAAAATGTATTATTTGTGTATTTTTGGATGTTTAAGTCCATATAGATCGGACTGTGGTCAGAGAGATCCATCAGTCCTATTTTACATGTTTTTACTCTTCCAATGTCTCTATTAAACATAAAAAAGTAATCAATCCTTGAGTAAGATGAATGTGGCGTTGAATAAAAAGTATAATCTTTTACATTGGGGTTGAATTCCCTCCACACGTCACAGATTCCCATTTCTTTTAATAGCATCCGAGTTTTCCTACTTTGAGTGTTATTTTGATGTGAAGAATTACCTGTTGCATCCCAGTATGGATTCAGTCTTAGACTGAAGTCTCCACCACATATCACTAAACCTTGGGCTTTAGTTATCATTAGGTCGAATACATTTTTATAAAATTTCCATTTAGCCCCTGGTGGTGCATATACATTCAGCAGGGTGATATCTTCTCCCTCTAGCCGCCCAATTACCAAACTGTACCTCCCTTCTTTATCTTTGTGTTCTGATTTTTTTTCAAATGTAATTTTGGTTGATATCAATGTCGCTACTCCCCTCCTCCTCCCTGATTTATATGAAGATGAAGAGATCATTTTAAACCCTTGTCTATTGAGTTTAGTGTGTTCCACGTCTGTTAGGTGGGTTTCTTGTAAAAATATTATTTCTGCTTTGTCTTTTTTCATTTTGCGTAGAATCTTGGATCTTTTAACTGGATTCAGGATCCCTTTTACATTATATGAGGCTATTTTGGTTACACCCTGTTTCTCCATTGTATTTTCTTATTTAGTATAACAGTGTGGTGGCCCTCTTTTTTGCTACTCAGAAACTGAAAGAACATTAAGAACATAAAAAACATTAAGAACATAGTGTACGAAACTTTAAAACAAAAAACTGTCAAAAAAAACTTCCTGAGCTGGGGTCTCTTTAAAGACCCTGTAAGAGCCCTGATGGAGTGTAGGCTCTGAGGGAAATTCCTCAAACTCTGTTACGTGTTGAGGGCCCTCTCTTACCCCTGTAAGTTGTCCCATGTTTTTAACGTGAATTTCAGATCCCAATCCGAATTTGTAATGATTTTTTTTTTTATGCCTATACCCTATGAGATTGTGTGCACCCTCCCACCCCCATCACAGCAAACATTCACTCTAATACAGTATTTGTTAGTGTGGGGAGAACATGTGGGTCATTGTCACATTTCTATTTTAACAAGATTTTTTTTTTCCTTTAAATTAAGAAGACATTTGTTTCTAATGCTATAACTGCTCCATGAAAGGTTTTACCACATGATGATTCTGCATCTCCTTTAATGTTTGTTACCTTGTAGGAGGGGGGATGGAAGTGCAGAATGACTGAAAAGAAAAAAAAAAAGTCGCTATTCCTTCCTGGAACTGGAAAGCTTATCTTTGTAGCTCTGGGGCTGGGTTTCCCGCTGCTGGCCCGTGGATTTTGAAGGTCTCTGAGTGGACCATGTTTGAGCCTTGATCCTATCGCTCAGGTCTGCTGCGGGTTTAAACACCGATACTGGGAGCCCTCTTCTCGCCATGTCAATTGTTGCGTCTTCCACCGAATTATAGAGACATGACTCTTCACCGTAAAAGACCCTTAACTTCGCAGGAAATGGAGTCTGAAAGCGTATATTCTGTTCCTGTAGTACCTTTTTGGCATCGTTATATTCCCATCACTTTTTAAGAACCTCCGGGGCGTAATCGTGCTCCACGAAGACTTTTCTCTCTTGATGCATAAATCCTTTTTTCTGCCAAGCCCGTCTTACAACCTCTTGTTTTATTTTGAAATTGGAGAATCTTACCACCACCGAACGTGGGGGCGCTTCTGCCGCTGGCTTTGCGGCTAATGTACGATGGGCCTTTTCTATCTTCAAATCAGTGGTTTGTGGAATATCCAACTTCTCTCTGAGTAAGGATTCCACGCATTCCGCCATTGTGTTGAAACTATCTTCAGCTCCATCTTTCAGACCGTGAATTCTAATGTTGTCTCGTCTCTGTCTTCCTTCTTGGTCAGTTAGCTTAGCCTCCAGCCTTGACTGTTTTTTGTGTAAATCCAGCATAGAATCTTCAAGCACTTTTATTCTTTCTTCAGCTTCCAAGATTCGGTTCTCGGCCTGGTCCACTCTGCTGTTCGTCCTTTTTAATTCCTCTCTGAATTCATGAAATTCGGCCCGAAATCGTCGTAATTCTTCAAATAGCAATTTCAAGCTAACCTTCTTGTTAGCTACGTTCAGCTCCTCGTCTTCTGA
The DNA here is from genome assembly GCA_020510985.1 of Pholidichthys leucotaenia. Classification (NCBI taxonomy): domain Eukaryota; kingdom Metazoa; phylum Chordata; class Actinopteri; order Cichliformes; family Pholidichthyidae; genus Pholidichthys; species Pholidichthys leucotaenia. Next base: position 292,621,186 of record CM035839.1, on the reverse strand, counting down.
ACGGAGGTCCTCCGGATCAGATTCTGCGGCTGCTGCGCGTCCTGGCCTGGAGAATGTCAGTTTCTTCTGTTTTTGTTTAGGCACGGTGTTTTTGTCTTTTGATTTTTATTCTTCCAAAAATCCGTTAAGTCTGATTTTGAAGATGTTTTCCTGGATTGGGTCTGGGAGCTTCAGCGTTAAGCTGCTATCACCATGGCGTCCAGACCGGAAGTCTTCTTTTTTTAGTATTTTTAACATCTATCTTGCCTTACTCCTAGCAAGGGATCTCAGTTGCAGCTCCCATCTGCTTCTAGCCTCCCTCCGCCAGGCTGCACTGCTGGTTTCTGTATTGACCCGACACCCACCTATGTTTTTTCCTCCCTGTCTGAGGTGGTTGCATTGGGGATAGAGTCCCAGGCTCTTGAGAATGCCGCTTGCCAGCCTTCATCATCATCATCTGGGCTTGCTGTTTGCCAGCCTTCTTTGCCTGAGCTACACGCTCCACCTTCACCATCGCCCGAGCTGCATGCTTCACTTTTGCCATCGTCCGAGCTGCATGCTCCACCTGGGTCATCCTAGCAGTCTTCTCCACCTGATTTGTCGGAGCAGTCCACTCCACCTTTGTCTGAGCAGTCCACTCCACCTCGTTCATCTGAGCAGTCCGCTCTACCTTCATCTGAGCAGTCCGCTCTACCTTCGTCTGAGCAGTCTGCTCTACCTTTGTCTGAGCAGTCCGCATCACCATCATCTGAGCAATCTGCGCCACCTTTGTCCGAGCAGTCCGCTCCATCTTCGCCATCGTCTAAACTTGATGCCAGTCAGCCATCATCGCCTGGTCTCGCCGCTCCATTGCCGCCTGGGCTCGTCATGCACAGCCTTTATCGCCATCTGAGATCTACGCTCTTCAGCAATCACCACCTGAGGTCATAGCTCTTCAGCTGCTGTTGCCCTCTGAGGTAAAGGCTCCTCAGCTGCTGTTTCCTGAGCTCAAAGTTCCCCTGCTGCTGCCACCCGAGCTCAACATTCCTGCCACACCAGGCTCCTCTGTCAAGTGGCCTATGGACTCTGGTAGGCCACCTGGCGTGCCGTGTTGTGCCATTTGGTGGTCTATGGACTTTGGAAGGAAATCAGACTTATCGGGTTCTTTGGTCTGGGGGCCCATGGACTCTGGGTGGCCCCCCGACCCATCCTGCTCTTCAGTCTGGTGGCCCAGGGACACTAGTTGGCTCCTGCACCCACCCTGTTCTCCAGTCTGAGGGTCCTTGGACTCTAGTTGGCCTCTTGACACATCATGCTTCCCCAGGTGGTGGGCCCTGGACTCCGGCCGACCACCCGATAAACTGTTTTTTGTTTTGTGTTGGTATTGACTCATACCCTCCAGTCCTTTGTCCCCCTCCACATGCCCGATTTGGTGTTCCTTCTTTTTCTTTTTGGGGCATTGTCATGTGCTGGTGAGCGCTCGCCCCCCTCCTTCCCGTTCACCTGTCTCCTCATCAGATGCACCTGTTGTCTCCTGCTGGGCCAGCGTTTATAAGGAAGCACTCTTCAGTGATTCAACGCTGGCTCGTTTGGGTATACTGCGCTAAAGCAGACAGCTCATCAAGTAAGTGGTTGTGTTGTGAGTGATCCTACCTTACACTCATTCTCCCTTCCATCTCTTCCAGGTTGCTGTCAACGTAGCGGTGTGTCTTCAGGGATTTGGTGCGCTCGCCAGCCTGTTGCTTCTCCACCACGTGGCTCATCGACTCCACCCGGTCAGACTCCACGACTCATTCTCTAACCAGCAGTTCCGACCTGCTGGTTCCTCTCCTTCGCTGGGTTCTGTGCCGGTCACTCCTCTCCTCCCATGTAAGTGGTATTAATTAGATTTCCATATTTCCCCTCCATTCCTCTCTAATCAGCCTGATCTCATCCTCTGCAGGTTTGCTGCTCCTCTGGCGAGTGACTGACTTTTCCCTCTAGTTTGTGGTTTTGAAAATTCAATAAAAGGGTCAAACGTTCTGTGTGTGTGTTCTTTTGGTGACTGCACTTTGCACTCAGGGTGCTTGTCCGGTCAAAATGACAGGCAACTGGAATCTGCCCTTGGGTGGGGGGAGGGGAGTGGCCTATCATGTTCAGGTCATGGGTTGTGACCATGTCCATGCCTTTTGTTGTTTTTTGAACCATTTGCACCATTATTGTCTTTCTGTATCAGTTATATTATTTAGGTTCCCTGTTATCCAGCGCCAGCTCTTACAGTGCATCTGTAAAGTACTCACAGCGGTTCAATTTTTCCAGATTTTATGTTACAACCTTATTCCAAAATGGATTAAATTCAGTTTTTTCCTCAAAATTCTACACACAATACCCCATAATGACAACGTGAAAAAAGTTTTTTTGGAGATTTTAGCAAATTTATTAAAAATAAAAAACTAAGAAATCACATGTACATAAGTATTCACAGCCTTTGCCATGAAGCTCAAAATTGAGCTCAGGTGCATCCTTTTTCCAGTGATAGTCCTTGAGATGTTTCTTCAGCTTAATTGGAGTCCACCTGTGGAAAATTCAGTTGATTGGACATGATTTGGAAAGGCACACATCTGTCTGTATAAGGTCCCACAATTGACAGTGCATATCAGAGCACAAACCAAGCATGAAGTCAAAGGAATTGTCCGTAGACCTCTGAGACAGGATTGTCTCGAGGCACAAATCTGGGGAAGGGTACAACAAAATTTCTGCTGCTTTGAAGGTCCCAATGAGCAGAGTGGCCTCCATCATCCGTAAATGAAAGAAGTTCGGAACCACCAGGAGTCTTCCTAGAGCTGGCCGGCAGTCTAAACTGAGCGATCGGAGGAGAAGGGCCTTAGTCAGGGAGGTGACCAAGAACCCGATGGTCACTCTGTCAGAGCTCCGGCGTTCCTCTGTGGAGAGAGGAGAACCTTCCAGAAGGACAAGCATCTCTGCAGCAATCCATCAATGAGGCCTGTATGGTAGAGTGGCCAGACGGAAGCCAGTCCTTAGTAAAAGGCACATGGGAGCCCAACTGGAGTTTGCCAAAAGGCACCTGAAGGACTTGTAGACCATGAGAAACAAAATTATCTTGTCTGATCAGACAACGATTGAACTCTATGGTGTGAATGCCAAACGTCATGTCTGGAAGAAACCAGACACCGCTCATCACCAGGCCAATACCATTCCTACAGTGAAGCATAGTGGTGGCAGCATCATGCTGTGGGGATGTTTTTCAGCAGCAGGAAATGGGAGACTAGTCAGGATAGAGGGAAAGATGAATGCAGCAATGTACAGAGATATCCTGGATGAAAACCTACTCCAGAGCACTCTTGACCTCAGACTGGGGCAACGGTTCATCTTTCAGCAGGACCACAACCCTAAGCAAACAGCCAAGATATCAAAGGAGTGGCTTCAGGACAACTCTGTGAATGTCCTTGAGTGGCCCAGCCAGAGCCCAGACTTGAATCCAATTCAACATCTCTGGAGAGTTCTGAAAATGGCTGTGCACTGACACTTCCCATCCAACCTGATGAAGCTTGAGAGGTGCTGCAAAAAGGAATGGGTCAGACTGCCCAAAGGTAGGTGTGCCAAGTTTGTGGCATCATATTCAAAAACATGCGAGGCTGTAATTGCTACCAAAGGTGCATCAACAAAGTATTAAGCAAAGGTTGTGAATACTTATGTAGATGTGATTTCTTAATTTTTTTTATTTTTAATAAATTTGCAAAAATCTCAAAAAAATACTTTTCTCATGTTGTCATTATGGGGTATTGTGTGTAGAATTTTGAAGAAAAAATTAATTTAATCCATTTTGGAATAAGGCTGTAATATAACAAAATGTGGAAAAAGTGAAGTGTTGTGAATACTTTCCGAATGCACTGCACTTCTGAATGTCTCCTTTGTTATTTCCCTACCTGTAGCCTCTTGTGCATGTTATCCTTTGGCCCCTGATTTGTCTCACCTGTTTTGTGTTTTGGTAATCACCAGTTTTCTTTATTAGTTTTCCTCGTCTGTTGCCTGGTGCTGGAACATTGTCTGTCGTGCGTCGTGTGACGGGTGGTTCCTCCAGCGCCCATTCCTCGTCTGTTATCTGGTTTATACCAAGTTGTGTGTGTTTTGGACAGCTCAGACTGTCTTCTCTTTTCATCATCCTGTGCTGTGAAATAAACCCTTTTTTACACTACACCCACTACACCGTATGCGCCTGAAGAAGTTATTTCTCTGTCTGCCGGAGGCAGCACCTTGACAAGAATGGGCAAGCATTGAGAATTTAGTAAGAAAAAACATTTATGAGGTTTTTACATGAATAGGTACAGTTGTGAAAGTGTTGTGTATTTTTTGAATCATGAAGATCAGGTATTGCTCAAGAGGTTGGCGGGAAGGGTCAAAGAGATTATTTTGTAGTCTGGATGAGATCATTTCTTTCTGCTGGGCATAGAGGGGTTCTATTAAAGTTCACACTGATACAGGAGGGACCTTTAGGGCTGCAGGTTCATTTCTATGTCTTACATTTCTATGTAAGACATGTAAGACAAACCTCTCTCTCTCTCTCTGTGTGTGTGCGTGTGTGTGTAGTACTGGCTGGACTGTATACAGTAGTTATACTATGGGACAATAGGTCAGCTCAAGTGTCGTCTGCGGGGTTTTTTGACTGATAAAAGTATTTTACATTTCTGAAAACATGTGAGACCCATTGATAATGTGGCCCTTGGGTGGTTTCGGAGTAATGTTGAAATCTTGAAAAAAAAAAAAAAGAATGAGATAACATGACAACAACAACACCTGTCATTCCAGTCACAGAGGTTGATGGCTGGCTCCGGCCTGCATCATTCTCTTCCATGATTCTGAGAGAGTACTCAGTGTACGGTGAGAGGTTTTTGATCTCAGCGGGGAACGAGGTCACTCTGTCCTCTCTGAAGAAACCGGCAGCATTCTGGACCCGTATGATGTAAGTCGTGTTCTCCCTCCCATGAAACTCCACTATCAGAGTTGTGCTGTCCTTCGGCGTCACTTTCTGGATGGGAGCCGGCATATCAGGAGCTGAAATAGTCACAGACAATTTAGATCAGAAAATTTATCCAAGATGAGAAGATATATAAGCATATCCATGGTGACAGTCTGAGGTGTTTCATATTTGATAGTTTATAAAAATGAAACACTTTATTTCCTTTTTGTTAAACCTTCCTGTAACTACAGAACTTATTTTGATGTGGATATTTACCCACGCTAATGGCAGTTGGGCTGGGGGTAGTGTTTTTACGTCTGTCTGTCTGACTTTCCAGACTCTAAAACAAGAACAGCTGCAGACATCAACACCAAACTTGAGGCAGGAATACATGCAGTCAATGAGAGATCAAAGGTCAGGATTAACAAGTGCAGAAAACAGACACTACTTTTAAAACAATTTAAAGTGTGTATTCACATGGTAATTTTCAATTTCATCCTGAATCTGCAAAACTCATGGTTTTGCAAAAAATAAACTTCCTTAAAATAGCATCAACAACTGTATAATATGCAGAAGTGGGTAGTAACTGGCATTTACTTAAGTAGTCAAGTAACGTTTTCACAATATTGTACTTTTGTGAGTAGTTTTATTGCAGGATACATTTTACTCTTATCAAATCCTGCAAAATGATTTTTTTGAGGAAAAACTCAAGTACATTTGGTGGTACTCTTATTTTTGATTTCACTAATTTCAACTGAGTGTAAGTCAAGTTTTTCCTCATCTGTCGATTTGAAATAATTGTTTTTCTATTCAGGCTCAAGAAATATTTGATTTATTAGTATTTCTCTTTATGATTTGTAATATTGTAGAGGGCACATGTGACTGATTAGTTCAACACATCTAAGAGAAAAAAAATTGTGATTTTTATGAATAAAAAAGTTTACAAAAAAAGTTAGAAATTTGTGAGTAAAAAGTTGCAACTTTGCATTTGAAATGCCCCAAATATATCATAAAAAGTTGCAAATTTATCACAAAAATTCAAGAGGAAAAAGTCACATATTTATTGAGAGAAAATGTTATCAGAAAAGAAGTCTTCAATAAAAAAAAGTCACAAATTTACAAGAAAAACCTCACTTACTGGTGAGTGTATAGTTGTTACTCGGTACTAGTGATCCCATACCAAGTAAAATTCAGGCTGGTATCGACGATACCAATCCGATATCGATACTTTGTAGGCTTCAGAATCTTCACGTGTTCAGAAAATCTGTCAAGTGTATTTCAAATTATCGTGTCATAATGAATATAATACAACAGACTACGTGTTCTTATTGTTTAATTATGAAGAATTATCATAAAAGAAAGAAAATTGAAAAGTTGCATGTTATTTGATGCTATTTGAACATGTATATCCTGTCATTTAACATGTAAATACTTGCCTGAACATTTCAACAAAAACATTCAACATTCACACTTTGGCTCATTCGCAGGTTTTTGGGAACCACAGCATATTTACAGTTTTCCCTTTAACTCTGTTCCGTTTTTGCTCACAACCTCTCCTGCCTTGTAAAAGATTCTCTCTGCAGGTCCAGAAGAAGCAGCAATACCCAGGTATCTCAGTGCATGTCTGCTCAGGGCTGGGAAGGTTTGTTCATGCTCTTCCCACCAAATCAGTGCATCCTTATCTAGGGGAATCACTTTTACCTCCAATTACCAGCGTACTTCAGTGAGCAGCATGCTGTGATGCTTATGCATTTATACAGCTGTATTTTACATATGATAATGCAAGGAAGAAGAAGTAGCTCCTATCATTCGGAGAAGATCTGGATAGTGTAGTTACTTTCCACTGTGTTCCCGTTAATGATAAACTACACATTTACTCCAAATTACTAAAATATCGATACTTTAATATGAGCATTGATTGTAGACTGTAAATGTCTGGTATTGGAGGTATCAATATTTCAGTATCAATCCGCACTTCGCGACTCAGTACTGAAGTAACAAGCTTTTAGTAGTTACTTTCTTACCCTAACTATTTTTTAAAACTTCCATATTACACACTCTTACATAAGTACGATTTCTGGCTACTGTACCACCTCTTGATAATATGGGCTTTACTTTAAATTAAAATCAGACTCCCATTGCACTGGTGGAGACCAAACTGCTGCAATATGTTGAAGGGTTAGTTTAAGTTTGGACAGAGTGTACCTCACCTGTTTCAGACTCAACAGAGTCACTGGCCCGGGTTTCATAACCATCCTTAGCTACAACTGTGAAGACGTACAGGATGTTTGGCTCCAGATTAGAGACAGAGACCATCACTGTGTTGGAGCCAAATGAGTGTTGAACGGTGTTGAAGGGTGAATTTTTGACTGAAACAGTGACCTCGTAAGAAGTGGCACTGGACCACCTGGTCCATCTGAGGGTCACGCTCTTGGACGTTGCAGAGAACAGAGAAACTCTGAAAGCTGAAGAGAAAATGTAAAACCCACCAAGAGGCAAAGAATTTATCCCCCAAAACATGTCATGCTATTTATGTTTGTCTGTTTATAGGTGATATGGAGGGCATATAGTACCTGATAGAGCTGCAGCCTGCAAATGCAGAGAATAAAAATAAATCACGTTTTCCATCGAGTAAAATCATAGCAGTGTTGTCCTTAATCATTATTAATTTGCTGTACCTGTGAGCATATGACCAGTGAGGCAAATGTCAGAAGCCACATTTTAGCCGCCATTCTTCACCTTTATCTCTAGAAGTTCTCCTCTCAGTTTACTCACACTTCTCAGCTTCTCTGTGGTTAAAATGTTCCTCTGATGGTTTCACCTTTTCCTTCTTTTCATAGGATGCCCTGTGTTAGTTAGTTAAATACCTGCATGTAGCTCCTCCCACAAAGACACAAACTGCCAGTCATAAAATGCATACACTTATGAGGGTTGAAAAAAAACAGAAGAAAAAACGCTTAAAGACATAGGGAACGCTTCAAATATCCTACCCTTTATTGGCTTCAGTGGTGTTTTAGTGAGTGGATGGGTTTAGTCTCTAACTTAAAAGAATTTAACATTGAGCTTTAAGTCCAAATTCTTATTTAAAAATAGTATCAAATGTCACTGTTTTAATAAAGGGGGAAGGCAACACTTTCTGATGGAAAAGCTGTTATGTCTCTGAAATATTTCACAAAAGTATGAGCTCCTTGTTCTGACTGCAACCAAATCATTATAGAAAGGAAGATAAAACAACAAAAAAGAAGTTCGAGGACATCATCGGTTGAAAAAGCCTAAATTTTATGTAAACATATTTTACTTTTTTTGGAAGAAGTATGGGGCTTTCAATTAATTGTGGAAATATTTTGAAAGTAAGTTTGTAATGGTTAGATGAAAGGATGCAAAAACTACAAGAGCTCCGTCGCACGATTGTGAACGCAGCTGACGTCAGTGGGAGGGGCTTGAGTCTGACCTAGTTGACAGGAAGAGGAGCAGGCGGAAAAAAACAAGATGGCAGGAGGCTCGGATCACGGGCTACAGAGGATAGTTTGGAAAAGTAAGTTCACTCCAATAGGAGAGTAATAATTACTTTCATAAACTGTACAGCCCTTCTTAATTATCTTAAAATCGGCTTTGGACTTAAAAGCCGGCTTAGCTTTTGTGTATCTTTGACTGTAAAACTGACCGTAAACATTCAGTTTTATAACGTAAGTTTACAAACTTTGAAACTAGAATAAATGAGTAAACAGTGTAGTGCTCTTACATTACAGACTCCTTTAGTCCACTCTTGGGGTAGCCTCGTGTGCTTTTTTGCCTGTTGTCTGGAGCCCCACCTTAATTTTTGCAAACTTCAACAATAACTTTAAAACCCGCTGACAACTTTTCTCCCCTTATGCATGTGTCAGGCCACCATTATCGTGTGTTTTCCCATTTTTGTTGGTGTTAGATCATAGCTCAGATGTTACAGAGAAACAAGATTTTATAGTTGATCCAGCTTGTGGTTTACAATAATCAGTTCATTAGTTTGTTCAGTCTCTTCCTATCGGCTGCTGTAATGCCGTTGCCCCAGCAGACCACTCCAAAAGTAATGGCTGATGCCACCACCGTGTCATAGAATGTCTTCAGCAGCGCCCCTTGTACACCAAAAGACCTGAGCCTCCTCAGTAGGAACAGCCTGCGCTGTCCCTTCTTGTAGAGTGCGTCAGTATTGTGTGACCAGTCTAGTTTATTGTTCAGATGAACACCCAGGTACTTGTAGGATGTCACCATCTCAATGTCTGTTCCCTGTATGTTTACTGGTGCTGTGAGGGGTTGTCCTTGCCTGCAGCAATCCACCACCAGCTACTTAGTTTTCCTCATGTTGATCTGGAGGCAGGTCCGATGGCACCAGTCCACGAAGTCCTGGATAAGTCCTCTGTACTCAGCTTCATCTCCGTTGGAGATGAGGCCGACGATCGCAGAGTCGTCAGAGAACTTCTATAGATGGCAATGTGTTGTGTTGTGTGAGAAGGCTGCAGTTTAAAGGGTGAACAGGAAGGGAGCCAAAACCGTTCCCTGGGGGGCCCCTGTGCTACCGATGATCGTGTCGGACACACAATCCCGGATTCTCACAAACTGTGGACGGTTAGTGAGGTAGTCCAGGATCCATGATGACAGGTGCTGGTCCACCCCTGCGCACAGCAGCTTGTCCTTCAGGATCATCGGTTGGATGGTGTTGAAAGCACTGGAGAAGTCAAAGAACATGATCCTCACCGCGTTCCCGGGCTTCTCCAGGTGGGACAGAGAACGGTGAAGGAGGAGGATCATTGCATCCTCCACCCCAATGCCATGCTGGTAGGCGAACTGGAGTGGATCCATCGCTGGTTCCACCAGGGGGCGGAGGTGAGCAAGGAGCAGTCTCTCCAGGGTCTTCACCATGTGAGACGTCAGCGCCACTGATCTGTAGCTGTTCAGGTCTTTGGGGTGGGAAGTCTTTGGCACAGGTACCACACAAGATGTTTTCCACAACTGTGGTACCCTCCCCAGCTTCAGGCTCAGGTTGAAGATGTGCTCCACAATCCCACACAGCTAGTCTGCGCAGGACTTGAGGAGCTTCGCGCTGATGCCGTCCGGTCCCGAAGCCTTCCTCGCCTTGATCTTCCTCAGCTCCGTCCTCACCTGGGTCTTAGTGAGGGTCAGGTTGGGGGGCTGTGTGCTGGGAGTGGGGGGGTGTTGGCGGAGTGGGGTGTGGACAGCAGGTCTCAATGACTTTAGAGGCAGCAGTGGTTGGTGTGCAGTCGGGGGTGAGGGCGGTTTGGCAAACCTATTAAAAAACAGGTTCAGATTGTTCGCCCACTCCCTGCCCCCCATGGCCTGGGAGGAGGTATTCTGTGACATATATTGACATTATATTCTGTGATATATATTGTCATATCGCACAGATCTATTTGAGACCCACTGTAGTGCATCCTTTTATATTTTAGCAATAAGTACAAAACACCGAATATTATTTATTTATTTATTTATTTGTATCTTGTATACTTTATTGATCCCCAGAGGGAAATTCAGGGCATTCATGGTACGGTGCCAATCCCTTCTCCATTCACACACACACACATGCAGCAGAATGACCCATTTGGCTGCAACTGTTGCATCAGTGTTGCCCATTTGTCTGTAAATATTTAAATAAAAAATATTTATTTTGTTACTTGGACATTTTTGCATCTTGTTGTCGTTTAGTCAAAGCATGCATACGTGTCCGCATATGATATGCAATTGATCCGGCCATTTCCCTCCACAATCATCACGGTAGTAAGTTTTTAATTTTTAGATGCTTGCACGGGAGGGGGGACTCGCGGTCCTACAAAGTACAGTGGTACCACATGGGTGAAACAGAAGCAGCTACTCCTGTCTACTACGGACTGTGCAGTCTGTGCATGCCTTTCCCTGGTTGGGGTACTGCTTCTTCCGGCATGTTCTGTGTTGATACACTGGTAATCTTTGTCAGACCTGGTCCCCGCTGATGCTCCGCCCAGTCTGCTTGCGCACCTCATGTTCTCCACATATGGCAAATTAGCCTTTAGACATACGCAACCACTGCAACTTTAGGGTGTAATTTTTTTTAAGCTTGAATCTTCAGTATTATCTTGTTCTAGTTAAATTTGTCATTTTTCACTTCCTTGTTTATGCCTCCACCTGGTTGGGATGCTGCTTCTCCCGACATGTTCTATGTTGATACACTGGTATTCTTTGTCAGACCCGGGTCCCTGCTGACGTTCCGCTCAGTCTGCTCGCTCACCTCATGTTCTCCACATATGGTGAATTATCCTTTAGACCTACGCAATCACGACAACTCTATGGTATAATTTTTTTAAGCATTAAATCTTCAGTATTATCTTTTTTGAGTCAAAGTTATCATTTTTCACTTCCTTGTTTTGTCCATGGAACACTGTGGTGACAGGTCGTGATGCTGTGTGTTATGCAGTCAGCATGGTTGTGATGCTGCGTGTTATCCAATCAGCATGGCCGTGATGCCACATATCCAGTCAGCACGGAGTCAATCCGAAACCCTGCCCACACTTCTTGAAGCCAGGCATGAAGAGACGCAGAGCAGTGGCTAAACTTTTATTGATAAAAATGACATATTTTGACTGAGCGACTCTATACTTGGGGATGCACACCCTCGTAACCTCAGCAAAACACATATAAAATCTTAGGTCAGTCTGAGCAACGGTTCAAGAGATATGCGTGGAACAGACACGCGAACACACAGACAGAGATTTCGTGCATTTATAGATAGATTGTACAACCAAGGCTTGAATGTTCTAATATTGGTCCAGCTGGGGTCCTACCCAGACGTCCTGTGTTTGAACATTTTACTGGTGTCATCCTGCTCTCCTTCTGCTCTCACCTCTCCTGGACCCTCTGCCTAAACACTTTCCTCTCCTTGGCTCATCTTGTCTGTGTCATCTTTCAGTTTGATTCAATTTGGCTTTATTGGCATGGGAAACATACGTTTACATTGCCAAAGCAAGTGTGACATAAAACAAAAGCACATACAGTTAAATATATTCTATGGTAAGAAGATGGTTAAACAGGAAATACAGGAGTAAAATAAGAGAATGTTTTTTTCTCCCCATATACATATCTCATCTTTCCCTCTCTGAGCCCCCTCTTATTCAGTGTATGGTGGTATACAAACGGGTTAGAAAACACCAAGTGTCACATTTGGTCCTGCAGGATTTTTTTGTCATGGTTTACATAAATGACAAAAATATGTGTATTTTTTGTATTTTTATTCTAGTGTTTCTTTTTTTTCCATTCAGCGAGTAGGAAAAGAGAAGGGGGAAAAACATTCATAATAGTTATTTACTCATGTATACTTATATTATATGATCAGAGGTGGGTATAGTAGCCAGAAATTCTACTCATGTAAAAGCAGTGCTTTGAAAATAATAATTAAAAGTAGACAACCAAAAATTTCTAGTTGAGGGTACAAAGAGCACCCACTTAAATAAAAACTTGAGTAATGACTTCAGTCTTGAAGTTTTGAGGTTTTTCTCCAAAATTTATAACAATTTTCTTATAGTTTTCTACTTTTCTCTGTAAATTTATCTAAATTTGAAACCGTTTTCCTCATTTGGAATTTCCTCTGGTAAAATTGACTTTTCTTGTACATTTGAGACTTTATTATAAAGTTGGGGATTATTTTATAGCAAATTTTTGTCTATTTTTATAAAATTATCATTTTTTTTAAAATATAAATTTGAAACAGGTTGTGGTAAAAGTTTGCCTTTTTTTCCCTTATACACTTTACACTTTTGACCATAATTTTCTAGAGCCAGAACAGAATAATAATGTAACTCTGATTTCAAAGAAAAAAAATTAATAAAATTATATTTAATGAAATAAATTACCTTAAATTACCAAAGACACAGTTATTTCTGTGATAATATTTTTATATATTTAGTTTTTTAGAACTCTTCACCAACCAGATGGCAGGAAAAACCTCTCTTATTTTGAAATCCAAATGTTGGCAGGTTTAGTTTGTCTGAAGGCTGTTGATGGATTAAAGTCATTGACATTGTGAATTTCGGTCATCTTAACTTGCCAGGTACATAATTTTTTTTTTTTTTTTTTTTTTTTTTTTTTTTTACTTTCACCGCCGCACAAGTCTGCAGCCCTTTGCAGCAGTGGCTCAATTCTGAGTTTATTTCTCGTTTCTTTATTTACTATCCGTTTTTTTTTTCATTGCCACAACTCTTCTGATCCTGTTACCCCATATCCATCACTGATGCCAAGGACACAATATCACCACACTGGCATTGATATTAGCCATCTTTCTGCTCATATCACCAATGACTACTGACCGGATGAGTGGAGGAGCTATTGTTTACAGTAGGAGTCCATTATTAGCATTGGGATGCTCTGCGATGCTAACTGTGAGACCCGATATCCCACGAGAAATCAGGCGAAAATGACGGGGATGTCGTGCTGGAGTGAAGCGACATGTGAGGACAATAAGGTACAAGCCCGTCCTACCATCTGTTATTATGGGAAATGTGAGATCACTGCTTAACAAGATGGACGAACTGGCACTTTTGTCCCGGTATGAGAGCGTCTTAAGAGAGATTAGCATCATGTTGTTTACTGAAAAGTGGCTAACAGAACTAGCAACAGATGCTAACATCGGACTGGAGGGTTTCCACTTAATATGGGCAGATTGGACACCAGATAGCAGGAACAGCAGAGGCGGGGGGCTGATAATGTATATGAACAACTGATGGCGTAATCCTGGACACATCATGATTAAAGAACAACACTCCCCGTGTCTGCGTGGGTTTACTCCGGGATTTCTCCGGTTTCCTCCCACATGCCAAAAACATGCAAGTTAAGTTAATTGGCATCAAAATTGTCCTTAGGCAAGACAGTGAGAGTGAATGGTTGTCTGTCTCTCTGTGTTGGCCTTGTGATGGACTGGTGATCTGTCCAGGGTGTACCCTGCCTCTTGCCCAAAGATGCTGGGATAGGCTTCAGTCCCCGCAACCCGAAAAGGATTAAGCGGAAGAAGATGGATGGATGGACTACAGCAAGGACATCGAGTTGCTAGCTATTGCTAGCCAGGATCTTGAGGTCAGAAAACATGGAGGAGCTGAAGTCTGTACAGAGAGCTAAGGAGAAAGATCAGAGAGGGGAAGAACAGCTACAGGAAGAAGATGGAGGACAAGCTGCAGCAGAGTGACGTCAGCGGTGTCTGGAGAAGCCTCAAAACCATCTCTAGGCACCAGAATACCTCCTCCCAGGCCATGGGGGGTAGGGAGTGGGTGAAAAACCTGAACCTGTTTTTAACAGGTTTGACCAACTGCCCTCTTCTTCGTCTGCCCACCAACGACTGCTGCCTCCACCTTCATCTAGTCCCGCTGTCCACGGCCCTCCCCCACCTCATACATCCCCCACTGTTTTTCTCCCCACAGACCTAACACTCCCAGCACACAGCCCCCCTGCCCCAACCTGACTCTCACTTAGGCCTTTTCCACCAAAACGGTTCCAGTGCTTAACTGGAGCCAGAGCCTGATTGGCACCAGTTCTTTGGTTTTCCACCGCCTGAAGCACCATTCCCAGGCTCTCAAAAGTGGGGCTATCGTGGCCCCAACTCCTGTCTGGGCCAGCGGCAGCACCAGTTTACGTTGGTTACGTCCACAGCCATGGATATGGTTAACTGACCAGCTTCAAAACATCACTGACCGCCATGTTGAACAGCAGAGCAAGCGATGGACTCCAAAACCCAACAGATTTGGAGCGAAGAGGAGACACATTTCTTGGCTCTGTGGACACGAGCGGGAGTACAAGATAAGCTGGAGGGGGCCACTCATCTGATGAACTGTTTTGGGGGATCGTCCAGCCAGCCGGACCATCGTTACTGCCGTGGATTAGTCCGTACAACAAACTGCTCAAAACACACTGGTAAGTGTATTGTCTTTAAAATGCCAAAAGTTAACGAATATATATACATATCCGCGTGTATTGATATGTAACAGCCAAAGTGCGGCTATACATAGTATACTAAAATACTATAATATTTTCCGTTAGCTATGCTAACAAGCTAACAGTACTTTTACTATGACCAAACTTTTCTCCTCGCCATAAAGAAAGGAACAAGCCGTCTCTGCTAACAAATGTATATCGCTTGTATTGATATGTAACGGCCAAAGTGCGGATATTTTTTTAGTCACTCTTGTGCCTAATAGCCTAGCTAACCGACAATACTAACAAGCTAACAATGTTTTTACCATAAACGTTTCTCCTCGCCATAAGTGCGCGTTTGAGAAACTAGAACAAAAATCTTGGCGTCTTACAGAATACTTTTAGATATCCAGCGCAAAATACGCTGTTTGTTCAGTATCAATACTGTTTATTGTTGTCTCAAATGACGTTAGTGGCGTCGCCATATATCTTGAAATGCTCATTTGAGAGAAAACGAGAACAAAAATCTTAGCGTCTTACAGAATACTTTTTTTAATAAAGATATTCAGCGCAAAATACGCTTTTTGTGGTATCAATACTGTGTATGAATGGGTGCCTTGCGTTGTGTTATGGGAGATTTTTCTACCAAAGACACCAGTAACGTTGTCTTTTTTAATATTTTGGTAATATTTCCATAATCTTGGGCCATTTAAAAAAAAAATTCACTTGTGTTTAATCATGTGTTCTGTAACCGTATTTTATTAAATCCTTCTCTTACTTTATTGCGCAGTAGCCTGGTGGAGCACCAACAATGACAATAAAGCCTTACCTATTCCTATTCTTCTATTCCATAATCAGACATGTAAGCTTTGCTAATATTGATATTGAATAAAATTGCCTTCTATGTCTGCACATTTAATGGAAGGCTTAAGTTGGACACTGCACAAACTAAAACACTTATTTTGTATTTACAGATTTATCACAGCTGGATGATGAGGGAGAACCATCCAGACCTGTGGTGTCCAGCTCACCTTCACCAGCACCAAGCTTGTCCTCCTGCTCTTCCTCCTCTTCTCATCAGACCAGATTAGGTCATATATGTTCAGATCATGACCCATTCACACAAAGGAGGGAGTAAATTAAACCAGTTACAGTGGGGCAAAAAAGTATTTAGTCAGCCACCAATTGTTCAAGTTCTCCCACTTAAAAGATGAGAGAGGTCTCCAATTTTCATCATAGGTGTACCTCAACTATGAGAGACAAAATGAGGAAAAAAAAATCCAGAAAATCACATTGTCTGATTTTTAAAGAATTTATTTGCAAATTATGGTGGAAAATAAGTATTTGGTCACCTACAAACAAGCAAGATTTCTGGCTCTCACAGACCTGTAACTTCTTCTTTAAGAGGCTCCTCTGTCCTCCACTCGTTACCTGTATTAATGGCACCTGTTTGAACTCTTTATTAGTATAAAAGACACCTGTCCGCAACCTCAAGCAGTCAGACTCCAAACTCCACTATGGCCAAGACCAAAGAGCTGTCTAAGGACACCAGAAACAAAATTGTAGACCTGCACCAGGCTGGGAAGACTGAATCTGCAATAGGTAAGCAGCTTGGTGTGAAGAAATCAACTGTGGGAGCAATTATTAGAAAATGGAAGACATACAAGACCACTGATAATCTCTCTCGATCTGGGGCTCCACGCAAGATCTCACCCCGTGAGGTCAAAATGATCATGAGAACGGTGAGCAAAAAATCCCAGAACCACACGGGGGGACCTAGTGAATGACCTGCAGAGAGCTGGGACCAAAGTAACAAAGGCTACCATCAGTAACACACTACGCCGCCAGGGACTCAAATCCTACAGTGCCAGACGTGTCCCCCTGCTTAAGCCAGTACATGTCCAGGCCCGTCTGAAGTTTGCTAGAGAGCATTTAGAGGATTGGGAGAATGTCATATGGTCAGATGAAACCAAAATAGAACTTGTTGGTAAAAACTCAACTTGTTGTGTTTGGAGGAGAAAGAATACTGAGTTGCATCCAAAGAACACCATACCTACTGTGAAGCATGGTGGTGGAAACATCATGCTTTGGGGCTGTTTTTCTGCAAAGGGACCAGGACGACTGATCCGTGTAAAGGAAAGAATGAATGGGGCCATGTATCGTGAGATTTTGAGTGACGATGTCCTTCCATCAGCAAGGGCGTTGAAGATGAAACGTGGCTGGGTCTTTCAGCATGACAATGATCCCAAACACACCGCCCGGACAACGAAGGAGTGGCTTCGTAAGAAGCATTTCAAGGTCCTGGAGTGGCCTAGCCAGTCTCCAGATCTCAACCCCATAGAAAATCTTTGGAGGGAGTTGAAAGTCCATGTTGCCCAGCGACAGCCCCAAAACATCACTGCTCTTGAGGAGATCTGCATGGAGGAATGGGCCAAAATACCAGCAACAGTGTGTGAAAACCTTGTGAAGACTTACAGAAAACGATTGACCTCTGTCATTGCCAACAAAGGGTATATAACAAAGTATTGAGATGAACTTTTGTTATTGACCAAATACTTATTTTCCACCATAATTTGCAAATAAATTCTTTAAAAATCAGACAATGTGATTTTCTGGATTTTTTTTTTTCTCATTTTGCCTCTCATAGTTGAGGTATACCTATGATGAAAATTGGAGACCTCTCTCATCTTTTAAGTGGGAGAACTTGCACAATTGGTGGCTGACTAAATACTTTTTTGCCCCACTGTATACACTTCAATATTGTGATGCCACTAACAGTAAATGGATGTTGAATAGACACACTCAATCTTGGATTGACAATTCCTGCATTTTTCAGTGTGTGGTTATTTTATATTGCTTATATTTGTACTTTAAAACAGGGTAACAGAAGTGAGACACAAGTATGGACCTCCTTCTTGACTACCTGGAGAGGTCAGATGAGAAACAGCAGGAGCAGAGCAGGGGGGATGAGCAGCTGACCTCCGCTTTTCTACAAAGCATCCAGAAGATGGAGGACCGTACCAATACCCTTGTTGGACTGATGGGACACGTTGTGTCTGTGCTTGAGGGACTGTAAACAAAGTAACTATCACAACATTGGTATTTTTGGCTGTGTACATAATATTTCTTATGTAGCAGTCTTAAGATTTTGCACATTTTGTAAATAAAAGCTTTCATTCCTT
Organism: Pholidichthys leucotaenia; assembly: GCA_020510985.1. Lineage (NCBI taxonomy): Eukaryota > Metazoa > Chordata > Actinopteri > Cichliformes > Pholidichthyidae > Pholidichthys > Pholidichthys leucotaenia. The sequence continues at coordinate 292,603,168 of CM035839.1, read as the reverse complement.
AAGTGTTTTTCTGCTTCTACATTAAGTAATTGTTATCCTCACACCAAACATATGCATGAAATATAAAGCTATTCAGGACAAGCAATGCAAATCGCTATAACATTGTAGTGGTGGGAAGTGAAAGTACGAGTACTGAATTACTGCTCTTAAGTTCCATTTTTCAGGTATTGGACAATATATCAGGTATTTGTGGACTTACTCATATTTTTTTTTTTTATTTAAGTTTTTGTAAAGGGTATACATGTCATTACAGCATTGCATTGTTTACATTTTCATCACATATTCCCCCTTTTTTTGTTTTTTTGACAACATTGGAAAAAAATTATTACAACACCCTTTTTTTAAGTGAAAGAAAAAGAGAAATTAAAAGAAGAACAAAAAAACCCAAAACAAAACAAACAGGAAAAAAAAAACAAAAGAGCAGAAAAATAAGAGAATCTGAGTAGCGTTGGAGCAAAGAGAGGTGCCATTATTGAAATGGTATTTGTCAAAGATTAGATCTGATGGAAGACACAAGCTCCTCAAGTCCTGTGCAGACCAGCTGTGTGGGATTGTGACGTACATCTTCAACCTGAGCGTGAAGCTGGGGAGGGTACCACAGCTGTGGAAAACATCTTGTGTGGTACCTGTACCAAAAACTTCACACCCCAAAGACCTGAACAGCTACAGACCGGTGGCCTTGACGTCCCACTTGATGAAGACCCTGGAGAGACTGCTCCTTGCTCACCTCCGCCCCCTGGTGGAACCAGCGATGGATCCACTCCAGTTCGCCTACCAGCATGGCATTGGGGTGGAGGATGCAGTGATCTTCCTCCTTCACCGTTCTCTGTCCCACCTGGAGAAGCCCGGGAATGTGGTGAGGATCATGTTCTTTGACTTCTCCAGTGCTTTCAACACCATCCAACCGATGATCCTGAAGGACAAGCTGCTGTGCGCAGGGGTGGACCAGCACCTGTCATCATGGATCCTGGACTACCTCACGAACCGGCCTCAGTTTGTGAGAACCCGGGACTGTGTGTCCGACACGATCATCGGTAGCACGGGGGCCCCCCCAGGGAACGGTGTTGGCTCCCTTCCTGTTCACTCTTTATACTGCGGACTTCTCACACAACACAACACACTGCCATCTACAGAAGCTCTCTGATGACTGCGATCGTTGGCCTCATCTCCAATGGAGATGAAGCTGAGTACAGAGGGCTTATCCAGAACTTTGTGGACTGGTGCCATCGGAACTGCCTCCAGATCAATGCGAGGAAAACTAAGGAGCTGGTGGTGGACTGCCGTAGGCAAGGACAACCCCTCACAGCACCAGTAAATATACAGGGAACAGACATTGAGATGGTGACATCCTACAAGTACCTGGGTGTTCATCTGAACAATAAACTAGACTGATCACACAATACTGACGCACTCTACAAGAAGGGACAGCGCAGGCTGTTCCTACCTGAGGAGACTCGGGTCTTTTGGTGTACAAGGGGCGCTGCTGAAGACATTCTATGACACGGTGGTGGCATCAGCCATCACTTTTGGAGTGGTCTGCTGGGGCAGTGGCGTTACTGCAACCGATAGGAAGAGACTGAACAAACTGATCAAGAAAGCTAGCTCTGTCCTGGGGCAGCGCCTTGATCCGGTGGAGGAGATAGGAGAGAGAAGGACAGTGGCTAAACTGTCATCTCTGCTGGAGTCCGAGTTCCACCCTATGCAGGACATACTGAATGCACTGAGGAGCTCATTTAGCAGCAGACTACATCATCCCAGGTGCACAACCGAGAGGTTTCGCAGGTCCTTCCTACCAACGGCTGTCAGACTGTACAACCTAAGCAGGGCTGCTCGCAGAGATGGCAAAAAGACGTAACAAACTAATAGTTTTTTGAATGCAAAAGATGCAATAGACTTACACAATGGTCCCCTCCGGCATACAACTAGGAAAATACCGGTCAGCTATGGAGGGTGAGAATATGTATGGGCACATAATCATACCATGTAGGATAACTAAGTAGACTGTTGTGCTGTTTCATCCCATCTAGCAACAATGCTCTGCACTGTGTGTGTTTATATATTTACATATTTATTCCATCTAGCTACAATGCTCCGCACTGGGTGTGTTTATATTTATATATCTACATATTATTCCATCTAGCTACATTGCTCCGCACTGTGTGTGTTTATACAGTATATTTACATATTTATTCCACCTAGCTGCAATGCTCCGTACTGTGGGTGTTTATATAGCTACATATTTATTCCATCTAGCTACAATGCTCCGCACTGTGTGTTTATATACTCATATATTTATTCCATCCAGCTACAATGCTCTGCACTGTGTGTCTGTGTGTGTGTATATATATATATTTATAGTAATATGTACATATGTATATTAGCTGCTCTTGCTTGCTTGCTTTTTTTCTTGCCTTCTGATTGTTGCTCTGAGTGTTGCTATCCCTGTGCTGTTGCAATCCTGGAATTTCCCCGTTGTGGGACTAATAAAGGCTTATCTTATCTTATCTCATATGTGTTCCAGGGTTGCCAAAAGATATTTTTGACAACTTTTTTCACATTTTCTAAAGAACAAGCAGCAACAAACTTTAAATCTATGCACTTTATCTGTGGAAAATGTTCCAAGTTGCCAGCTTCAAAAATGATAATGAGTTCATATTGTTTTGACAATGTACCACATGACATTCTGTCAGCTCTGGTCAAGATAACTTTTGGGGAAAGTACTTTTAACTTGTACACTTTAGAGTCCGTCTCTTGTTACCCTTACATGAATAAAAACTTGAATCAGTACTTTAGCCAGAATAGGTGACATACAAGTACAGAAGGGTATACCTTTAACAATGTAAATGTGCCTATAAAATATACAAATACACCATAAATACTTTAAAACAGAGCACACTGAGGACTGATTGTCAGCTGAATGAATTATTAATTAATTATTTTGAACTACTTCACATATATTTTGTAAATGATATGGCAGGCATTAAACAGGTTATTGCTCCCCACTGTTAAAATACTCCATTCGTTATCGTTATCGGCCTCCATCGGTCTATGATGACCATGGAAGAGAATCCTAGATGTCTACTCTGCTGGAACAGCACCGCCTGTGGCTGAACAGGCCGATGCGCGAATGGCAGTCCCTGTCACACAGGTCGCACTTGAAGATGGTCTCCGTGCTGCTGGGTCTGTGGCGGTTCTTCCTGCGGGTCCTTTTTTCATCTGCTGCATCAGTCAGTTTCTCTTCACCCGCCTTGAGCTGTCTGGTCAGGGTGCCTCTCCATTTGGAGCGGTCCGTTGCGAGGTCCTCCCAGCGCTCTGTGTTGATCTCCAGGGCCTTCATATCTCTCTTGCAGACGTCTCTGAAGTGCAGCTGTGGGCGGCCAGTGTCTCTCCTGCCAGTCGGCAGTTCTCCGTAGAGGATGTCTTTGGGGATTCTGCCATCCTCCATACGGTGAACATGGCCTAGCCAGCGGAGCCTGCGCTGCCTGAGTAGAGTGAACATGGAGGGAAGGCCGGCGTGGGACAGGACTTCTGTGTTGGACACTTTGTCCTGCCTGGATATGTCCAGAATGTGGCGAATGCAGCTCAAGTGGAAGGAATTCAGTCTCTTTTCCTGCCGGGTGTATGTTGTCCACGTCTCACTCCCATAGAGCAGTGTGCTGATGATGCAGGCGTTGTACACTGCCATCTTCGTCTTGACAGAGAGTTTGGGATTCTCCCACACTCGTGTGGTGAGGCGAGCGAGTGTGGAGGTTGATTTTCCAATCCTCTTGTTGATCTCTGTATCAAGGGAGAGGTTGCTGCTGATCGTGGACCCCAGGTATGTGAACTGATTCCCGACCTCCAGCTCGTAGTCGTCGATGGTGATGGTTGGTGGTGCTTCCGTGCCTTGCGCCAAGACGTTAGTCTTCTTCAGGCTGATGGTAAGCCCGAAGTCCATGCATGCCTGGGAGAAGCGGTCCGTCAGGGTCTGAAGCTCCTGCTGTGTGTGAGTCGCGACTGCAGCGTCGTCTGCGAACAGCATATTTCTGATTAGAGCCTCACGTACTTTGGTTCTGGCTTTCAGGAGGGCGAGGTTGAAAAGCCTGCCTCGCGTACTTTGGTTCTGGCTTTCAGGCGGGCGAGGTTGAAAAGCCTGCCGTCAGATCTTGTATGCAGATAGATTCCCTCTGTTGCTGTGCTGAAGGCATGCCTCAGGAGCATAGCAAAGAAAATCCCAAAGAGGGTTGGGGCAAGTACACAGCCCTTTTTCACTCCACTGTGTATATTGAATGGCTCTGAGACGTTGCCGTCGTACTGCACCATCCCCTGCATGTTGGTGTGAAACGATTCGATGAGGCTTTGCAACTTTGGTGGGCATCCTATTTTTGGCAGGATCTTGAAAAGGCCCTCTCTGCTGACCAGATCGAACGCTTTGGTGAGGTCAATGAAGGCGACGTACAGGGGCATTTTCTGTTCTCTGCACTTCTCCTGGAGTTGGCGGATGGAGAATATCATGTCCACCGTCGATCGCCCAGCGCGGAAGCCACACTGAGACTCGGGGTAGACACGTTCGGCAAGCTTCTGTAGACGAACGAGGACAACTCGTGCGTAGATTTTGCCAGCAATGCTGAGGAGGAAGATGCCCCTGTAGTTGTTGCAGTCGCTTCTCTCCCCTTTGTTTTTGTAGAGGTTGATGATCTTGGCGTCCCTCATGTCCTGTGGTACGACGCCTTCCTTCCAGCACTGACAGAGGACGTCATGCAATGGCAGCAGTAGGGTGGTCTTGCAGTGCTTGATCAGGTCGGGGGGTATGCCGTCGTTGCCGGGTGCCTTGCCAGCGGCCAAGCTATCAATGGGCTTGCTGAGTTCGTCGATGGTTGGCTCTGCTTCAAGTTCATCCATGGATGGCAGGCAATCGATGGCATCAAGGGCTGACGGTGTCACGGTGTTCTGTCTGGAATAGAGGTCGGAGTAGTGCTCCACCCATCTCTCCATCTGCTTGTTCTTTTCTGTGATCATCTCCCCAGGGGAGGATTTGAGGGGGGCCGTCTTGCTCTGAGCCAGACCAAGTGCTTTCTTAATGCCGTCGTACATACCATGGATGTTCCCTGTTATGGCAGCGGTTTGAATGTCTTGGCTGAGCTGAGTCCAGTACTCGTTGGCGCAGCGCCGAGCAGTCTGCTGAACTTTTCTTCTCGCAGCCCTGAGAATCTGGAGATTCTTCTCGTTTGGGTACTTCTTGAATACAGCAAGTGCTGAGCGCTTGGCTTCAATGACGGAGGTCATCACGGTCGACTTGGCATCAAACCAGTCCTGTGACTTCGAGGTCTTCCTCCCAAAGGTAGCCAAGGCTGTGCGGTGGATGGTGCTTCGCAGCTCTTCCCACTTCTGCTTTGCAGACTCTCCTTCTTGTGGTTCACCAAGTTCCTTCATAAAGGTGGAGGCAAACTGCTCAACAAGTTCTGGTTGGGCCATCTTGCTGGTGTCAATCCATGCCTTTCCAGGCTGTCTGGCACGGTGGAATTTCTTCAGCTGCAGCTTGACCTTGCAACACACCAATGAATGGTCTGTGTCGCAATCTGTGCTCTGGAACGAGCGGGTGATTAGCACGTTCTACAGTGAGGTGCGCCTGGTCAGGATCAAGTCCAGCTGGTGCCAGTGCTTTGAGCGCGGATGTCGCCAGGAAACCTTGTGTTGGGGCTTGGTCTTGAAGAACGAGTTTGTGATGCACAGATCATGATGTGTGCAGAACTCGAGCAGCCGCTGTCCGTTGTCGTTCATTCTGCCCACGCCAAATGGTCCGAGACAGGAGGGCCAGGAGTTTTGGTTAGCACCCACTCTGGCATTGAAGTCTCCAAGGAGAATGAGTTGTTCAGAGTTGGGGATGATCCTGACAGTTGTTGCGAGATTCTTGTAGAACTCGTCTTTTGCCTCTGGTGTGGCTGTCAGTGTTGGAGCATACACACTGATGAGGGTGACTGGGCCTTGAGTGGTGTTAAGGCGGAGGGTGAGGAGTCGTGCAGAGCCATTGCTGCCCAGTTCCACCATCTTCAGCAAGGTGTTCTTCACTGCGAAGCCCACTCCGTGTTCCCTGTGTTCGTCACTGCCCTTTCCCTGCCAGTAGAACGTGTAGTCCTTCTCTCGGTGTGCCTGCATCAGCCAACCGTGTTTCCTGGAGAGTGGCGATATCCACTTCCAGTCTCTTCAACTCATTATTGATGACGGCAGTCTTCCTGATGTCGCTGATGTCCTTGAGGATAGTAGCGAGTCCTGTCATCATAGTGCGGACGTTCCAAGTTCCCAGTTTTAGAGTTGGTCTCTTTTGTTTTGTTGTCTTGCCTGGTGCGAAGGTTCTCAGCCTGCCGTTCGGACTTCACCTCATCCCCATGCACCCAATGAGGAAAGCAGGCTGTGGCGGGACAACACCTTATTGGCTGGGGGCTGCCCAGCTTGAGGCGGGCGGTAGCTGTCCAGTGAGATCAGATGATTCCTCCCACCGTCGGGAACAACCCCTGGCGCCATGCTCTACGCCAATTGAGCGGTGGCTTATAACCGGTAACTGTCATTCCCCGTGTTTTGTCTACGCCAAAGGTGAAGCTGGAGTGTCCTCTCCAGTGACGGTGTTCTACCTTCCAGCGTTGGGCGTTGGTAGGATTCAAGCCTGGGCAGGAGGATATGGAAGACAAGATGTTGCCCATACAGCATGTCCCCCCTCTCCACGTCACTGATGAATTCAAAGGAACAGCAGGGCTGCTACAGTTGGGCAGTAGCGTTGTCGCAGGAGTTGCCAGAACAATGTTGAGCACAACGGAGAACTGCCTTAGGGACTCTGACTCCGGATTTTTCCTCAGGGTTGACTCCCGAAGCCTTTCCCGTGACCAGGTATGCCGCAAGGCAGCGGAGGTTTGAAATCAGGGTTTACCTTCCCCTAGATGGGCTACCATCCCAGGTTAACGGGCCACCATCTACCCGAAGCATCTGGTTTTAAGGCGCCAGAAATCCGCCCTCGCCCCTTCTCCTATTAGTAAAAGCAGTTCCGCCGGGCTTAGAAACTAAACCACACGGGCAGGCTAGGAGTTGGACTTAGTTGTCAGAGGCTTTTTGAGACGCACGCCATAAGGAGCATTTTATAAGCACTGGGAGCTTAACCCCAGTGCTGCTCCTGGCTATGACAACCTTGGAACCAAAATACATACAATACAAAATGCTCCATTAAAGCTGCCGTAATGTCATTCTACACTGGCATGGTCAGGTAAGATAAGATAAGATAAGCCTTTATTAGTCCCACAACGGGGAAATTCCAGGATTGCAACAGCACAGGGATAGCAACACTCAGTAGTGGTTGAACTGGAGGCTGACTGTGATCAGGTGTGTCTGGGAGTCCAAAGTTGTCACCATGTTCCTCACAAATATTGTCAAGTATGCAGCAGGTGAGCACCATTTTCTTGCTTCGCTCCAGTTTGCAGTCATTTCTTGTCAAGAGGGACCTCCATCGTCCTTTCAAGCCGCTGAAAGCCATTTCTACAACTGAACGCACACGGCTCATCCGGTAGTTGTAGTTAAGTTTTTCAGGGGTAAGTCTGCCTGTGTCCGAAAAGGGTTTCATCAGCCACTTATGCATGGGGTCAGCTGGGTGGTGAAATCCGGTGTCGTGCCAAAAAGTAATCACCATCTACAGGAGCCAGGAGTGCCTGCTTGTTAAAGGTGTACTGCCTGGTCTCAATCCACCTACAATGTGTCGAAATGTTTTGAGGTTTTATCACATCTGAAAAATTATAGTGTTGGCCAAAGTGTTGCAGTTTGGAAAACAACATACAGAATTTATCTGATTGCAATATTCATGTACAAAAACATCGTTGTTTGGAGGTACATAGAATATATATTGACAGAGTATCTTCATGTACAGTGGGGGAAAAAAAGTATTTAGTCAGCCACCAATTGTGCAAGTTCTCCCACTTAAAAGATGAGAGAGGTCTCCAATTTTCATCATAGGTATACCTCAACTATGAGAGACAAAATGAGGGAACCCCCCCCCCCCCCAGAAAATCACATTGAAGGATTTTGAACGAATTAATTGGTAAATTTCTCGGTAAAATAAGTATTTGGTCAATAACAAAAGTTCATCTCAATACTTTGTTATATACCCTTTGCTGGCAATGACAGAGGTCAAACGTTTTCTGTAATCTTCACAAGGTTTTCACACACTGTTGCTGGTATTTTGGCCCATTCCTCCATGCAGATCTCCTCTAGAGCAGTGATGTTTTGGGGCTGTCGCTGGGCAACACAGACTTTCAACTCCCTCCAAAGATTTTCTGTGGGGTTGAGATCTGGAGACTGGCTAGGCCACTCCAGGACCTTGAAATGCTTCTTACGAAGCCACTCCTTCATTGCCCAGGCGGTGTGTTTGGGATCATTGTCATGCTGAAAGACCCAGCCACGTTTCATCTTCAGTGCCCTTGCTGATGGAAGGAGGTTTTCACTCAAAATCTCACGATACACGGCCCCATTCATTCTTTCCTTTACACGGATCAGTCGTCCTGGTCCCTTTGCAGAAAAACATTTCCAAAGTATGATGTTTCCACCCCCATGCTTCACAGTAGGTATGGTGTTCTTTCTCCTCCAAACAACAAGTTGAGTTTTTACCAAAAAGTTCTATTTTGGTTTCATCTGACCATATGACATTCTCCCAATCCTCTTCTGGATCATCCAAATGCTCTCTAGCAAACTTCAGACGGGCCTGGACATGTACTGGCTTAAGCAGGGGGACACGTCTGGCACTGCAGGATTTGAGTCCCTGGCGGCGTAGTGTGTTACTGATGTAGCCTTTGTTACTTTGGTCCCAGCTCTCTGCAGGTCATTCACTAGGTCCCCTCATGTGGTTCTGGGATTTTTGCTCACCGTTCTCGTGATCATTTTGACCTCACGGGGTGAGCTCTTGCATGGAGCCCCAGATCGAGGGAGATTATCAGTGGTCTTGTATGTCTTCCATTTTCTAATAATTGCTCCCACAGTTGATTTCTTCACACCAAGCTGCTTACCTATTGCAGATTCAGTCTTCCCAGCCTGGTGCAGGTCTACAATTTTGTTTCTGGTGTCCTTTGACAGCTCTTTGGTCTTGGCTATAGTGGAGTTTGGAGTCTGACTGTTTGAGGTTGTGGACAGGTGTCTTTTATACTGATAACGAGTTCAAACAGGTGCCATTAATACAGGTAACAAGTGGAGGACAGAGGAGCCTCTTAAAGAAGAAGTTACAGGTCTGTGAGAGCCAGAAATCTTGCTTGTTTGTAGGTGACCAAATACTTATTTTACCAAGGAATTTACCAATTAATTCATTAAAAATCCTTCAATGTGATTTTTTGGATTTTTTTCCCCTCATTTTGTCTCTCATAGTTGAGGTATACCTATGATGAAAATTGGAGACCTCTCTCATCTTTTAAGTGGGAGAACTTGCACAATTGGTGGCTGTTTTCTTCCTGCATTACCGACTGCACTATATAGTTCTCCACAGTATCTGCTGCTGGCTAATATATATTTTAACTGTTGACCAGTATCACTTAATCTTATCCTACACTTTATTACATGTATAGTTTATTTCTCTTATCTTATCATGTTTAATGTTGCAGCATTGTACCGAGACAAATTCCTAGTTTGTGTACTACATGAACAATGGCAATAAACCTGATTCTGATTCTGATTCTGACTAAATACTTTTTTGCCCCACTGTATATATGCAGTAAATCTATGCATTTTTCCATGTAACCTTGTGACTGCATTATTTCAATTGCTTTTAATCCTAGATCAAGTTTGTTTCGGGTTCAAAATGCATCATAAGTGTTAAATATATCTTGTTATACTTAACTAAGTACTGTTTATCTGTTGAAATATACAGTTAGGCCCAAAAATATTTGGACAGTGACACAAGTTTGGTTATTTTAGCTATTTACAAAAACATATTCAGGATACAATTATATAGTCAATATGGACTTAAAGTGCAGACTCTCAGCTGTAATTTGAGAGTATTCACATCCAAATTGGAGCAAGGGTTTAGGAATTACAGCTCTTTAATACGTAGCCGCCTCTTTTTCAAGGGACCAAAAGTAATTGGACAATTGACTCAGAAGGCTGCAAAAAAAAAAAAAAAAATAACAAGGCTGCATGGGCTCTTCCCTTGTTAACCTGTCATCAATTAAGCAGTTAAAAGGTCTGGAGTTGATTCCAGGTGTGGCGTTTGCATTTGGAAGCTTTTGCTGTGAACACACAACATGCGGTCAAAGGAGCTCTCAATGGAGGTGAAACAGACCATCCTGAGGCTGAAAAAAAAGAAGAAAACCATCAGAGATAGCAGAAATGTTAGGAGTGGCCAAATCAACAGTTTGGTACATTCTGAGAAAAAAAGGGTGCACTGGTGAGCTTGGGAACTCAAAAAGGCCTGGACGTCCACGGAAGACAACAGTGGTGGATGATCACAGAATCCTTTCCTGTGAAGAACAACCCCCCCACAACATCCACTCAAGTGAAGAACACTCTCCAGGAAGTAGGTGTATCAGTATCTAAGTCTACCATAAAGAGAAGACTTCATGAGAGTAAATACAAAGGATTCACCACAAGGTGCAAACCATGAATCAGCCTCAAAAATAGGCCAGAATTGACTTTGCCAAAAAACACCTGAAGAAGCCAGCCCAGTTCTGGAACAGCATTCTTTGGACAGATGAGACTAAGATCAACCTGTACCAGAATGATGAGAAGAAGAAAGTTTGGAGAAGAACTGGAACAGCTCATGATCCAAAGCACTACATCTTCTGTAAAACATGGTGGAGGCAGTGTGATGGCATGGGCATGCATGGGTTCCAATGGCACTGGGTCACTTGTGTTTATTGATGATGTGACAAAAGACAGAAGCAGCCGGATGAATTCTGAAGTGTATAGGGATATACTTTCTGCTCAGATTCAGCCAAATGCAGCAAAGTTGATTGGACAGCGCTTCACCAATGATCCAAAACATACTGCAAAAGCAACCCAGGAGTTTTTTAAAGCAACAAAGTGGAATATTCTGCAATGGCCGAGTCAATCACCAGATCTCAACCCAATTGAACATGCATTTCACTTGCTTAAGACAAAACTTAAGGCAGAAAGACCCACAAACAAGCAACAACTGAAGACAGCTGCAGTAAAGGCCTGGCAAAGCATCACAAAGGAGGAAACCCAGCTTTTGGTGATGTCCATGGGTTCCAGACTTCAGGCAGTCATTGCCTGCAAAGGATTCTCAACAAAATATTGAAAAGTAACATTTTACTTAGGGTTATATTTATTTGTCCAATTACTTTTGAGCCCCTGAAATGAGGAGCGTTTGTATAAAAATAGCTACAATTCCTACATGTTTAACCATATATTTTTCCTTCAAGTCTGCACTTCAATTCCGTTGTAGTCGTTTCATTTCAAATCCAATGTGGTGGCATGCAATTCAATTCAATTTTATTTATATAGCGCCATTTCACAACAACAGTCATCTCATAGCACTATCAACTGTAGGGGGAACCCCCACAGTTGCAGAAAGACCCCAGCAATCAGGCGATCCCCTGTGAGCAAGCACTTGGCGACGGTGGAGAGGAAAAACTCCCTTTTAACAGGAAGAAACCTCCAGCAGAACCAGGCTCAGGGAGGGGCAGTCATCTGCTGCGACTGGCTGGGGGGTGAGGGGATAGAGAAGAAGAAAAGCACAGACATGTAGAGAGCAAACAGCACGATGGGGACTCAATCTATGGGAGAGAACAAACAAATGTTAATGACCAGCAAAAAAAATATTTCATTGAGAGTGAGGAAAGGAGTGAGGCCCAGTGCATTACTGGAGGTCCCCCGGCTGACTAAACCTATTAGCAGCATAACTAAGGGAGGGTTCAGAAACACATGATCCCTCCCTAATTGTAGGCTATATCAAAAAGGTAGGTTTTAGCCCTATTCTTAAAAACAGAGATCGAGTCTGACTCCCGAATCCAGATTGGCAGCTGGTTCCACAGGAGAGGAGCTTGATAACTGAAGGCTCTGCCTCCCATTGTACTTTTGGAGATTCTAGGTATTACAAGTAATCCTGCATTTTGGGAGCGTAGTGCTCTGTTAGGATAATACGGTAGTATCAGATCTTTTAAATAAAAAGGAGCCTGATTGTTTAGAGCTTTGTAAGTAAGAAGAAGGATTTTAAACTTAATTCTAAACTCTATGGGAAGCCAATGAAGGGAGGCCAGAACCGGAGAGATATGATCTCTCTTTCTAGTACCTGTTAAAACTCTTGCTGCAGCATTTTGGATCAGCTGAAGACTTTTTAAAGATGTTTTAGGACAGCCTGATAATAAAGAATTACAGTAATCTAATCTCGAGCTAACAAAAGCGTGGATCAGTTTCTCAGCATCACTCTGAGACAAGATGCTCCTAATCTTGGCAATATTACGCAAATGATAGAAGGCAGTCTTAGAAACAAATTTAATATGTGAATTGAAGGACAGATCCTGATCAAAAATAATTCCAAGCATGCAGAGCCCAAATCATGAAGAATGTGTCACTGTCCAAATATTTCTGGGCCTAACTGTA
>CM035839.1:291188107-291385607 GCA_020510985.1 Pholidichthys leucotaenia | reverse complement strand
CTGTTTACAACCTAAAACACTGCAAATATAAGATCTGAGTAAAATGCTGCAAGTTTAAGCTTTTTTTTGTTTGTTTAAACTGCAAATTCAAGAGTAAGAAAAAAAAATTCTAAATTCATGAGGAAAAAGCTGCAAAATTATGAATAATAAAAATCTGCAAATTTTCAAGTAAGAAGCTGTACATTTCTGAGTAAAATGGCTGTAACTCTGCAGGAAAATCCTGCAAATTTATGAGAAAAATCCTCACATTTACAAAAGAATATTTCTAATTTACATGAAAAAGGATGTGATAAATTGGCGTGTGTTGGCCATTTTTTTTTAAAAATGACAGCCGTGAGGAGGAACTAAACGGTGGTGTTTGGAGGTGTTAAATCTTGCAGATCTGCACTAATCAGCAGGGAAAAAGGAGAAGAGGAGGAATAGGTGATCCCCAGCAGCAGAAATAATCCAGTTAACCCAGAAAGAGTAAACACATGACATCCCATGACACCCAACAGATCACCCCTCCATGACATCAGTGGGAACAGCTGGAACAAACTTCACACCTCTGTCCATTTACATGTTCCCTTCTGAGGACAATTCAAACAGAGCTGCTGCTGAGATGGAAACCAAAGGGTTAAAGGGTGACATGGCTTTAACAGCAGCACTGATTCATCATTATCATACAATATGCCGTTTAACATACAATTTAATTTAATCACATTTAGATCTTAATTCAAACAAGCAGAGTATTTGCAACCAACTTAATTAAGACTTGAACTAAAAACAATCAATCTGAAAACAACTGGGAGCGTTTAAGAATAAAAATCTTTGGATTCCTTAATGAAGCTCTGCCTGCAGATCACCTGCACTCAAACATTCCAAGTACCACTCATGGGACGGACCAGATTCCATACAAAAATGTTAAAATTTTACTTTGGCTTCGTCTTTAAGGGGTTGCTGTTCCAGTTAAAAGTCTCAAGTGTTGAAGAGTCCACCTTCGTATAAAACGGCCAAGTCAGTATACCACAAAAGGCTCAAAGTCGCTAAGATAATCCAGAAGTTAAACAGGCTGTTAGTGTCATTTAAGTCCTGCATGGCTTTGACAACGTGGAACCGGCATTTCACTTTGAAACGGATGATGGGAGTTATTGCAAACGAGCAAGTTTAAAACAAACATAACACTAAAGTTAAGAGTATTGCAAGAAGGAAAATAGTTTAATATAAAACTGTCTTGCTGTCCATAGTTTACAGTGGTGCTATTCTATGTAACACCACAAGAAAAGCACAGGATTGCCTAAAATTTCCTGTTAAACAGTGATTTACTTCAAATTAAATGCTCAGTAAAATTATCAAAAAATGACCAACATTGTATTCTTTCTGAGAATTTAAATAAAAAAAGAAATGAAAGAATTAGCCATTGCAGCCATTATAAATTGCATTGAATGCATGTTAGAGTCTGGAGAAAAGTATGGCAGTATCTTCTTGAATGGCTCCTCCACTGACAACCTCTTCCCTTCAGAACGTCTGAGTGCAGGATGGACCTGGAGTGGAAACCCAGTCTTCACAGGTCTTAAGGGGATATGAAAAAGAGAATATATTTCAAACTAATTTAATTAATCATATTTTTAAATCCCCACACCACAGTAGGGTTTAATAATTGAGTTTCTTTTTTTGTTGTTTATATTTTAACTACAGATTAACTTCCAATTTTTGAAAAGGGTTTCAATTCATTTTGAAGATTTGTTCATTTCAGTTTAGTTCTATGGAGTTGTACTGCAGCCATTATCAATTCTGCCATTTTCATTTTATTGTGATTTTTTATTATTATTATTATTATTATTATTATTATGACCTTCAAATCTCCCACTTAAGTGCTATAAGTCCAAAATTAAATGTCATTCAATACAAATGTTACATGAAGGCAGCTGCCTCTGTCATGGAACCTTGAAGTCCTGACTAAAAACACAAACATTTTCATTATAGTTTAATCTCATAAAATATATCTTTAGTCTGCATTTATTTACAGCGCTTAACCAACAGTTAACTACTGTAGCCATAGTTTGTAAAAGAAAACACTATCATGCTGTTTGAATTACACCACGTTCCAAATTCTTATGCAAATAGGATATTAGTGTCATAAACACTGAATATTTTGTTTTTCAATTAAACTCATGGATAGTATTATGTCTCAGGGTTCTTTGGATCACTGATATCAATCTCAGACACCTGTCATAATTAGTTTGCCAGGTGAGCCCAATTAAAGGAAAACTACTTAAGAAGGATGTTCCACATTATTAAGCATGCCAAAGGTTTCAAGTAATATGGGAAAGAAAAAGGATCTCTCTACTGCCGAAAAGTGTCAAATAGTGCAGTGCCTTGGACAAGGTATGAAAACAGATATTTCAAGAAAACTTAAGTGTGATCATCGTGCTGTGAAGAAATTTGTGGCTGATTCAGAGCACAGACGGGTTTGTGCAGATAAAGGCATAATGAGGAAGGTTTCTGCCTAACAAATTCATCGGATTAAGAGAGCAGCTGCTAAAACGCCATTACAAAGCAGCAAACAGGTATTTGAAGCTGCTGGTGCCTCTGGAGTCCCACAAACCTCAAGGTGTTGGATCCTCCAGAGGCTTGCAGTTGTGCATAAACCTACTATTCGGCCACCCCTAGCCACTGCTCACAAGCAGTGGGCCCAGAAATACATGAAGACTAATTCTCAAACAGTCTTGTTTACTGATGAGTGCCGTGCAACCCTGGATGGTCCAGATGGATGGAGTAGTGGATGGTTGGTGGATGGCCACCATGTCCCAACAAGGCTGCGATGTCAGCAAGAAGGTGGCGGAGTCATGTTTTGGGCCGGAATCATGGAGAGAGAGCTGGTAGGCCCCTTTAGGGTCCCTGAAGGTGTGAAAATGACCTCGGCAAAGAATATAGAATTTCTGACCAACCACTTTTATATACTTTTTACCCCTTTGCCTCTAAAGTAGGAGTGGGCAGTGAGAGCCATTCCACTGCAGCTTTTATGTTCTACTCAGTCTCTTCAGCAGGTGTTTGCTTTGATCCGCTTCAAGGGTTGCTAATCAGTGAAAACACCTGCTGAAGAGACTGGGTGGAACAGAAAACCTGCAGTGGAATAGCCCTCCATGGCACATGATTGCCCACCTCTGCTTTAAAGGCTGAAGAGGTATTGTTACCTCACCGGGCAGTGGCGGTGGTTGTGTCAACACTTAACCTCTTGCACTCCGTTGTACCACGGACGGGC
The DNA here is from genome assembly GCA_020510985.1 of Pholidichthys leucotaenia. NCBI lineage: Eukaryota > Metazoa > Chordata > Actinopteri > Cichliformes > Pholidichthyidae > Pholidichthys > Pholidichthys leucotaenia. Next base: position 291,382,363 of record CM035839.1, on the reverse strand, counting down.
AAGTCTCTGCGTCCTAGAGCGCACGAGGGCACACAACGCATGATGGCGATTGTGATGTAGGTGGTGTATGGCGTCCAAGTACGCACTGAAAATAAAAGCTGCAGACACAGCCGCGAACAGATTAGTTCATCTGATTGACCTCTCATTCGACTAATAAGAGCCTTGAATTGGGTTTCTGAAACCTTGAAGAACCAATGACTGAAAACCTAGCAAGAAGGACCCGCCTACCAAAGCTGTGAATGCAGTGAGCCAATTGAAGCAGAGAAGTTCGTGAGCTGTTTTTTTTTTTAAGGCTGAGTGAAGACAGACTGCTGCTGCAGAGAAAAAAGGACCCGCAGGAAGAACTCCACAGACCCAGCAGCACGGAGACCATCCACAAGTGCAACCTCTGTGACAGCGACTGACATTCGCGCAACGGCATTTTCGGCCAGGCGGTGCTTGTTTTGTTTTGTTTTTGTCCCAGCAGAATAGACGTTAGGATTGCCTTCCATGGTCATCATAGACCGACGGAGGCCGAAGACGAAGGCTGAGTGACACACACGCGTTTGCCAGTCTATTTTTAATTGCTACTGTTATTTGTTTTGAAAAATCGTTCGCCAAAAACCGCAATCATGGAAGCGCAAAACCGCAATAATGGAATTATGTTTTGATCGGGTTGCGAGACCGGCGTCGCGTTCGTCTGACAATGAGGAAGAAGTTCGCCAGCTCCGCTTCTGCTGTGAAGAGGTAAGGTGTTCTAAGCTAAATTATCCTTTATCCCTGAAAATTGTAATCAAAATGACTTTTGGCTGATCGGTAAATTACAGCTGTGTGTCATCGCTGCATGACGGATCGTGGCGCAACGGGCGATGCCTTTCCTCTGTAACGAGGGGGGGGGACAACCCCCCCCCCCACACACACACACACACAGACACAGCCCTGAGTGTCACCTTTCATTGGAGCCCAAAATGAAGCTTCTACATTGAAGCATTCAAAAGTTAGACGTTTTTCCAAACTGTGCCATTTGGCACAATTTGGCACAGTTCCAAAACGCCTGGGAACTACCTGAGAAAAAAGCTGTGTAATATATTCATTTTTTGTGGTATTGTTACAAAATTTGGACCTCAGCTGGATAACACTTGGTTCTACATTTCTATTGCATTTTCCAGCCCGGATCTGAAGCTGTGTGTTATTTGCAAGCATTTGTATCCAAAAAAACACCCAGGCCAAATTTATTTTCTTCAAGTTCACTATGTTTAGATGACTGTAACTCAGTGGCCGGAGCACTTAGAGAGATTATGACTGTTTTGCCAAAAAATTCAAAGTGTTTTCTTTTAAATGAGACCAACCCCATGAAGATGCTGCAAAGGGTTGAAAAACAACTTTGGATTTAATTTGGGCACGTTATTTTTTGGCGTTTTTAGGGAAATTGACCGGAGTGCAAGGGGTTAACTTGTGAACTCAATAAACAGAGAAAGAAATGGCATGGCCTTTTAAAATTTATACCATTTATACCATATCTATGAAAAATCTCAGACATGTTTGAATTTGGGTGACATCTGACCTTTTCGTTGAGGTCAGAAGTCAATTTTCCCAAAATCTTGTGAACTCGATAACTAGAGAAGGAAATGACGTGGCCTTTTCAAATTGATATCATAGTTGTATCTCTGAAAAATCTTGGACGAGTTCAAATTTAGGTCATTTTTCCCTTCATCGTGTAACACGATAACTACACAAAGGAGTGATGTAGCCTTTTTAAATCAATATCTCATGTCTAAGCAAAGTCTTGGACAACTTACAGCTTGTCCTCTGATTAGGGGTTTGCGATCAAAAGGTCAAAGGTCATGGTTAGCTTTCCCAAACTTTGTATACAGGTTCACCTTGTGACCCTGACCTCTGTCTGTGGTTTTGGGATTGCAAGGTCAAAGGTCAAGTTCAAAATGCCATACAAACTATATCTCAACAACAAAGAGGCTGAGGGGTACCACTGGCAGCCGGCAGGGGTTTTTTTTGTTTAGTTTTTTTTTTGGTTCTCTGCTCTGTATTGTTTTATATTTTTAATTCAGTGAGCTTTTTAAAAATGTTTTAAAAAAGAAAAGTCACTAGTATACTTTACTTCCCAGATTTTTTTTTTTTTTTTTTTTTAATTTAAGTTTTTGTAAAGGGTATACAGGTCGTTACAGCAATGCAGTGTTTACATTTTCATCACATGTTCCCTTATTTTCTGATATCTGACAACATTGGAAGATTAATTCTTACAACACCCCTTTTTTTTTTTTTTAAAGTGAAAGAAAAAGTGAAATTAAAGAGAAAAAAAAACAAGAAACAAATAACAAAAAAACAAACAAACAAACCAGTAAAAAACAAACAAAAAGAAAAAGTAAGTAAATAAAGATAAAAGAGCATCTGAGTAGCTTTGGAACAAAGAGGGGAACCATTATTGAAATGGTATTTGTCAAAGATTAGATCTAATGGAAGACACATATGCGGTCCAGGGTTGCCAAAAGTTCATGAACACATCCATGTCCTGTCTCAGTGCGAATGTCAACTTTTCCATCGAGTAAATGTCTTGGATCACGTTAGTCCAATCTTCAGGTGTAGGACAGTCCTTCAACATCCATTTTTTAGTTAGAGCTTTTTTGCTTGCCAATATTAAAACATTGAATAAGTATTTTTCTCCTTGTCTTTCCAGTGAGACCGGTAGTAAACCCAAATACAAAGTTACAAAAGAAAAGGGAACTGTAATTTTGAATATTTTCCCCAATATTGTCTGTACCTTGGTCCAATATTGGTGGATAACTGGGCATGACCAAAACACATGAAAATGATTTGCAGTCTTTTCACCACACAAGCGCCAACAGTTCAATCCCTTATGGGTAAATTTGTTTTGTGCAGGTGTTCTGAAAAATCTTGCCAAGTTTTTCCATCCAAATTCTCTCCACTGCAGGGATGAGGTACTTTTCCATTGCTGTTTATTTAGCTTTTCCCATATTTCCAGTTGTAAAGTGAAATTCCCCTCTTTTTCCCATCTCTCTTTTATATAAGATGTGTTGTCTCCTTTTAAGTCTTGAAGACCTTGGTATATTTTAGAAATGTATCTGATCCCTGGGATCCCTTTATATGCCATTAAGAAGACCTTTAGAACACCTGACTGGGCCCTTTCCAAATCCTCCTTTTTAAGTATATTGTTTATGTGGTGTCTAAGCTGGAAGAACCTGTAAAGGTCTTGATTTATTAGGCCTTGTTTTTTCAAATCTTCAAAACTTCTTAAGATTTGCCCTTTAAAAAAATCGTAATATTTTATCAGCCCTTTCTCCTTCCACTTTTTAAATCTGGTGTCTGTTTTATTAGGAGTAAAGTCCTGATCATAGGCGATCCATTGCAGAAGTTGATAGGGCTCTTTAGTTTGATTCTCTCTGACTATCTTAAACCAAATTTTTAGCGGGGTCTCTATCCACGGGTTAGTGTTATTCAAAAGCTTAGGTAAGACATTGTTCCCTATTATCGCCTGTAGGGGGATGTCACTTGTTATTTGGCATTCGATCTCCTTCCATTGTGCAGTGTAGACTGGGTTACATATCTCTACTAAAGTTTTAATTTGTGCGGCTTTAAAGTAGTCCCTGATATTTGGCAGCGCGAGCCCACCTTTGTCTTTGTTTAGCTGTAGGGTTCTATATCTGATTCTAGGTCTCTTGCCCTGCCATATGAATCTTGAGATCCTTCTGTCCAGCTCCTGCCATGTTTTTTTGGGAGGTTCTACCGGTATTGTTTGGAAAAGGTATAGAAGACGTGGAAGTATATTCATTTTGACTGCTTCAATTCTTTGTGCAGTACCCAAGAATGGTATCATATTCCATCTTGCTAGGTCAGATTTTATTTTTGTCACCAGTGGATCATAGTTTAGTGATATAATTTTGTTGAGTTGTTTCGGGATATTGACCCCCAGATATTTCATAGATTCCGACTCCCAGTTAGTTTTGAGTTTGCTTAGTGAATAATGATTTGGGTCATAGTTGAATGTTAAAACTTGGGTTTTATGCATATTTAATTTGTACCCCGATAAATCTCCATACTCTGAAAAAACTGAGGTTAGTTCTGGTAAAGAAGTGTCCGGCTGCCCTAGGTATATTAAAATGTCATCAGCAAAGAGTGCTATTTTATGTTCCTTCTGACCAAGTGTAATACCTTGAATTTTTTGGTTTTGTCTTATCCATTGGCTCAGAGGTTCTATGAAGATTGCAAAGAGCAGTGGAGACAGGGGGCAGCCCTGACGACATCCTCTTTCCAGTTCAAAAGATGATGATAAATTACCGTTAATCCTTATTTTAGCTGTTGGTTTTTTATATAATGCCTGTATAGTTCTAATGAAGTTGTTATGAAAATTGAAACTGGATAAGATTCTATATAGAAAAGACCAGTCAACCGAATCGAATGCTTTTTCAGCATCTAATCCCAATATGACTGCATTTAAGTTACAAAGTGCGTCGAATGTTGTCTTGTGTCTGTCTTTGTCTTATAAAACCTGTTTGGTCTAAATGAATTAGGTCTGTCAGTATATTTTCTAACCTTTTGGCAAGGATAATGGTAAAAAAGCTTATAGTCCTGATTTAGTACACTGATTGGTCTGTAGTTGGAGCACTCTAGTTTATCCTTTTCAAGTTTAGGTATAACTGCAATGACCCCTTCTCTCCAGGAGGGGGGGATTTCCCCTGTGTGGAGGACATAATTAAATGTTTTCAGGAGGAGAGGAGATAGTTGCTGTTTAAAGGTTTTGTACCACTCTGCTGTATAGCCATCAGCTCCTGGGGATTTGTTAGCTTTAAGTTTCATAATTGCTTTTTCCAATTCTTTAGGATGTATTTCTGACAGTAGTGTTTTATTTTGTGACTCCGTAAGTTGGGGAAGGTTTAATGTGTTTAGGAATGCCTCGGATGCGTTTTTATGTTTTTTGTGGGAGTATAAGTTCTTATAGTAATTCTCGAAGTTTTTAAGAATATCCTGAATTCTGAATTTTATTTCCTTTGATACTGGGTCTCTGATTTTGTAGATTGCTCTTTCTGTTTGATGTTTCCTCAATTTATAGGCTAGCAATTTTGCCGATTTACTGCCTGCTTCATAGTATTTTTGTTTCAGAAATGTAAGTTTCTTCTGGATTTCTATTGTGTAGATCTCATTTATTTGGTTTTTAATTTCCTTAATCTTGAGCGAGTCAGTAGAATGAGTGTTGCCTTTGTGTTCTTTTTCTAGGTTCCTAAGTTCTGACTCTAATGTGGATAGTTTTTCTTGTCTTAGTTTCTTTTGGGTTGCCAGTTTTGCAATAATCTTTCCTCTTATTACAGCTTTACATGCATCCCACAGTATTAAAGGGGATACTTCTCCATTATCGTTATCTTCCAAATATCTGAGAATATCTGATTCCAATTCATCTTTCAGTGGTCCTTTCAGGACATTTGAATTTAACCTCCAAGAAAATGTATTATTTGTGTATTTTTGGATATTTAAGTCCATGTAGATCGGACTGTGGTCGGAGAGATCCATCAGTCCTATTTTACATGTTTTTACTCTTCCAATGTCTCTATTAAACATAAAAAAATAGTCAATCCTTGAGTAAGATGAATGTGGAGTTGAGTAAAATGTATAGTCTTTTACACTGGGGTTGAGTTCCCTCCACACGTCACAGATTCCCAATTCTTTTAGTAGCATCCGAGTCTTCCTGTTTTGGGTGTTATTTTGATGTGGGGAATTACCAGAAGCATCCCAGTATGGATTCAGTCTAAGATTGAAGTCCCCACCACATATCACTAAACCTTGAGCTTTAGTTATCATTAGGTCGAATACATTTTTATAAAATTTCCAGTTAGCCCCTGGGGGAGCATACACATTCAGCGGGGTGATATCTTCTCCCTCTAGCCGCCCAGTTACCAAACTGTATCTCCCTTCTTTATCTTTGTGTTCTGATTTTTTTTCAAATGTAATTTTGGTTGATATCAATGTCGCTACTCCCCTCCTCCTCCCTGATTTATATGAAGATGAAGAGATCATTTTAAACCCTTGTCTACTGAGTTTATTGTGTTCCACGTCTGTTAGGTGGGTTTCTTGTAAAAGTATTATTCCTGCTTTGTCTTTTTTCATTTTGCCTAGAATCTTGGATCTTTTAACTGGATTCAGGATTCCTTTTACATTATATGAAATTATTTTGGTTACACCCTGTTTCTCCATTGTGTTGTTTTGTTTAGTATAACTGTGTGGTGGCCCTCTTTTGTGCTACTCAGAAACTGAAAGAACATTAAAAACAAGAAAAACATTAAGAACATAGTGTAAAAAACTTTAAAACAAAAAGCTGTCATAAGAACTTCCTGAGCTGAGGTCTTTTTAAAGACCCTGTAAGAGCCTTGATGGAGTGAAGGCTCTGAGGGAAATTCCTCAAACTCTGTTACGTGTTGAGGGCCCTCTCTTACCACTGAAAGTAGTCCCATGCTTTTAACGTGAGTTTCAGAACCCAATCCAAACTTGTAATGATTTTTTTTTTTTTTTCCTTTTATGCCTAAACCCTGTGAAATTGTGTGCACCCTCCCAACCCCATCACATCAAACATTCACGCAAAAACAGTATTTGTTAGTATGAGGAGAACATGTGGATTATTGTCACATTTCTATTTTAACAAGTTTTTTTTTTTTTATTACAAAGACTTATTTGTTTCAAATAATATGATTGTTCCATGAAATGTTTTACCACATGCTGAATATGCATCTCCTTTAATGTTTGTTACCTTGTATGAGGGGGGTTGGATGTGCGGATTGATTCAAGAGAAAAGAAAAAAAAAAAAAAAAAAGGTCGCTATTCCAACCTGAAAACGGATAGTTTATCCGCGACGCTCTGGTGCTGGGTTTCCCGCTGCTGGTCCGTGGATTTTGAAGGTCTTTGTGTTGTCCATGTTTGCGTTTTGATCTTCTCACTCGGGTCTGCTGGGGGTTTAAATACCGTTACCGGGAGGCCTCTTTTCGCCATGTCAGCTGTTGCTTCTTCCGCCGAATTATAGAGACACGTTTCATCGCCGTAGAAGACCCTTAACTTCGCAGGAAATGGTGTCTGAAAGCGCAATTTCTTCTCTCTTAACACCTTTTTCGCGTCATTGTATTCCCTGCGCTTTTTAAGGACCTCCGGGGCGTAATCGTGTTCCACGTAGACTTTTCTCTCCTGGTGCATAAATCCTTTTTTCTGCCAGGCCAGTCTTACAACCTCTTGTTTTATTTTGAAATTGGAAAATCTTACCAACACCGAACGTGGGGGTGCTTCCGCCGCCGGCCTAGCGGCTAATGAACGATGTGCCTTTTCTATCTTCAAGTCGGTGGTTTGTGGAATATCCAATTTCTCTCTTAGTAAGGATTCCACGCATTCTGCCATTGAGTTAAAACCATTTTCGGTTCCTTCTATCAGACCATGAATTCTTATGTTGTCTCTTCTTTGTTTTCCTTCTTGGTCGGTTAGCTTAGCCTCTATAGCTGCTTGTCTTTTGCGTAGGTCTAGCACAGAATCTTCGAGCACTTTTATTCGATCCTCTGTTTCCAAGATTCGGTTCTCGGCCTGGTCCACTCTGCTGTTTGTCCTTTTCAATTCTTCTCTGAATTCCCGAAATTCGGCCGTAACATCTCGGCGAAATCGTCGTAGCTCCTCAAATAGTGATTTCAGGCTAACCCTTTTGTTAGCTATCACCAGTTCCTCGTCTTCTGAACGGAGATCTTCCAGTTCGGATTCTCCGGCCGATACGTGTCCTGGCCTGGAGAATTTCAGTTTCTTCTGTTTTCCTTTAGACATGATGATTTTGTCTTTTGATTTTCACTCCTCCAAAAATCCGTTAAGTTTGATTTTCAAGGTGTTATCCTGGATTGGGTCTGAGAACTTCAGTGTTAAGCTGCAGTCGCCATGGCGTCCAGACCGGAAGTCCTCTACTTCCCAGATTTAAGGAGGGGAAAAGGCTGCTCCAAATTATTCAGAGGAAAAAAATCCTTGTCATTTTTATTTTGTATGTCCTCCTTTGAGAAATGAGTCAGCCATTTTTCTCTCCCCAAATTTTAAAGTTTTTTCCTGTTTGCTCTGATTTCATCTATGCAAATCTTGCTATATCACTGACTTTAAAACCCTCTTATGAAATCTGTCTGCCTGTGTCTTACCTTAAAGGTGATTGCAGAGGCGATCCGCAAGAAAACGCGCAGCATGCTGCTGTCACCAGAGCAGCTCAAGATGTGTGTTCAGGAATATCAGGGTAAATACATCCTCAAGGTGTGTGGCTGTGATGAGTACCTGCTGGAAAAGTACCCCATCAGCCAGTATAAGGTAAGATTCATACTGTTATTTCAGGATGTACTAATTGAAATTATAGGGTTTTTGTTATATGCTAATAATGATTTCCAGTTTGTTATGATCCATTTATCCATGTTTCAAGGTCTAAACTGCTGGTGCTCTATTGAAGTTTATTTTTAGATTAATTTGTTTCAGAAGATCCATTTCATACAAGTTTATCATTAAGTCCTGTCAGCTTTTACTCAGAAAATCTCTTAGAATCATATCACTGTAAGTCTCTAATATGGGTGTCACTTTTTCCTTTGCCGTGGTGCTGGAAAATGACCCCTTGATATCACTGGTTACGCCTAGGCACAGTGAAACTCAAGCAGTGGTGTGTAGTCTGTGAACCTGCTCCCTCTCTTTTTCTGTCTCTCCCTCTAGTATATCCGTAGTTGCATCATGCTGGGCCGGATGCCTAACTTGATGTTGATGGCTAAGGACAGCCTGTACACCCAGTTGCCTACAGACAACTTTGTCATGCCATCATACTCTCGACGCATCTCCACGGCAACGTCGTATATGAATGGGGAGGCAGCTGCTAAATCACTATGGACCATCAACGGGACTCTGCGGATACGAATCCTGTGCGCCACATATGTTAACGTCAATATTCGGGACATAGACAAGGTGGGGACATGCAGGGCTTACAGGAATCTGCCTGTGTCTTCATGTATGAGTCACAGTAAACAACAGATTATTAACTCTGCTTATGATTCGTATTAAGGTCATGTGGATACTGACGCAAAAAAACCTGGCCCAAATGTGAATACTCAACAAGATCCCTGTTGTTATTGTGAAGGTGTTATCTGATAGGAGAACCTTACGAAAGGAAAACGGATCTGGCAGTTTCACTTAAGTTGGTTAGTTTCCTGGAAATGTAAAATCTAACTCATCCGACAGACGACATGCAAGTTTATGAGAACTGAACATTTACTTTTATAGACATTATTGTGGCAGCACAGTTTACCCTCGGCCGGGGGATCGCGGGGATCATGAGATCGTGGGTTCGATCCCAGCCCCCGACCAACAGTGATCTGTGTGGAGTTTGCATGTTCTCCCCGTGTTGCGTGGGTTTACTCCGGGATTTCTCCGGTTTCCTCCCACATACCAAAAACATGCAAGGTTAGGGATACGGGGCGCTTGCGCACGCAGCGACCGGCAGCTGGTGGCTTGTCACCAGACTGCAAAACAAATCTACCTACGGGTACAAAATAAGTAATAAAATTTTTTTTTTTAAAAATTAAAAAATTATTGTTTTTACCTCTGTCAAGGAAGTAAGGTGATTGGGGTGGTTTTTCTGTCTGTTAGCAGGATTATGCAAAAACTGCTCCATGGATTTTGATGATATTTTGACTAGAGGTGGCTCTTGGGCCATGGATGAACCCACTGCATTTTGGATGTGATGTAAAAGTCCCTACCTCTGCCAAGGCCCTATCTTGCAATCTTGAAGAAATAGGGCTTGGAAATATGTTTACTTGCATATAATTGGTTGACCTGTCACAGTGTTTACCATAGTAACTAAAAAAGTGTTACTTTAACACTTTAACATTTTTACTTTAACACTTTAATAAAGTGTTACTTTATTCCCGGCATGCAGAAATATGCAAACATTCAACTTGCAGAGTATTTGTTACTGTCAGTGTTGTTGTTTGGTCTTAGTGCCTGGGAGTTGTAGTTGTTTAGTTATTTGCTGTATTTAAAACGACTTTAGCTTAATGTTAACTAATTAGCATACGACTGGATGCTCCCTTGTGCCTGGTCATATGTGACTTAACACCACTGACCGCTTTCCATAAAGTTTATATATACAGTGGATATAAAAAGTCTACACACCCCTGTTCAAATGCCAGGTTTTTGTGATGTAAAAAATGAGACCAAGATAAATCATTTCAAAACTTTTCCACCATTAATGTGACTTATAACCCGTACAACCCCATTGAAAAACAAACTGAAATCTTTTAAGGGGAAAAACAAAAAATAAAAAACTTACAATAACCTGTTTGCGTACATATGCACACCCTGTTATAACTGGGGATGTGGCTGTGTTCAGAATTAACCAGTCACCAAATGGGAGTCAGCACACACCAGCCACCATTTGAAGTTCCTCTGATTAACCCCAAATAAAGGTCAGCTGTTCTAGTAGGCTTTTCCTCACATTTTTGTAGTCGTATCTTACAGCACAAGCCACGGTCTGCAGAGAGCTTCCAAAGCATCAGAGGGATCTCATTGTTCAAAGGTATCAGTCAGGAGAAGGGTACAAAAGAATTTCCAAGGCATTCAATACAGCATGGAACACATTGAAGACGGTCCTCATCAAGTGGAGAAAATATGGCACAACAGTGACATTACCAGGAACTGGACGTCTCTCCAAAATTGATGAAAAGACGAGAAGAAAACTGGTCAGGGAGGCTGCCAAGAGGCCGACAGCAACATTGAAGGAGCTGCAGGAATTTCTGGCAAGTGCTGGCTGTTTAGTACAACAATCTCCCGTCTAGGGTGGCAAGACGGAAGCCTTATCTTACGAAGAAAAACATCCAAGCCCAGCTACATTTTGCAAAATCACATTTGAAATCTCCTAAATACATGTGGGAAAATGTGTTATGGTCTGATGAAACCAAGGTTGAACTTTCTGGCCATAATTCCAAAAGGTATATTTGGCACAAACATAACACTGCTCATCACCAAAAGAACACCATACCTACAGTGAAGCATGGTGGTGGCAGCATCATGCTTTGGGGCTGTTTTTCTTCAGCTGGAACTGGGGCCTTAGTCAAGGTGGAGGAAATTATGAACCGTTACAAATACCTGTCAGTGTTGGCACAAAACCTTCAGGCTTCTGCTAGAAAGCTGAAGATGAAGAGGACCTTCATCTTTCAGCACAACAGTGACCCAAAGCACACATCCAAATTAACAAAAGAATGGCTTCACCAGAAAAAGATTAAGGTTTTGGAATGGCCCAGCTAGAGTCCAGACCTGAATCTGATTGAACATCTGTGGGGCGATCTGAAGAGGGCTGTGCACAGGAGATGTCCTCACAATCTGACAGATTTGGAGCGTTTTTGCAAAGAAGAGTGGGCAAATATTGCCACATCAAGATGTGCCACACTGATAAGACTCCTACCCAAAAAGACTGAATGCTGTAATAAAAGCCAAAGGTGCTGCAACATAGTATTAGTTTAAGGGTGTACATATTTATGCAACCAGGCTATTATCAGTTTTTTTTTATTTTTTTCCCCTTAAAAGATTTCAGTTTGTTTTTCAATCGGGTTGTACAGGTTATAGGTCACATTAATGGTGCAAAAAGTTTTGAATTGATGGTATCTTGGTCTCATTTTTTTCACATCACAAGAACCTGGCATTTGAACTGGGTGTGTAGACTTTTTATATCCACTGTAAGTCCCTCTATTTCGTTATTTGCTTCTTTTCACATCCACTGCTGCAAATATACTCAGGTACAGGCAGTGACCAGCAAAATTCATTTTACGCTTACGTATGCACGCGCACACACACTGTATTAAGGGCTTCACTACTGACTAGCTCACTCTGGTTTTGTCGGTAATTTGCAAGTTTTTTTGTTTTTTTTAACTGTTTTAATTTTAAAAAAATATGATATTGAAAGTGCACATTTTATTTCTTTATTTGGGAGTTTTGAAAGTTAGGAACTATATTAAATATTCCTAAAGTCACATTCTTTCACTTTCACAATTGGTATGGGCTGAATTTACTTTATATTTTACTTGGACCTTAAAGTTAATGGTCAGAAGCAGCAATCTGGAATAAATGTACTGATGCCCTAAATCCCTTTTTTTGCATTCTTTGTTTATTTTTTAAATATTTGGATTTGAAATGAGTATTTCTTATAAGAAAAATGCTTGACTTTGATCAAAGAATTAATGGACTAAAGAGAAAATGTTTGTTAGACTAATCAAAGAAATAATTAGATTAGTCGACTAATTGAAAAAAACAGTTGTTATAGTAGTCGTTTAAAAATAATTATTAGCTGCAACCCTATAAAGAATGTAACAAAATGATCCAGAATTCACATCCTGACCTCGATCACCTCCAAAATCTAATGGGTTGATCCATAGCCCTAGGGCCACCGGGGCCAAAAATTTAATCAAAATTCATCCTGTACTTTTTCCATAATCCTGCTTACCAACAAATGGACAGACAGAACTTGGTGGCGGTATGTGCTCTCAGAGTGCCCTCTAGTTTGTTTGTTTTTTGGGGGATTTTTGGGGGATTTTTTTGGTACTTCCAAGACAAGTTAGTCAAGCTTGGCAGAGATCACATGCTCGTACTGAGATCATCATCACCTGGGTGTCCGCAGATCCTTAAAAAGTCTGAAAGACACACTCCAGTGGCTATAGATCCCCTATAAAAACGAATCTACATAATCTAAAATGGTATCTTATGCCTTTTTTTAAAAACAAAACCTTTCATTGTCTTACAATTCTGGGTCAAAATCGTTTTCTTTTTTCTCAAAATGCTCGACTTTTTTCTCAAAATTTCAACTTTATTTGTCAAAACACTAAACTTTTTTTGTTCTTAATTTTCAGTGTGGCCCTAATATTCCTTTGTGTATATGGGCTTCGGGAGGTGTGAAAGCGTAAATGTTTGAATCCAGGCCCCGGAGTGAAATCTTTTGCAGCGGCCCCTGTACCACCTCCAGGTGGACAGGGCATGCAAGGAGAAAGATGATGCCAGAGCCCCACTTCCCCCACAGATTTCAGCCAGTCCACATACAGCCGCTCCAACACACATCCCTTAAACTTAGAGCTTGATGTTAGTTAGGATTAGTTATGCATTTGAAAAAAGCAAATCTAACAGGCATTTATGAAAAAAAAAGTCCACTGTGGAGGCAGCCCAACATAAAGAAAAATCTTTGGAGTCAGTTTTGGCACGGCTTCTCCTTAACCCGATTGAGCACTCAGGTCAGGTTTTTTTCTTCTGTTGTGTAATGTTTTTTTTTCTGTTTGTCTGTGTACTTGCAGATCTATGTGAGGACAGGAATTTACCATGGTGGTGAACAAATGTGTGACAATGTCAACACGCAGAGAGTACCCTGCTCTAATCCCAGGTAATAGACCTAAAGTTTAGGGACTCTAAAATAATAATGATGGACAATTATCTGACAGTGGGAGTAATTGCCCCATCTGCATGTCAGTCACTTTGATGTTATTTCACTGCGTTAGCCTGTCAACAGTCCACGCTACTAATTTACGTTAAGTAGTTGGAGGCAGGAGGCTAAGTTAACAGTTTAGCATTGGAAAGTAACACTAAGCTGCCCTATTATATTACTGTTAAACCTGCCCTATATTCAAGGTAAAAGAACTGTCTAGACAGAATGTACTGACTTGTGTTTTTTTTTTTTTTTTCTGAATGCCTAAAAAGTTGTCATAATAAAACTACTGCAACAACAGCTGAATCTACTCAGACCAGTGAAGGTCTCTCGCAGGTGGCTTCTTGTTTTGAATGTTTGAGACATCATAGGGGCTTGTCTAATATGTTTGTGTCATTGCTACAGGTGGAATGAGTGGCTCACCTATGACATGTACATCCCAGACATCCCCCGTGCTGCTAGACTCTGCCTCTCCATCTGTTCCGTGAAGGGCCGAAAAGGAGCCAAGGAGGTAGAAACAGACACGGCAAAGTTCTTAGTTGTAAAGCTAGTGACTTGCAAAAACCAGGAGTTTGACTAAACTTTTTGGCCATCTCCAATTCAGAATTTTTTTTTTTTTTTTTTTTTGAGAAGTAGTGAAACTATCTGGCTTAAAAATGTCTGTAGTTGATTTCAATGAAACACAGTAAAGCAGGCAAACTTGGCAGTTTAAAAGTAACTCTAATTGAACTGAAACATGCTTAGAAGGGCCCAAATATTCCCACTAAATGCTAATTAGAAGAGACCCTCCTGTACCTGTCAACTCTAAAGGATTATAGATGACTTGTAGACCTAGCATGCTAGGATTTGTATAGCTATACCTACATGTCTTTTGTGTGTGTGGCTGTGCATCATGCATGAACCTGCCCTACCCTGTGTTTCACTTTGACTGAGAGTGTGTGTCCAAGGCGAATGGAAGCTGTGGTATCATCTCTGGCTCTGTTTAATTACTAATCAACCATGGACACTGTGGTGGCTGAAAACATTAACACAGACACAGTCAGTCCAAGGGAGTTTTCCATTCATATTAGATTGTGTTTTGCTCAGGTAAGCTACATTGAGGCCATACCGTCAAAGGGGATAACTGCTATCTTAGAAACACGTGTAAAATATTGTGAATAAAGACTGACAGGATAAAAGAGATCCCTTTAGTGTAAAACTGTCGGTGTGGCAGTGTTTTTTTGCGTTTGGACTGAGAGTTGTAAAAGACGCCCTTAGTGACTGATATTCCTCCTGTGGTGGATAAGCAGGAAGAGAAAGGTGTGTAGGTATGAGCCTGGAGTGTGTCGGTGTATGCTAGACATAGATATTGTAACAGACACCCGGGGTAAACCTGTCTCCTGCTGCGTCACGCTTGGCTGCGGTCGGGTTAGCGGATGCTCTTTCATGCCCCACCTGAATTAAAGATAAACACCTTTCTACAGCAGCCCTTTGTCCCACCATTTACTATAAATAGGTGCATTTTGACTGGCTGACTGCTTGTAACTCTGTCTGACACTCTGACACCTCTGATCCTGAGTGAACACCCAGTCTGAAGACCAGTATATGATGAAAAATACTTTTTTAGTCCATGTAGCATTTGGTTTTTGTTGTTGATTGGATAGGATAAAACACTGTTATATTGATAATGTTCTGTAGTGAAATTGTAAAATAGGATTTAAGCCAATCTATGACGTGGTGCGATGCGATATACCAGTTCATCTGGTATACTGGTCATAATTTCCTGCACAGTATGACATTTTAAAATACCTCCATACCACTGCAATTAAGTCAAATACATTGTTCGCTGCACACAAGACGAGATACGGAAAAGGATTTGATCAGAAAACTGGAGATTTAAAATGAACACCAGGGAAAACAACGAGCATTATGAGTTGTTTGCACTATGATTGCTTTGGAAGAAATGTACAAATTGTCCCCAAAATTACTCCTCCTCCAAGGCAGTTACCTCAGTTCTCATGAAATTTACTCACAATGACTCTCGGGTATGTTGAGGTCAAGGTCATCGTCAAAGGTCAGAAGACCTGGGCATTTATGATTTTACGAAAAAAAGTTATTCCTCCTCGGCTACTGACTTTGACTTTAAGCACATCCTAGGTGGATCTGTATCTAGACTGTGCTTAAGGTCGAGGTCAACAGTCAGGAGAACTCCCAGGGTGATTATGTTTGGCCAAAATGAGCTACTCAGTCATTGAAGTTTTTATTCGTTTTTATTTAGTTGCAGTTTGCAAAATTAAAGTTCAACTGTTTCAGTCGTATTGATTCCTTCATATATCGTGTCACTTTGTGGAGCAAATCAAAGTCATCGCATACTGTAGAATAGATGGTTAAGTGTTTGTGTATATAATAATCCTACAAAAAAATGCAGTAATATACCATGAAACTGCCAAAATTTCTAAAAATATATAAATTTTGATCATACCACCCAGCACTACTAGGACAACAAACTGCAGGGGTCCTCAACTGTTTTTGCCAGGGGTCCACGTTTGTTATACCTCGGTGCAATGGAGGCATGCGGTAATCACCCAACGTGTGTGTGTGTGTGTGTGTGTGTGTGTCTGTCTGTCTGTCTGTCTGTTACCAGAGTTTCAGCTCGCCCAGTCAAGATCAAGTGGAACTAAAGACTTGTATCATTATATCGCCATATTTTCTCAACTTTTATATTTGCCAGAATTTCAAGATAAGCCTTTGTTTTCAAAATGTACACAAATTTAACTTGCCATTATATCCTCAATGGAGCCACGAAAAAAAAGTATTGTAATAACTAGGCTGGGCCAGTAGAGGTCGGGCTGAGGCAGCTGCACCTTGGTGCTTTCATTTTTTCCAGCGGTCCAGAGGAGTGTTACCATGGTGCATGGGTGAATATTGCATTTTGATGTTGGGAGGGACAATAAACAGAGCATTTTCTCCAGAGTAAATGTTGAGGCAACATTCTAAGTATTATTGCCAGTCACAAATTTATGAGAAATAATGTGCAAGCGTACAGTTATGGGGAATAAAGCTGCAAATTAATGAGAAAAATATGTAAATTTACAAAAAAAACTCATAAAATTATTAGAAAAATGTTAGAAATTAACAAGAAAAAATCTGCAGATTTAAGATGCAAAAAAAGCAGATTTGAGGAAAAGTGACAAATTTCTAAGAAAAAAGTTGCCAGTTTAAGATGAAAAAAGTTAATTTGCAAGAAAAAAGATTTACTTTTACAATTAAACATAGTAAATTATTGAGAAAAGTTAGAAATTTATGAGAAAAGCTGCAAATTTTAAATAAAAAATTGTCCCTCCTGGATCCCCTTGATTTATGCCTGTGTAAGCTGTCCTGCTGTGGGAGTAGCTGGGTGAATGCAGCGACTTTCAGCGGCAGTTAGTGGAACATTAGTGCACGGAATTGCCTCGGTGATGGACGTACACATCAGGCAACTAGCATGCTCTTTGAGCTTTGGTGGCAGCAAGGCCAAGTTGGTAGCAGTGATCAGGCGGCTGTGTTTGGAACGGAGTGATCACGAGCACAGGTGTTGCTCAGTGCGCGTACGCAATGCTGATTCAGTCGCATGCAGGCAGTGCAGCAAAGATGGCAAACACAAAGAAGCTCATATATTAAATAAAGGTGAAATAAAACAAGTAATGTAGTCCTTCAGTCAAAAAATACACAGAATTTCTAACATATGAATATCAGACTTCTAATAAAAACTGGAAACAACCCTACCGCTGTCTGGCGGAGGTTCCCTGGCTTTTGTTTTGCATCATGTTTGGTTTGCTGGTCCGTGGAGTGTGGTTGTGTGGTGTGCCGTGGAGCGGGCAGGGACGCTGATCAAAGGCGGAATGCTGGCGCCCTTTCCAGGTTGCGGTTCTCTGGTTGCCAGCGGCGGTCGCGACTGTTATCTCCCCTCTTCCAAGTCAGGAGTCTGTTGTGGTTTCTCGCACTTGACTGCCCCCGTTGAACAGTTGCCCAGGTTTAATGGAGCCTTGTCAAAGATCTTGGCAGCCACAGACCTCACTCCATCCAGGGCTCTCCCTACACTATAAACTGTCCGGCTGGCAGCCATTACAACATTTGAGTTCCATGTTGTGTTTTGTTTTTTCATTCCATCAAAACCAAACAGGCATTTTTGTTTTTTTATTTTTTTAAATTGTATGAAAAGGCTTCAGGGCTTGCCATTTGAGGGGCCCCGCTCTACAGTAAAATAAAGGGTCTTTCACCAAAGACCATCTTCTGTCTGTTTAACCATGAAGGAAAACTTACCTTTTTGATTGAGCCCAACCATCATACCATGCAGAGTTTGAGTGACTGTATCACATTATTGCAGTAAGCCTTTTTTTATGTAAGGTTTTGTCTGGGTTCTAACATGAGAGCAATGATGATGTAAGTCTTTAAAAGCCAGAGGGTTTCACCAGATATCTTCTTAGTCTTTGTGGTTTAAAACGATTCACCCTTGTCATTTTCTATCTTGTTTCCAGGAGCACTGTCCACTCGCTTGGGGTAATGTCAACTTGTTTGACTACACCCACACACTAGTAGCCAATAAAATGGCTCTGAACCTCTGGCCAGTCCCCCATGGCCTTGAAGACCTCCTGAACCCCATAGGAGTCACAGGATCTAACCCTAACAAGGTATTTAAATCCTTTAATAGGACATATGCATATGTTGTTACATATTCATGCATAAAATGTAGCCACAGAAGGGTCATAACATGGTTGAGAGGTTTTTGTGTTTGATTTGAGTTAAACTCTTTTAAAGATTTTCAATTTTATACCAAGGTACTTTTTTAATCTTTGATTATGATGTTTAGGAAACGCCCTGTCTGGAGCTGGAGTTTGACCACTTTAGCAGTCCTGTCAGATATCCTGACATGAATGCAATAGAAGACCATGCAAATTGGATCATCTCAAGGGAACTTGGGTTTAACTACAACCTCTCGGGACAGGTAACCTAAATCATTTTTAAAAAGTCATACATTTACAATACCTGTAAAGACATTTTTACCCCTCAGCCTCTAAAGGCTGATGGGGCACCTGGCCAGACTGAGGGGCAGCATCACTGGTGGTGTCAACATCTACCTTGTGAATGTGATAACTAAACAAAGAACTGATGTAGGCTTTTCAAATCTCTACCATATTTGTAGTCCTATGATGCATCATAGGATGTCCTATGATCTCAGGCATCATAGGATTTGTGATGCTGTCTTAAAGATATGATGTCTATATGACAGCACATAGACAGACAGGCATCATAGGACTGTCTATATGACGTCTCTGTGACGGCAGAGCACATCATAGGACGGCCAGATAGTCATCATAGGACTGTCTGTATGACAGCACATAGACAGATAGGCATCATAGGACTGTCTATATGATGGCAGAGCACATCATAGGATGGCCTTCTGTCCTATGGTGATCCTAGGCACCATAGGACTCGCTATACCATCATGTGTGCATGAGTGTGTGTGTCTATGTGTCACGATCATAGGACTTGTTATGACATCATCAAAGATCATAGGACTCACTGTGACATCATCAAAGATCAAAGGCAGGCATCACTGAACGAGTGGTGACGTCAAAGATCAAAGGCAGGCATCACCATGGTTACTGTTGCCATGGTAACATTAACTTTCTACGGGCATGCAGAAATGCTTGCTTATACTTGGTTTCTATGGGCATGCACGGGTATGCACTAGTTTGTATCTATAAAAAAAATCTCGTACGAATTCCAATTTGGGTGACCTCAGACCTAAAGGTCAAAGATCAATTATTCCCTCAATCCTGTAAATGCATTAATGACAGAAAGAAATGATGTAGGCTTTTCAAATTGATATCATTGTGTCTAACACAAATCTTGGACGGCTTAGACCCTGACCTCTGGATATGGGTTTTGGGTCAAAGGTCAACCTGATCATTCTCTTTGCACTATTACTATAGAACAAGTAAAGTCAGGGTCACCAAACTTGATACACAAGTTCACTTTAGGACCCTGACCTACAACTGTGGGTTTAGAGACAAAAGGTTAAAAGGTCAAGATCGATCAAAATGCCAGATAAACTAGGGTCAGAAATTGGGATGCAAGTTATTGATTAATTCATTAATCATTAGTTGATTCACCTTATCAATCGATTAATGATTAATTGATAAGTGGCAGTTTTCCTGAGAATCTGAATTTCCCTCGGTACAATACAGTATTTCTGTCTTTAACATATAAAAAGTAGTGGTATTGGGCGATTAAAATTTTTAATTGTGATTAATCTTGTGGAATGTTGAGTTAATTGTGATTAATAACGTGCTAATCGCATGTTTTTCCATACAGATACAGTGTACCTTAAATCAGTAATCTTTCAAGCTTGTCATACTATTATGAACATGGGAGTGGACAGTGCTTGCCATCTTCACCTGCAGGTTTATTAAAGCTCTCAACATATCCAAAATGACAAAAACTATCCAGAATATTCTCCAGAAAATTCTCAAAAGTAGACTGCATGTGCAAACAACAGAATGCCAGGGCTCATTAACGTCACTGCAACACAACTCAGCTTCTAACCAGCCAGCAGCCACGGATCCAGGTCAAGTGGACCCCTGACCAAGTTCGCACTCCCAAGTGGACCCCGGGATCCAATCTGTACAAGTACATTCTCAATCCAGTGATTCGTAAATGCAAAGAAGGAGAACAACAAGAATTTGTGTAAAACTGTTGGAAAGACTTTTCCCAGTTACCAAGTAGTGTAAAAAAATATATATACATGTAAGACGACAACTAAGCTGACCCGGAGAATGTTTTGGCTCTGTTTCGGCTTTCAAAAGATTTTTCTTCTCCACTGCTGCTGCTCGTCATTGCTGGCTGCCCACAGATGAAAATCCACAGTATGTGGGACTATAATGTTCTAAACTAGGCTTTAGAAAGCTCTGAATCAGGGTGCTCACTTGGTCAGGGGTCCACTTGACCTGTTCCCACAGCCACGAATGGAGCTTGCTCTTTCTCCCATAACAAACATCCACAACTTTTAAGCAGATCAACACAAAACCATGGACTTCGTGTGTCACAACAGACACAATTTCCCTTTTAGCAGAAAAATTGCATACATAAACAAACAACTATCTCACCCATGATGACACCCCACCATGCTGCAAAAACGACGCGGGAGTGAATGGACATTACGAACACAGCTTGAGAATTTTTTTAGACTGGTCCTCACCTACAGTTGGACCCAAAACTATGAGGATGAAAACAGGTGAATTTCTGTCCACGTCAGCTGCTGGAGGTCAGCTACAACCTAGCATGTAGCTACTAGCCAGCTAGCCAGCTTCCATAGAAGAAGAACAACCCAACATCCAGGTGAAGTTTTGGAGGAGGCTGTAACAATTATCCAGGTGAGAGCTCCGACAGATAACGTTGTAAACTTAAACATGACAGCACCAGTAATAAAAAGTTAATTACTGTTTTTAATATACTGAATAAAACATGAACATTATATTCCTTGATGATTTATTGTACCATTTGCGTTTTTTTTTTGTTGTTTTTTGTTTTTTTACTACAGACAATGGCATTTTTTGTAGTTTAATAAATTTTGTACTATATAGTGTGTACTATGTGATGGTACATTTCAGTAAATTACAACTGTCATGATTTTTAATTTCCTTAAGGGGAAGAAGATGGATGGATGGATGATTTTTAATTTATTTTAAAAACTTTTACCAATATCATAAAATATGTCTTTTTTTGGGGTTATATTATTGAGTTATAGTTAGTTATATTACACTGGTCAACACCAAATTTATTGTCTAAGTTTTTTTTAGCTGATTTAGGATAATTTTGATGTGCTGAATCCAAAAATCACATTGGTTTTGCTCAATCGGTGTCACTTTTTGAATTATGGCCACGTGTTTTTTTTTTTACATTTTTGTTTACATGTACGGGTATTTTCGCTTTATATGATGCAAAATTCTTTTTTATTTCTTGAAATTTCTTGAACTCTGAAGAGTTTGCATGCGCCAATGTATGACATGATGTCATAAATTGTCATGGTGGCTGATTACTGTGGCTGACATCCCTGCCGCTGAGCATTTTAGAGGTTTGAATAAATGGCAGTTGAAGCTCAGAATTTTGAACAATGATGACGTAACATTCAATTAACATGTACTTGTCTTTATCAATGTCTACTATTCAATTTACAGTAATTGAAGTTTGTAACATTTAATCAATAAATTTTGTTAGAAAACGATTTTTTCTCTTAAAAATCTATTTTGGATGAGAAATATTAACAAAACTCAACCGATAATGTCACAAAAATGTAATTGATTTAGTCAGAAGATCACATTTTATAAAAATCAACTTAGCATAAAAACCTGACCTGATCAAGAGAAACGGATGTCATTTTCGGATTCAGCCATGCAAAACTGTCTTAAATCAGTTGAAAAAACACAGACAACTTACAAAAAAAATTATTTTTGGAACCCTGTGTTATTGATCCCAGTTTGGGATCAATAAAGTACATCTATCTATCTTACAAAAAATAACTTTCACGTTCTAATTTACTGAGATGCAGCCCTAATTTATATGTAATAAAATTAAATCACTTTAACCATCATTTTATCACCCAGCAGGAACTTTGCAGTTGTGAGATTTTAATAATAACAGGCCAAAGGCTTAGCTGGTTTGTGCTGTATGGCGAATAAGTCATTCATTTAATACTTTTTATCGCCCACTGGGCGAAGACCAAAGCGGGATTATGTTATGGGTCAGTCCGTCTGTCCCACTTTTTGTGAAATCAACTCCTCCTACAAATTTGGTCAGATTGTTTTGAAACTTGGTACCATGGTTTTATATACATGGAGGATATGCATATTGCAATTTGGTTCTGATCGGGTGATTTTTGCATGAATTGTAGCCCCTGACCTATGACCTCCTGTTTCACCTCACTTCATAGACAGTAACTGTCTTGTGAAATCATCTCCTCCTACAGTTTGGTTCCGATTGTTTTGGAACTTGTTACCATGGTTTGATATACTCTTGATGATGTGCATATTGCAATTTCATTCTCATCGGATGGCCTTGAGGTCAAAGGTCAGGTCAGATTTTTTCCTAAATCTTCTAAACACAATAACTACTGAAAGAAGTGATGTAGGCTTTTCAAATTGATACAAGTAGTTGTATCTAATGCACATCTTGGACGATTTACACCCTGACCTAACTATGGGTTAGGGGTCGAGGGGTCAAAGGTTCAACGTTAACATTACAGTTGCACTATGCTACATTTACTATTACTATAAAACGCGTAAAGCTAGGGCCACCAGCTTTTGGAATCGCAAGGTCAAAGGTCAATATCAAAAATGGCTTATAAACCACTGGAGTGGTGGCTTGGATCCGCCCCACAACTGGAAGGTTGAGATTCAAATCCCGTTCAGGTCATGCCAAAGACCGTATAAAAATGGAGCTTTCTGCCATCCAGCTTGGTGCTCAGCAGAAATGGAACGGAGGAGGGAAATGTGGGCGGCAGTGGCTCAGGAGGTAGAGAGGGTCATCTGATAATCAGAGAGTTGGTGTTTTGAATCCTGCTTTCCAGTGTCCATGACGCTGGGTATAAGATAAGATAAGATAAGATAAGCCTTTATTAGTCCCACAACGGGGAAATTCCAGGATTGCAACAGCACAGGGATAGCAACACTCAGAGCAACAATCAGAAGGCAAGAAAAAAAAACAAGCAAGCAAGAGCAGCTAATATACATATGTACATATTACTATAAAATATATATATACACACACAGAGACAGTGCAGAGCATTGTAGCTAGATGGAATAAATATGTAAATATATTAACACCCACAGTACGGAGCATTGTAGCTAGGTGGAATAAATATGTAAATATATAAACACCCACAGTACGGAGCATTGCAGCTAGGTGGAATAAATATGTAAATATATAAACACACACAGTGCGGCGCAATGTAGCTAGATGGAATAATATGTAGATATATAAACACACAGTGCGGAGCATTGTAGCTAGATGGAATAAATATGTAAATATATAAACACCCACAGTACGGAGCATTGCAGCTAGGTGGAATAAATATGTAAATATATAAACACACACAGTGCGGCGCAATGTAGCTAGATGGAATAATATGTAGATATATAAACACACAGTGCGGAGCATTGTAGCTAGATGGAATAAATATATAGATATATAAATATAAACACACCCAGTGCGGAGCATTGTAGCTAGATGGAATAAATATGTAAATATATAAACACACACAGTGCAGAGCATTGTTGCTAGATGGGATGAAACAGCACAACCGTCTACTTAGTTATCCTACATGGTATGATTATGTGCCCATACATATTCTCACTCTCCATAGCGACCGGTATTTTCCTAGTTGTATGTCGGAGGGGACCATTGTGTAAGTCTATTGCATCTTTTGCATTCAAAAAACTATTAGTTTGTTACGTCTTTTTGCTATCTCTGCGAGCAGCCCTGCTTAGGTTGTACAGTCTGACAGCCGTTGGTAGGAAGGACCTGCGAAACCTCTCGGTTGTGCACCTGGGATGATGTAGTCTGCTGCTAAATGAGCTCCTCAGTGCATTCAGTATGTCCTGCATAGGGTGGAACTCGGACTCCAGCAGAGATGACAGTTTAGCCACCGTCCTTCTCTCTCCTATCTCCTCCACCGGGTCAAGGCGCTGCCCCAGGACAGAGCTAGCTTTCTTGATCAGTTTGTTCAGTCTCTTCCTATCGGCTGCAGTAATGCCACTGCCCCAGCAGACCACTCCAAAAGTGATGGCTGATGCCACCACCGTGTCATAGAATGTCTTCAGCAGCGCCCCTTGTACACCAAAAGACCTGAGTCTCCTCAGCAGGAACAGCCTGCGCTGTCCCTTCTTGTAGAGTGCGTCAGTATTATGTGACCAGTCTAGTTTATTGTTCAGATGAACACCCAGGTACTTATAGGATGTCACCATCTCGATGTCTGTTCCCTGTATATTTACTGGTGCTGTGAGGGGTTGTCCTTGCCTGCGGCAGTCCACCACCAGCTCCTTAGTTTTCCTCGCGTTGATCTGGAGGCAGTTCCGATGGCACCAGTCCACGAAGTCCTGGATAAGCCCTCTGTACTCAGCTTCATCTCCATTGGAGATGAGGCCAATGATCGCAGAGTCATCAGAGAACTTCTGTAGATGGCAGTGTGTTGTGTTGTGTGAGAAGTCCGCAGTATAAAGAGTGAACAGGAAGGGAGCCAGCACCGTTCCCTGGGGGGCCCCCGTGCTACTGATGATCGTGTCGGACACACAGTCCCGGGTTCTCACAAACTGAGGCCGGTTCGTGAGGTAGTCCAGGATCCATGATGACAGGTGCTGGTCCACTCCTGCGCGCAGCAGCTTGTCCTTCAGGATCATCGGTTGGATGGTGTTGAAAGCACTGGAGAAGTCAAAGAACATGATCCTCACCATATTCCCGGGCTTCTCCAGGTGGGACAGAGAACGGTGAAGGAGGAAGATCACCGCATCCTCCACCCCAATGCCATGCTGGTAGGCGAACTGGAGTGGATCCATCACTGGTTCCACCAGGGGGCGGAGGTGAGCAAGGAGCAGTCTCTCCAGGGTCTTCATCAAGTGGGACGTCAAGGCCACCGGTCTGTAGCTGTTCAGGTCTTTGGGTTGGGAAGTTTTTGGTACAGGTACCACACAAGATGTTTTCCACAGCTGTGGTACCCTCCCCAGCTTCAGGCTCAGGTTGAAGATATACGTCACAATCCCACACAGCTGGTCTGCACAGGACTTGAGGAGCTTTGCGCTGATGCCGTCCGGTCCCGACGCCTTCCTCGCCTTGATCTTCCTCAGCTCTGTCCTCACCTGGGTCCTGGTCAGGGTCAGGATGGGGGGCTGTGTGTTGGGAGTGGGGGGGGTGTTGGTGGAGTGGGGAGTGGGCAGCAGGACTTGATTTCTTTAGAGGCAGCAGTGGTTGTTGTGCAGTCAGGGGGGAGGGCGGTTGGTCAAACCTATTGAAAAACAGATTCAGGTTGTTCGCCCACTCCCTGCCCCCCGTGGCCTGGGGGGAGGTATTCTGGAGCCCAG
This sequence comes from Pholidichthys leucotaenia, assembly GCA_020510985.1. Classification (NCBI taxonomy): domain Eukaryota; kingdom Metazoa; phylum Chordata; class Actinopteri; order Cichliformes; family Pholidichthyidae; genus Pholidichthys; species Pholidichthys leucotaenia. The sequence continues at coordinate 291,356,827 of CM035839.1, read as the reverse complement.
AGATGGTTTTGAGGTTTCTCCAGACCCCGCTGATGTCGCTCTGTTGCAGCTTGTCCTCCATCTTCTTCCTGAAGCTGTCCTTGCCTTCTCTGATCTTTCTCCTCAGCTCCCTCTGTACGGACTTCAGCATCTCCCTATTCCCCGACCTGAAGATCCTCTTCTTCTCTCTCAGAAGTGTTTTTATCTCAGGGTTGATCCAGGGTTTGTTGTTTGAGCAACGCCGTATGGTCTTGGTGGGAACGGATTTGTCCACACAGAAGCTGAGGTAGTCCGTGAAGGTGTGAGTGAGGCCATCGATGTCCTCACCATGTGGATCGCAGAGCTGCTTCCAGGCGGTGGCTTCAAAACAGCCCTTTAGAGTGTCCATTGTCTCCTCAGACCATAACTCCACTGTGTGCATGGCCGGAGGTTGTCTTTGCACTAGGGGTTTGTACACCGGCCGGAGATGAACCAAGTTGCACCAAGTTATATGAACCAAGTTATACATATGAATGCGTATAAATGTTTGGTAGTGATCGGAGAGGCCGTTGGCGCAGATTGGCAACCATGTTTCCGTTAGTCTGCCTAAGGGCAGCTGTGGCTACAGTAGTAGCTTACCACTACCATTGTCTGTGGAGTGAATGAATAATGTAACCATTGTAAAGTGTCTGAGTGTCTATGAAAAAACGCGACAAAAATCTGATGCATTATTATTATTATTATTATTATTATTATTATTATTGTTAAACTATATCTCAACAACAAAGAAAGCTAGGGTCACCAAACTTGCTACACAGGTTCACCTTGCAGACCCTCCAGGATTTAGCAATGTTGCGATTCTACCAATTCCCGTGACTTCAGCATGTCCTGCATAATTTGAATTTTGTCCAATCACTGCAACTTTACTGCAATTTTGGCCAGTTGTTTTCAACTTTCGCCAGTTTCGCCAATCAAATTTGTCTCTCAGTAGCGCGCAGATGTGTACGTCATCAGTCTGACCAATCAAATGCAGCACTGCACCACACTCACTTCTGTGTTTACAATGAGTATATACCAAACACATTGAAAAATTGACGACTGCTCTCAGTCAATAAGTATTGGGATCTTCAAAGAAAACGGAGGCGGGGGATATTGCACTTGCCTCAGAGTGCTCTTGTTAGAATATTATTTTAACACAGTACTCATGACTCCATACAGTACAAATATATAAAAACAGTAATAAATAGGACAACTGCAAAAAAAAAAAAACACACCTCAACTGCAATGGTAAAAATCTTGCAGAAAGTAAAAGTTTAATTAAGTTTTCTTCATTCCATCAAATAGCTACATTGTTTTAAAAATTCTGCTTAAATCTGTTTTAATATTTGCTGCAGTGACACAAATGGATAAAACGTTTATAATTACAAAAAGCAGTCCCTTTAGTCTTTAAGTCTTTTCCCGTATAGTTAATCAGGCTAGCAAAATCATTGGCTCACCACAGACATTGTCTGAACTGTATCAGCGCTCTGTGATCAGGAAAGCCACCTTGATCACAGAGGACCCATCTCACCCCCTCCATCACTCTTTTCAGTTACTGCCATCAGGCAGACGATATAAAGTTCCACTGGCCCATAAAAACATTTACAAGAAATCATTTATTCCTTCTGCAGTAACAATCCTGAACAAAATCAAATAGTTATCATACTTCAGTTAGCTATCAATATTAGTTATCAGCATTTATCTATTAACGGCGGCGTGGTGGCGGAGTGGTTAGCACTGCGGCAGCACAGCAACTCACCCTTGCCCGGGGGATCCTGGGTTCAATCCCAGCCCCCGACCAACAGTGATCTGTGTGGAGTTTGTATGTTCTCCCCGTGTCTGCGTGGGTTTACTCTGGGATTTCTCCGGTTTCCTACCACATGCCAAAAACATGCAAGTTAGGTTAATTGGCATCAAAACTGGGCATTCTAAAATGTCCTTAGGTACTGTATGACTGTGGGAGTGAATGGTTGTCTGTCTCTCTGTGTTGGCCCTGCAATGGACTGACGATCTGTCCAGGGTGTACCCTGCCTTTCGCCCAAAGATGCTGGGATAGGCTCCAGCCCCCCCGCGACCCGAAAAGGATTAAGCGGAAGAAGATGAATGAATTTATCTATTAATCACTATTAATTTTATTTTCTGCCACATGATTTTATTTGCTGTTTCCTTTTTAACCATGTTTCCTTTTTTAAACTGTTTTTATCCTGTGAGTTTGAACATGTTTTTCAGAGTGTTGAATGTGTTATATTGTTGTAGCCGTGTCTAAGAAGAATTTCTGTCACTGACTGGACAGACAATAAAGTTATCTATATCTGTCTACGTAAAGTAAATCGTCGAAACTCATCTAAATATAACACAAGGCAAAGGTTGAACTGCTCAATATTATAATTTGAAATGATCAAATAATTATCCCACACTACTCGGTTTCTCTGCTGCACAGTGGTCTACAGCAACTTGAAAATTTGCGTACCCAAACTCAGAGCTGATGTGAGATTTGAGGGCGCTGTATGATCATATTCAGGTTGATAAATACTGATCTGCATGTTGAAATGGTTGTATGATCACTTTTCTTTCTTGCGCACGTTTGATATATGAGGACCACTGTGATCTGTAGCGAGAGTATGGAGCAGGTGGAAGAGAACCTGGAGAGGTGGAGGCATGCACTGGAGAGAAGAGTGGAATGGTTATGTTTTTAGTGCATGTTTAGGTTAGTTGAGTTGACAGTTTTTGTTGTAGTTGTTTTCAAATATAGGCAACATACTGGCTCATTAACATTACTGGTCTCTCCTCGCTCATTTGGCTTCAATCCAAAATACTCCCACATGGCGCTTTGGAATTCAGTTCTCCATTTATTCTCCTCAACCTTCTGGAGTTGTGCAGCCGTTGGGAAAGTTAGCCACGAGCGGTCCTGCGCTCATGTTGTTTTTTAACACAGCTAAGCAAAAGCTACGATTTACATGCTGTTAAGGACGACAGTGTTAGCTGTTGTTGTTACAGGTCTAACGAAGTCAGTAGAAGCAAGACAGAGCGTGTGTGAATGAGAGGGAAGCAGCTGTAGTAATGAAGATGCAAGGAGTAGAGGTAGTGAAGGTAAATGAGTTTAAATGCCTGGGGTTAACTATACAAAGCAATGGACAGTGCACAAGAGAGGGGAAGAAGAGGGTGCAGGCAGGGTGGAGTGGGTGGAGTGTCAGGGGTGATTTGTGACAGAAAGATAGCAGCTAGAGTGAAGGGGAAGATTTACAAGACTGTAGTGAGACGTGCTATGATGTATGGTTTGGAGATGGTGGCATTGAAGAAAAGACAGCAGGTGGAGCTGGAGGTGGCAGAATTGAAGATGCTAAGATTCTCATTGGGAGAGAGTAGTAAGAACAGGATTAGAAATGAGTTTATCAGAGGAACAGCTCAGGTTGATCAGTTTGGCGACAAAGTAAGAGAGGCAAGGCTGAGTTGGTTTGGACATGTGCAGAGGAGGGATAGTGGATTTATTGGACAAAGGATGTTGAAGATGGAGCTGTCAGGCAGGAGAAAGACGAAGACCACAGAGAAGATTCATGGATGTAATGAAGGAGGACATGGAGAGGGTTGGTATTACAGAAGAAGATGCAAGGGATAGGGTGAGGTGGAGGTAGAGGATCCACTGTGGCGACCCCTAAAAGGAGCAGCAAAAGGAGAAGAAAAAGAATTGCCTGTATCGTGTGGCAAAAAGTAGCTTAGCTTAATGAATACTCTCTCCATTACTAAGAAATGAGAGAAAATATTTGCATGTTTACTGTTCCAGTCGGCTGTGAAGACACAGGCAATGATCTGTGGACACTGTGGATCAATTCTGAGCTTAGCATAGAATCTGTGCATTGTCCTGACTAATATTGGGCCTCTGTTAACACCAAGTCAGCTGTCGGGTTGTGTTAGCATATTAACTTTTGGCTAATAATGTTAACCTATTGACTCCCTTTGCCATTCCTATTTTATAAATAGACCTGCCTCATTGTCCGCATCCCTATTCTTGACTGCACTGGAATGAATAAAGATTTGTTATTTACCTAGGGCCATTGTGAATCATGCTGTGCTTCATTAAGGATGGCTTTTTAACATGCTAAGAGTTGATTAAATTCTGATTAATTTTTTTCTAAACAGAATTCTTTTATTCAATCCAAAGTTCATCAATATTTAAATTTTTTTTTAAGTAACTGGTCCTATGAATAAAAGTGGTCATTAGAAATGTGTGACGATAAGTTGTAATGCTGGGTGGGAACAGACGTACTCTTATCTTAGGATGCAAGATGCATGTTATCATCACACTGGGTTGCGGGACTTAGGCTTTCCTCACATGAATATCTTAACACATCATTTCACACTTTCCACATCCTCTCACAGGTTACACAGTGAAAGCATGGATACATAGTTTTGTAGGCACTCACGTGTTGCTGCAGTTATGATTTACTGCATTTGCACTGTGTTAGAAATTATTCTGTTTAGTTAGTAAATTCTTCTTTAAATTAAGTATGGTTGCATTAAATGCAGTTAGCAGCACAACAGTTGAAAGGCAATTGAGGCCAATTTGTTTGATGTCAGTTAAGTTATTTCCACTCTGCCGGGGGTTGGTTGGTTGTGCCAAGTTGTGCTGTGAACAGCTGTGATCATTCAAGCTGCTAATAAAGCTCTGTGAACTCTTGAAACCTGAAAACTTGAAGCCCGCTCAACTCCTGGCCACAAATGCACAGACTAACGAGAGCCATAAATGAACAAGGCTTAATTTATTGCATTTCTGATTTTTACATTGTGGCTAATTAAAACAATAAGTAACTATGAAACTGACCCCTAACTTTATAAAACTTCATTAAGTGAGTTCCTCTAAACACCTTTGCACGACTTACTGCATGAATCGGTTATCAGTGTGGACAATGGTATCTGATCAGATTTCTGGATGATGAAAGCCATGACTGATGTGTTAATCCAACATGTGGTTAGAGTTGCAGCTCAGTGTGAGAGGATGTGTTCTTCATGAATGTGTCAAATTGTGCTGGAGACCATCTTGTACTACATGGTGAGATGACGGCATAGAGCATATAAAAATAATTCAGTCAAATGTGGAGAAAGGAGGCAGGCGAGGCAACTAGCCGGACGACACAGAAACTTTATTCTTTGTCCAACATGAAATACAGCAAACAGCGATCCCGGGTCTCTGTGCAGTCCACTTCTATCTCTTTATTTCCATGCATCGAGACCCGGAACTTTCGACCATAACACACTGTTGTTTGAACAAAGGAATGTGTGGCACATTAACATGACATTACACCGGGGCCGCTCTTACACCCTTCTACCCTCAGCGGCTCCAGCAGTTCACACTCTCCCTGGGAGCCGCATTGACCCAACAGTCCCATCTGATACCCCCCGTGACACCTCCTCCTTCAGTCCATTGATCCCCCTTCCCCCTGCCCTCTCTGGGTGGAGAAACCTCCACCGTGCCCCCCCCCCCCGAACACCCAGAAGGGGCACTAACCCCCCCGTCCTTTGGGCTTGAGCTGGCACCCATAGCAGCTGTAGCGGGGGGTCACCGGTCCAGTCGAACAGCCCTGTTGGCGAGGTGTACAGGAGGGCACATCAGTCTGTGGAGGGGAAAAAGGAAGGGGGGGGGGCACATTATCTTCGCAAGCACAGGTCCCTGCTGAGGGATCACCAACCTGCAGAGCCCCCAACGGTGGGCGTCCGTGCCGGGCAGCTTGGGCCAACACCACCTGCTCATCTGCCAACACAAAAGCGGGCTTCAGCCTGTCGATGCAGACGGTCTCCCTACATCCCCCCAAGTCTAACACAAAATGCTTCACCCTAGGTTCAAGCACCGTGAACCGTACGGTGGACGCAACGGGGTCCGGTGTGCATCGTGCCTGATGAAAACAAAACGGGCGTTCTACAAGCTTTTTGGGACGAATGTGCGGGGAAAACAATGGTGGGCCGGGCCCGGTACGCTCAAAACTTCTGTTCTGTGTAAAAATTGCACTGGCGGATCAGCCTCAGGCATGGGGTTTTCCGGTAAAAACACTCCGGGGATCTGCAGTGGCTGAGAAAAAACGAGTTCTGCTGGGGAGGCTGCTAAATCCTTCTTAGGTGCAGAGCGCAACCCTAAAAGAACCCAGGGCAGGTGGTCGACCCAATTTGTGTCCGTGAGCAAAGCTCTGAGCGCTGCTTTAAGCGACCTATGAAAATGCATGCATAACCCGTTAGCCTGGGGGTTGTACGCGGTAGTGCGGTGAATTTTGACCCCCAGGCTCTGTGCCATCGCAGACCAGAGTTCTGACACGAATTGTGGATACCTGTTGGACGTGATGTCCAATGGAGAGCCGAAACGTGCAACCCAAGCTGACAACAAAGCGTGAACGTGGTAGAAGCCAGCGGGACCACTTCAGGCCAGTGTGTGGTGCGGTCCACGACCGTCAAAAGGTGCATGAAACCTTGTGACGGCCGGAGGGGTCCCAACAAATCCACATGGACGTGGTCGAACCTCCTAGCTGGGATTTGGAACGGCTCGAGGGGAGCTCTGGTGTGCTTGTGCACTTTGGTTCGCTGGCACGCGACGCAAGCTGCAGTTCACTCTTTCACATCTTTGCGCAAGCGCGGCCAGACAAACTTCACCCCCACTAGCTTCACCGAAGCGTGCACTGCCGGATGCGAAAGGGAGTGGACTGACTCGAAAACACGACGGCGCCAAGAGCTCAGAACCACCGGGCGCGGGCGGCCAGTGGAGACGTCGCAGAGCAAGGGAGGGCACCCTTCTTGCACCGCCCTGCTCTCCAGCCTTAACCCAGTTGGCGCAGACTGGAGTGCGCAAATGTCTGTGTCCCCGGCTTGCTCTGCGGCCATGGCAGGGAAATCTATTCCCATGTAGACCGGGGCGATTAACGCGCGCAACAGGCAGTCGGCCACGACGTTGAGCTTACCAGCAACGTGCTGAATGCCCGTCGTAAACTCCGAAATTGCAGCCAAATGCCGTTGCTGCCAGGACGACCATGGTTCTGAGACCTTGGACATCGCGTAAGTCAGTGGCTTATGGTCCACGAATGCGGTGAACTCGCGCCCCTCCAGCCAGAACTGGAAATGGCACGTTGCCAGGTGGAGAGCCAGCAATTACTATTGAACGTGCTGTATTTGCGTTCATTGTCACGCAAAGTTTGGCTAAAAAATGCGAGTGGCTGCCATGAACCTGAGACGCACTGCTCCACCACTGCCCCTATGGCAACATCAGACACATCCGTAGTGAGCGCTATCCGTGCAGATGGCTCTGGTTGGGCTAGCAATGTGGCATCCACCAGTGCTGTTTTGGGATTTGTAAAAGCCTGGTCTCACTCGGGAGTCCAGTCGACGGTTTCCACAGGCTTCCTTGTTTTAAGCATGGCATACAACGGCTATATCAGCTGGGCTGCCCGGGGAAGGAAACGGTTATAAAAATTAACTATTCCCAAAAACTCCTGTAGTGCTCTCACGGTCTCCGGACGCGGAAAATCCGACAACGCGTGCAACTTATCCAGCAACGGGATCGCCCTCTCCAGCGAAATGCGGTGGCCCAAAAAAATCAATCTCTGGCACACCGGACTGGCACTTCGCCGGGTTAACAATAAGCCCGTGCACTTCCAACCTCTGGAAGACTGTCTTGAGATGGCGATGTGCTCCTCCTCGGATGCACTGGCTACCAAAATGTTGTCTAAGTAGACAAAAACGAAGGGAAAGCCGTGAAGCACCACGTCCATCATCCTCTGGAAAGTCTGCGCCACGCCTTTTAATCCGAATGGCATGCGTAAAAACTCGAAAAGGCCCAAAGGAGTTATTACTGCTGTTTTTGGGACGTCTTCTGCGCGTACCGGGACCTGATGGTATCCGCGGACCAGATCCACTTTCGAAAAAATGCGTGCTCCAGCCAGGTGCATGGAAAAATCCTGGATGTGCGGAATTGGATAACGATCATGCTCCATGGCATTATTCAAACGCCGGAAATCGCTGTACGGTTGCCACGACCCGTCGGCTTTAGGCACCATGTGTAGCAGGGATGCCCATGGGCTTTTGGAGCGCCTGACGATGCCCAGCTGCTCTAAGTTGGCAAACTGCTCTCGCGCGCTGGCCAGTTTAGTTGCGTCCAAGCACTGAGGTTGCGTGAACACCGGCAGGCCTTTTGTCGTTATAAAATGTTCAACCCCGTGTTTTGTTACTGTAGCCGAAAAAGTCGGGACCGTGAATGCCGGGAACTGTGTGAGCAACTGTTGGTACTTACCCCCTGGAGCTATAATGTTAGCCAGTGTTGTTGACCCAGCTTCCTGAGCTGTGCAGGGCAGTGAGGTGAAAGAGACAGCATCCACTAATCTCTTATTAGCAACATCGACTAACCACCCATACGCACATAAAAAATCTGCGCCTGGAATGGGTCCGGAACATGCAGCTATCACAAAGTTCCACTGAAAGTTGCGTCCTTGTAAGCATATCGTCAGTGTCCGCTCGCCAAATGTCCTGATGGTGGATCCGTTAGCAGCCATGAGCTCGGGACCGCTGCCTCCTGCCACCCTGTCTGTGTTGACCGGTAGGATGAGGCTCTTCTGGGAGCCAGAGTCCACCACAAACTGTCTCCCTGAGTTTGTGACATAAAGCAGTCTGTTCCTGTTGCCATTGGTCCCAGCTGCAACCAAATTCCGAACGTGCCATCTTCCCTGCTCCTTGAATTGGCATGGCGCTAGGCAGCGTTGGGCATTCAAGCCGAAACAGCGATGATAAAAACAGATCTCTCCGTTCCTTTGTCTCCTGATGTCCGTCCCGGCTACAACCCACGGCTCCTCGACCTCGTTGGAGTCCCTCATGGATGCTGGTGCTACTGCCTGTGCGCTGAGGGTTCTGGTCGCCGAAATGATGCGATCTGCTTCCTGCGCCAGGGCATGGTAGTCCTTCGCAACCAGCCGTGTGAGTTGGCCAAGATCGCCCTTGCTGTAGCCGGTAGGTTCCTAAGGAACAAGTGGGCAAACAGGAAAGATTCATTGCCCTTACCCCTCAGCACTAGCATGCTCTCCATGAGCTCCATTGGTGATCTGTCCCCTAACTCTGAACGCGTTAGGAGTTTCTGTGTCCTTTCACTGTCAGAAAGGGTGTAACGCTGGAAAAGCATCCTTTTGAGCGCTTCATATTTTCCTTGGGCCGGCGGCTCCTGTAGCAGGCTCATCACCTGTTGCGTGGCGCACGCATCTAGCGCAGTGACCACACGGTAATATCTTGTGTCGTCCGTTGTTATCCCACGGAGTGCAAACTGGGTTTCTCTGTGCAGAAACCACACAGTCGGGTTGTGAAGCCAGAAGTCCGGGAGCTTGACTGAGCCGGCGCACATGGCGCTGGTGCTCTCCCTCCAGGTAGTCTCCAGGGCGGTGCTCGGCTCGCTTTCCATGGCACGTCTTAGGGTCACCAATGTGGAGAAAGGAAGCAGGCGAGGCAACGAGCTAGACAACACAGAAACTTTTTATTTCTCCAACATGAAGTACAGCAAACAGCGATCCCGGGTCTCTGTGCATTCCACTTTTATCTCTTTATTTCTATGCATTGAGACTGGGTACTTCCGACCATAACACATTGTTGTTTGAACAAAGGAATGTGTGGCACATTAACATAACATTACGCCAGGGCCACTCTTACACCCTTCTACCCTCAGCAGCTCTGGCAGCTCTCACTCTCCCCGTGGGGCATATAGACCCAACAGTCCTGTCTGATACCCCCCCCCCCCCCCGGTGACACCTTCTCCTTCGGTCCATTGTTCCCCCTTCCCCCTGCCCTCTCTGGGTGGAGAAACCCCCACACAAAACATATTTTACATTGTGTCACACACATAAATTAGCACAACTTTTTTATTGTTTCAAACCATTATTAAGCAAGGGACGAAAAGGCTTTCTGTAGATTTTATGTCAAATCTGTAGAAGTAATGATGGAAAAAAAACAAGGTTTTACATTAGGATTTGGGAGCATCTTGTGACCTTGTGTACCAGCTGCACTCCAGCTTGATCTTTTTACTGGGTACATTTCAGGGTCAGGCTTTTGGTCTGCAGCTACATTTAAAAAGAATTTGCATTGCGTACATTTTGTTCTTGGCTTACAGGCATACATTCAATAAGTGGTTGATTTTAAATGTGTTGAATTATGTCAAAAGACATTTTTTCTGACCAGTACCAATTACACTGGTCAACATCAAATTTATTGTCTAAGTTTTTTTTAGCTGATTTAGGACAATTTTGATGTGCTGAATCCAAAAATCACATTGGTTTTGCTCAATCAGGTCAACTTTTTGAATTATGGCCACATGTTGTTTTATACGTTTTTGTTTACATGTACGGGTATTTTCTCTTTATATGATGCAAAATTCTTTTTTATGTCTTGAAATTCTCTGAATTTTGAACAATGATGACGTAACCTTCACTTTACATGTACTTACCTTTATATAAAGGTAAGTACATGCACAGTACTAAGTACCAAGTACAGGTTTTTACTTAGCACCTGATCGTGAGAAACGGATGTCATTTTCAGATTCAGCAGTGCAAAATTGTCTTAAATCAGTTGAAAAAACACAGACAGCTTACAAAAAAATTATTTTTGTAACCCTGTGTTTATTAGTCAGCAAGGTAAAGAGAACCAATATTTGGAGTCATTTTGTGTGAATTTTCAGTTGCCTTTCAGCTCATACTGTTTATGGTCAACCATTTTTCATCAAGAATTTTTTTTTCTTTAAAAATCAGTGAACAGGATTATCACAAGCAGAACAAAAACAAACAAGGAAAAGCATTGTTTCTTGGATAAGAAATTGTAATTTCCCAGTTTGGCATCAATTAAACTTCATCTATCTACTGTATCTATCTGTCTGTCTGTAATAACAAATAGGAGAAGGGAAAAAACACAAAATACTTTTTTTTTTTTTAACTTACACTGATAGACTTACACTCCCTTCTAAAAGTATTGGAACAGTGACTCAAGTTTTATTTTAGCTATTTACCAAAACATATTCAATATACAGTCTTGTGAAAAAATTAGGACACCCTGTATAAACTTGTGTTTTGTTTTGGTTTTTTTTACATATTTGGACATACGGATATTTAATATCAATGTTAAAAGTACTGAGAGATTCATGTAATACAACTAACCAATTAAAAATTAATTAAAGGTTTTTTTTTTTAAATTTTCTGTAAAATGTAATTCTAAACGAATAGTGAGGAATAAATTAGGACCCCCCCTCCATCGTTTTTAGGACACCCCTACATTTATTCCCACTTAAAATGGGTAAAATAAATGTTTAAAAAAAATGCAAATAAAAACAAAAACAAACGTGGACAAAATTGTTGGTACCCCTCTGTTAATGAAAGAAAAACCCACAATGGTCACAGAAATAACTTGAATCTGACAAAAGTGGTAATAAATAAAAATTCTATGAAAATTAACCAATTAAAATCAGACAATGCTTTTGAATTGTGGTTCAACAGAATTACTTTAAAAAACCAACTCATGAAACAGGCCTGGACAAAAATGATGGTACCCCCTAGAAAAGATTGAAAATAATGTGACCATTGGGATCATGTTCAACCAAGATGTGTCCTCTAATTAACATCACAGGTGTCTACAAACTTGTAATCAGTCAGTCGGCCTATTTAAAGGGTGACAAATAGTCACTGTGCTGTTTGGTGACATGGTGTTTACCACACTAAACATGGACCAGAGGAAGCAAAGGAGAGAGTTGTCTCAGGAGATTAGAAAGAAAATTATAGACAAGCATGTTAAAGGTAAAGGCTATAAGACCATCTCCAAGCAGCTTGATGTTCCTGTGACTACAGTTGCACATATTATTCAGAAATTTAAGATCCACGGGACTGTAGCCAACCTCCCTGGACGTGGCCGCTGGAGGAAACTTGATGAAAAATGGAAGAGACGGATAATATGAATGGTAACAAAAGAGCCCAGAACAACCTCTAAACACATTCATGGTGAACTCCAAGGTCAAGGTATATCAGTGTCAGATCGCACCATCCGTCGTTGTTTGAGCCAAAGTGGACTTTATGGGAGACGACCAAGGAGGACACCACTGTTGAAAACAAATCATAAAAAAGCCAGACTGGAATTTGCCAAACTGCATGTTGACAAGCCACAAAGCTTCTGGGAGAATGCCCTATGGACAGACGAGACAAAACTGGAACTTTTTGGCAAGGCACATCAGCTCTATGTTGACAGATGCAAAAATGAAGCATACCAAGAAAAGAACACTGTCCCTACAGTGAAACATGGAGGAGGTTCTGTTATGTTCTGGGGCTGCTTTGCTGCATCTGGCACAGGGTGTCTTGAATCTGTGCAGGGTACAATGAAATCTCAAGACTATCAAGGTATTCTAGAGAGAAATGTGCTGCCCAGTGTCAGACAGCTTTGTCTCAGTGGCAGGTCATGGGTCTTGCAACAGGATAATGACCCAAAACACACAGCTAAAAACACCCAAGAATGGCTAAGAGCGAAACATTGGACTATTCTAAAGTGGCCTTCTATGAGCCCTCATCTAAATCCTATTGAACATCTATGGAAGGAGCTGAAACATGCCGTCTGAAGAAGGCACCCTTCAAATCTGAGACAACTGGAGCAGTTTGCTCATGAGGAGTGGGCCAAAATACCTGCTGAGAGGTGCAGAAGTCTCATTGACAGTTACAGAAATGGTTTGATTGCAGTGATTGCCTCAAAAGGTTGTGCAACAAAATATTAAGTTAAGGGTACCATCATTTTTGTCCAGGCCTGTTTCATGAGTTTGTTTTTTAAAATAATTCTGTTGGGTGCCTACAGAAACCATGCATAACAATGGCAAACTAGAAAAATTTGCATTTCCTAGCGGAAATGCGGTTTGAATGCTGTTAGCTGAAAATGCATTCCTGAAATGCTTAAAAATGCAGTAATATGCTGGAATAAAATGTCTCTAAAAGTATATACAGTATATGTAGATGTAGCTTAATGTTGCCTGAATTTAGTGTAATTATGCTAAATATTAGCTTAAGGCCTTTAATTTTTTTGGTGGGGGGCTTTTATTTTGAAAGTCAGTATAACATCATGTTGTGTGTGGGTTACATGCCTTCCTGCTACAGGTTGAAGTTAGTATAATACAAATGAGAGCGATCCAGTCACCAAATGTTACAGGAAAATACTGATGAATTCAATATGGGAAGGGGGGGAACCTGAGTCTAAGGAAGACCCGGTTCTTGAACTCGGATCGGGCCCAAATTTTTATCATTTTATCCCACCGGCCTCCAGAGCCTGCCCTGTGAATTTCAGCCCCCAACTCCCAGCGATTGTACCTTTTCCACCTTTGTGTTCATTTTATGTAAAGCACTTTGAACTGTACACGAAATGTGTGTACAAATAAACTTGCCTTGCCTTAATAGCTCCCCAATGGAGGTTCACTAAAGATTCCCCTCCTAAACTTCCACATATCCAGGGAGTCTGAAATTTACAGGGGGTTTTGGGATTAATATTATAGCCATAAATCCAAACTTTCAGCCTCCAAATCCCAGTGGTTATACCTTTTCCACCTCTGTGTTTATTTAATAACTCCCCTATGGACGTTCATTAAAGGTTGCCCCTCCTAAACTTCCACATATCTACTGTAATAGTAGGAGAAACACTGCATAAACTCTCACATTCATACCTAAGGACAATTTAGAATCCCCAGTTGTTGCCAATTAACCTATTGTGCATGCCTTTGGCCTGTGGGAGGAAACCAGAATACCCAGACTAAACCAACGCAGACACAGGGAATCAGAATCAGAATGAGCTTTATTGCCAAGCACGTTTACAAGTAAACATACGAGGAATTTGACTTGACATTGGGTGCGCACGATAGGCGCATCCCAATGACGCGGCAGCCATGACAAGGCGCCTGTCATACAGTGGAGGGTAAAGAGGGGAAGGGGGAGGGAGAAGAACACAATAGGCAGAGAGAAAAAACATAGTTATCAAAATAACGCTCGTATAAGCTCGTATAAAGCTCGAATTAGCAGACAATGGATCACACATTAACAAACAGCAAGTTGAGAGAGGCAGTGTGTGTGTATGTTAGTCAGTGTATGTGTATCAGTCATGTGGTGTTGTATGCAGTGTGTGTATCAGACTGGTGAACAGCAAAAATCCTCTTTCAGCAACGTTGGATGTTATGTCTTAGTGTCTGAAACTTAGATAGCATGTCCTCCAGAGCTCAACTCTCAGTGCATGTCTGATGGAATTTCTAAGCCAGTCACATGGCGCTGTCCTTAAGAGTTCAGATTACTGTACGCCAGGTTGTTTATGTTAGAGAGAAGTCAAGCCAAAACTTTCTACTGCCTTATCTTCATCCAGGAGGAGTGAGAGCTGCAGGGCGCCGAAACAAGGTCAAATAAGCACAGTTCACTCAGAGTAGGAATTTTCATCTCTCGTGCGATTCAGTGCTTCATAATTTCCATGTACATTTCCAGGCTTTAAAATCATTTCCTGGAGAGCTCCTAGCGACATCGAGATGTTACCAATCTTCCTGTTCAGTTCGCCATTAGCCGCTATCAGAGCCCTCCCCAGCTGGTCAAATTGATGAAAGAGCTTCGCTGGGTCAGCATTTTGATTAGCTCTGTCCATCTTCTTTAGTTTTCGATACACCAGGACCACACCAAAGCCGATCAGTAGTAGTCCTGAGATCATGATGCCAAACAGGTAGATGTCTTCCACATCTTCGATCGAAAGGTCACACAGACACATAAGTTTCCAATTGTATGTGTCCCTCACATAACCCGCAGCAGCAGTGCCTGCAGGACAGTTGGGCTCCCCCGGGCCCGATTTCCTAGTTGAAAAGACGGTGTCAATTGTATTCAAAGCCCAGCTTAGCAAATCCATAATTTTCCGTTTGGATCAAGAATCAGCCAGTAGAAGAGCGACGCAGACACAGACAGTACACAGCAAGCAGGGATTCAGTCAGTCAGGGAGGGAGAAGGAGGAGAGGAGAGAAAAAGCGTCTGCTCTCTCTGAAAGCCGGAAGAAGAAGGGAGAACATGCAAACTCCACACAAAAGGGTCACCGATGGTTAGGAGTGGAACGGATTGCGGTTCTTGGGTCACGATTCGATCCTATCATGATTCAACGACAGTCATGATATTGCGATAATCGAGTATCACAGTCCCATGTATTTCAAATTTTTTCCCCTTACTCAACCTCAAATCATGTCCCAAAGTAAAACTGTTAAAAAAAAAAAAAAAGTTAACTGTTGATAATAAAGTATTCTCAGGGCTTCATTTTCTGCGAAGACACGTCTTTGCACGCAGGGAAGGTGGTGGACAGTGCTGTTTGGAATAGACTCCCACTCCAGATAGGTTTAGCTGACTGTGGACTTGTTTACAAAGCAGCTGAAAACTTTTTTGTTTAATGAGGATTTCTGTTGAGTTTCAACTGCTTTTTAATGGTAAGTCTGATATTTTTAAATTATTTTAATCTTGTGTTTTAACTTGCTTTTGTATTTTTAAAATAATTTTTATCTATCAACTTCCTTTTATTCCATTTTATTGTGCAGCACTTTGTGACTGTACGTCTGTGAAAAACACTTCATAAATAAAACTTTGCTAACTTGACGCTCGGAGAAAAAGCTCCTTGCCGGTGTCTCTTTAGCTTAGCCGTTGCTAATGCTGCTCCAAGACGTGTGTGGCCCGCCGTAGTCTGTTTTTTCTTTTTTTCCATGCAGCGCTTCTTGCGGGTTGTGTGTCATGTCAAGGTCTTTCCTTCCATCTTTGTTATAAAATCCAAATAGGCCCAACATTTGAGCTAACTTTGAGCTAACTGCTTCCTAATTTTCAAAGCTGACTGCAGATCACCTGGACAAGCTGTGACTTCACTCGAGTGGGTGTTGGCATCATCCAGTGGACTGAAAATGCCATTGATTAACTGATAACCCAAAAGTATGTGTGCGCATTTTTTAAAAATAAAAGATTGATCCGTGCGTTTATGGATCGACGCATTCTCACCAGTGCCAAGTATCGCTATCCATCGCTGAATCAGTCTTTTTTCCGACCCCTAATCGATCCTGTGACCTTCTTGCTGTGCTGCCACAGTGCTAACCACTGCACCACTGAGCTGCCCCTTTTTCTTTTTATTGTTGCTAAATGATTGGGGAGAGGAAGGGTTGAATCAATGATACAGCATATTCTTGTTGCACAGGGACACAGTGTGAAGGCACTTGTTTCATGGTCAAGACTCTCCCAGTCCTAACTGGTTTTGTAAGGCAGTTGCTGCCAGTACTGGAATTGAAACTTTCGATACGGTAACCTCCCCAATTATGCCTCACTCACAACTACTAACATAAGATAAGCCTTTATTAGTCCAACAATGGAGAAATTCCAGGATTACAGCAGCAAAGGGATAGCGGCACTCAGAGCAATAGTTAATAAGATAATAAGAACTGGTTAGCCAAAGCAGTAAATGAATATACATATGTACACAGATATATACACAGTGCGGGAACATTGCAGCTAGATGGTATCAAAAGCATTACGGTTTGTTAAATTACCCTGCAGAATATGAATATGTACCCAGACAGTATATTTCACATTTGAATCAACAGTGTTGTTGCTGCCTTCAGTAATGATTGTTATTGTCCTAGTTGTGTATTGGAGCAGACAATCTCTATTGTGCAAAGTTGTTGCGTTTAGTACATTTGGTACGACCTCTACAAGCAGCCCTGGTTAGGTTATAAAGTCTGCCAGCCGTAAGTAGGACCAGCAAAACCTCTCCATCATGCACCTAGGATCGCACAGCTTACCGCTAAATGAGCTCCTCAGTGCGTTCAGCGTGTCCTTCATGGGGTGGGACTCGGACTCGGACATGCATGTGCATGCGTTAGTAGTCGTTAACAGAAAGAGGTCGGCACATGCATCGGCTTCTATGCTCTACAAAAGAGCATAGAGTAGAGACTGCTCTAAAAAAGCCGATACACATGCATCAACAGCAAAGTCTTTGGCTGGTGTGAAAATTTCTGCAGGATAAATTGGGCCTAGAGGAGAGGCCGTGGTATAATTTGTCCTTTCAGACCATTTGCATTAAAATTGCTTTGGGATGATGATTGATTTTCACATTTAAGCAAAAGTATTCAGCCTCCTTCAACTGTAAGAGAAAATGGATAACTTTTGACACACCAGTCCATTACTGCGCTGTCAAGCTGACATCACAATCTGCTCGGGGAAGAGTGACAGAAGGCACCGTTACACTGCTGAAACTTTAACCTTGCGAACATCAAGCTTGATGCAGCAACAAAAAGGACAAAACAGAAATTTCTGTGCTTGTATCTGAATTTGGGATTACTGAGAGCATCAGTGAAAATGATTATAACATTGTTACAGAGCATCTTTGAGGAGCCTGTTTCATTTAAGCCACATTTAGGTTTTAGTTTGACCATGGTGAGATCCAGCGAGCTCTCTTTGTGGCCTTGAGAAAGAAGACTGCAGATGTACGGTATATGCTTCATGTAAAAAGATCTGAAAAGAATTTGAAATCGGCCTTTCCCTTTGTCCATCAGTCCTTCACAAATGTGGGGGCCCACGGCAGTGACCTGGCTCTCCACATCTCAGGGTTCTTGTAGCTCTTCCTTGTTGGTTCTGGGCCTCCATCGTACTTGTCAGCTAATCCTGTAGCATAAGTTCTGTAAACTTAGATTATAGTTAGACTTGGCTGTTCTAAAAAAAGAAAAAAATGTTCTTGTGGAGAAAAAGGTGTAATTTGTTGTCCAGCTGCGTCTCTCTATTGTGACCTCTCCCCTTCTCTGTGACATCCCACATACTTCTCTTCTTGGTGGTGACTTCCTTTCTTTTGCGTTTCAGAGCAATCGCGTGGCCAGAGATCATGCCCTGACAGAGAGTGACAGTGAGCAGCAGAAACAGCTCAGTAACAGGGACCCTCTGTCAGAAATCACTGAACAGGAGAAAGATTTCCTCTGGAGACACAGGTTCATTTCTAGCAAGCAAATACGAAGCACTCTAGTTTTATTACAGTTTGTCACTTTAATACAAGACATGGCTTACACAGCATGATATTAATTAATTTCAATCAGTTCAACTTTTCTCTGTCAGGCACTATTGCATGACCATCCCAGAAATCCTTCCCAAGATTCTCCTTGCTGTCAAATGGAACTCCAGAGATGAAGTAGCACAGGTAATTGCTTGTACAGTATGTGTTCCTGTTTTTTAAGACTTGTTTTCACACATCCACTGCTGGGTTGAATTTTCCCACACTTCAGACTCCTTTATTGTCACTCAGTCACTACATGACAGTGGCATCGCCGAACGAAATTACAAGCGCAGTATAAAACACAAGAAAATCACAATGAAAATGGAACCAGGTTAAAAGAATATAGTGCAGCTGTGTATGGTTAAACTGTCAATGAACAATAAAATAAATTAAAGATAGTATTGCACTGTATGAACATTAAATAAAAATTACATATACAAAAGTAATTTACGTAAACTAACTTCCCCAACGCAGTAAACAATGATATCTGAAACGTTCATTATTGTCAGATCACACAGTAACTCCTCTATAACCCGCCTGCTCCTCAACACAAAGACTAAGTCATGTCACATTGCTCCATTGTCTCAGTAATGTGATAAGTATTCTAGTGCATTCACCACTACAGAGTGGGCATCGTATGTCCTGCCTTCTGCACACTTTCTCTTGTTTTAATTACAAAGGCTCTTTTAATAAGGAAAAATGTATTAATTTTCCTGCAGTGTACTACAAATGCAGTCAGTTGTGTAAATTAATCAGTGTGAAAATGGCTATTCTTCCTCTTAAATTGGATTCTGTGGAACAGAGTTTAGATGTACAAATCTGTTTTTGTAAGGATCTGATAAACTTCCCACTGTTTAACTACTTAGCTATACCTTGCAAAAACCAGATGGCTTGAGATGTTGATGCATGGAGTCCTCTTTTTAGTTAATTTGCCTGCGTGGCATGGCCTGATAACACGTCTGTTATTGATACACATGTATTTGTGTTTTTGTCCTAGATGTACTGTCTGTTGAAGGAATGGCCACCTATTCATCTTGAGCAGGCCATGGAGCTGTTGGACTGTAACTATCCTGACCCCATGGTCAGGCACTTTGCTGTCTGCTGCCTTGAGAAAAAGTTGACGGATGATAAACTGTCCCAGTATCTAATCCAGCTGGTTCAGGTAGATCTTATCAAGCACTGGATTTACTGAATTCCGAAAACCTGTAGATGTATGAATGAGGCTGAAAGAAAGTCTTTGACTGTCTAAGGTTTTCCCAATTGTCTGTACAATAGTATTTTCAGCTTTACTTTGTGTTTCTGTGTGACCCATTATTCTTTGATGTTTTTTTCTTTTTTACATGTAATGTGCTATATTTCAGTGTTTGCAGTCTGTATCATGGGGTGTGCCCACTATAGTAGAGATTAACCAGTAATCAGCTATCTCAAAGTAGAATTTCACATTTATGACCACTGTGTTATTGCTGTTAGTACCAGGATTACCAAACTTGGTGCAGGGGTTGAACTTGACATTTCTTTGACCTGACCTACTTTTTTGGGTCCAGAGGTCAATGGCACAAGGTCATTAGCTCTGTAACTCCAAAATAAATGAAGCTAGGGTCACTAAATTTGCGACACAGATTGACCTTGGAATCCTCACCTGTGCTTGGGATTTTAGGTTTAGAAATTTGAGGTTGCAAGATCAGCAAACCTGTTCACAGTGTGCATATCCTTGCATTATATATGTAGACCTGCTCATATCTTAAGCTACGGTCACACAAAAATTCCTACGAATGATGAATTCGTAAGAATCTTACAGTTCCTACGAATTCTGGAGTTCAAGACATTCATGGAGGGGGCATAGTTTCTTACGTCTGTCGTTCAATTTGCAAGAGCAACTTGAGGCATTCTTGAGAAATGAGGGGCTTTTCTGTTGTACGATGGCCCTAGAGTTCTTATCTTCTTCGTAAGGGTGCTTTGGGATCTTCCTATGGCATACTTATTGCCATATTATGAAAATTTTTGTACAACTCACATCGTTGGTAGGAAGATCTTACGGCTTTTGGCACATTTTGTCTGCACAAATGTTGCACGAATTCTTCCGCCTTATAAGTGCCTCACTACCGCCTTACGCACACTGTAAAATCTCCGTACAAATGGGGATTCATATGGTGTTTCC
Organism: Pholidichthys leucotaenia; assembly: GCA_020510985.1. Classification (NCBI taxonomy): domain Eukaryota; kingdom Metazoa; phylum Chordata; class Actinopteri; order Cichliformes; family Pholidichthyidae; genus Pholidichthys; species Pholidichthys leucotaenia. The sequence goes on along the minus strand of CM035839.1, from coordinate 291,336,627 downwards.
TGCGACCGCTGTAAGGGGCCCTCAAGAACAGCTTGAGGTGTTCTTGGGGCATACTTATGGCCAACATCTTCCATAGTTCTTACGTTGTTCCTGTGGCATTCGTATGGCTGACCTACGGTGAGGAGTTTTCGTGGGGTGTTCATAGAAATCTTGGACAAGACCAAGGACCTCGCCACGAACTTATGAATGGTCTATGAACGGTGGATTCTTCTACGGCTGCCTTAAGAAGTCCGTCCAAAATGGTCCAAAAATCATTCATACAGTGTTTGCAGCAGTTGGTAAGGGTATTTGTGACCGTAGCTTTATGAGAGAGGAGGAGGAGCTACACAGACTTGTTGATAGAGAACTCAGAGGGTCTGCATCTCTGAATCTAATTCTAGTTTTGCTCTGCAGCCTCTCTGGGTACAGCGTAGCGATACCTGAACCTGCTCTCCTCTTGCAGAAATTTCTGTGTAGCTGAAGATCTCCAGAGCTCTATCAGGACTACCATCGTCAGCTCTGTCCACAAAAATGTAGTTGGAAAGTAGGGTTGCACAGTATAAATGTTATTATAATATCAGCACATGCAATATGCATATTGCAAACAAAACATCCATAGTAGTATCTTTTTCATGTGCTTATACATTCATGCTTTGCCAGTTTGGAGCAGCATTAAGACAGCCTCCACATTATTACATTCCAAAGTAGGTGACGGTCAGTGCATCTTAATACAGAAGAGGAGAGGAGTAGCGCATGGAATAGACGTCAGGAATACTTTGAGGACTGTGATGGCTGAAAGGTTGGAGACATGGGAGGGAAATGTGGACTAAGAAGAACTCATGGCTAAAACAGAGAGACATTAACATGGTATACTTAAGTATTTGTTTGGATAGCACAAGTCATCATTATCTCAATATTTAACAACAGTATTGCATATTGCATGATTTCCTATTGTGCAGCAATATTGGAAAGGTCAAAATGCTGCTGAATCATACACAAGACTGTGAAAACTACTACATGGTTAGAAAGTCAGCGTAGGGAAATGCACAACAGGATGGAAATGTTATGCAGTGGCTGAACTTTTTAGAGTGAAAGGTAGGGGCAATGGTGGCCTAATGGTTAGGGATGTTGACTGGTGAGTGGAGGGTCGCTGATTCAATCCCTGGACCAGCAGGATCAGATCTGGGTGGGACAGATGACATAGCAGTGTTTGCTCCACCCTCATTAACCCCACTGTGGTGCCCTTGAGCAAGGCCCTTAACCCCTTAACTGCTCCAGTGGAGCTGCCCAGTGGCCACAGGTCAGTCTGGTGTTGTACTGGACAGCTTCCAGATGTGAATGTGTGAGTGTGAACAAGGTGTCCTTGAAAAAGAGAGGTTACCTCTCAATGGAACTCCCCTGTATAAATAAAGGTTAAATTTCAAAAGAATGTGTAGCTGTTCTAAATCAGCATTAAGCTGCTAGAACAAGCCACAAGTTATACCTAGGCAGTGTGGTGGTGGTAAGACATAGTTCAAAGTGGTTAGTCTAAACTCCTGTTGTGTATCTTGTCCTTTCTTTCCAATCTTCACTTCCACTGTCTTTTCCTTTTTCTAGGTATTGAAGTATGAACAGTATCTTGACAATCCCCTTGCCCGTTTTCTTCTCAAAAAGGCACTAACCAATCAAAGGATAGGACATTTCTTCTTCTGGCACCTCAAGTGAGTGTCTAGCCCAACCACTGTTTGCCTTTTTTTTTTTAAATTTGCATTGTCATTAAAAAAAAAAAAAATCTTCCACTTTTACTCTGTTTGTGTCTCATTCTTATCAATGTGACTTGCTTGTCTTAGGTCAGAAATGCACAACAAGACAGTGAGCCAGAGGTTTGGGCTGCTGTTGGAGGCTTATTGCCGAGCTTGTGGCATGTACCTCAAACACCTGAGCAGGCAAGTTGAGGCCATGGAGAAACTCATAAACCTCACAGACATCCTCAAGCAAGAAAAGAAAGATGAGACACAAAAGGTAAGTGTGGCACCAAGTTTTAACACCTCAAAATTACAACAGACGATGTGTGCATACAGTGCTGTGAAAAAGTATTTGTCCCCTTCCTGATTTCTTATTTTTTTCCACATTGAAATGTTTCAGATCAACATCAGTTTTATTATTAGACAAAGATAACCTGAGTAAATACAAAATGCAGTTTTTAAACAATGATTTCATTTATTAAGGGAAACCTAACTGGCCCTATGTGGAAAAGTAATTGGATAAAAGTTACAACATGAACTGGCTAAATTTATGAGTTTGCATGTGTTACACTTAACAAATGTGACCTTATATTGTGTCTTTGCGTGCATCAAGAGCAACAGTCCTAAATTTCATCTGCACTTCACACCCTCTGCTTGACAGACAGACAGACAGACAGACCTTTAAAGACTGACTCCTGTGGATATAAGTCCCCTATAAAAACAAATCTACATTGCCTAAAATGGTATCTTACACCCTTTTTGTTCTATTAAAAGAACTTTCACTGTCTTACAGTTTTGTGTAAAAATCTTGTCACTTTTCCTCCTCCAAACGCCAGGTTCTGTGATGAGGCCCACTCACATCCCACAAGACTGATAGTGGCTAGTGCTACATTTAACAGAATAAGGGTGCTTTCACACCCAAATTTATTTACTTTGGTCTGAATCAGTTCATAAGTTTGTTACTTTGTATCATTTTCTCCTTGGTTTGGTTCCCTTTCACACAGGCAAAAATTCAAGAGGACCAGACTGTTTCACATTAAATCCTGCAAGACTTATGTCAGAACATTCTCTGTTCTTATTGGTCAGATTTTTTTGCCACAAGAACAGGAAAGGTAAATACAGGGAATGACTACTGTGCATTTATGCATTTCTGGGAAGAAAATAATACAAATTGTAGCGTAATCTATGGGGGATTTTCATTGCACTGGTTATCATTTATTACATTACATCCATATACCACTTTCAGCATATCGTCGAGTTTGAAAATGAAGTGCAGCTCCTGATAGAAAATAACATGTTAACATTCATTAATCCTCCAGAACTGTGATATGCTCAGCCACAGATATTTTCAAAGATTCATCAGGTATGTACAGTGGCATAAAATGTTTTACAGTTTGCCGCTGGTCCTGTTTTAGTGCGGTCCCTTTTCTCACCTGCAGGACCACACCAGAGTTTGCCATTTGATTCAAATCGGTACGGTAGGTTTGGTGTGCACCTGAGTGTGATTACTGTGTTCTCACCAGACAAAATGAACCGCACTAACAGAGAAAACACACATCAGTTCGAATGAAACAAACTAAAGCCCGTAGGTGTGAAAGCGCCCTAAATCCTGTGATAAAAAGACTTAGCGGTTGAAGGACATGCCCAGTTGTTTGCACGGTGGCCCAGGATAATGACTGAAACTGCATCAGTCCTTAAAAGCAGTTTAATGGTAAAACCCATCATAATTTGGGTCAAGTTTTCACAGCAGCTGTCCAGAAAGGCTAATGGCCTGGAGGCTAACTTCAGTTAGCCCAGAGAGCCCTTATTGGCTCAACACTTATGGACCTGCTCATAGCCATATAGTATGATAGTTGTGGCACGCTTTGAACTCGCCGCTGCCCGGTCACGTGGTTCATGGAGCGCCAAATAGTTCCAAACAGCGGCCTTTCTATAATGGCGTGTGAATGGCAGTTGTGATGATCTGTGGCATGAAAAACATTTTTTATCCATATTAGGTAAATTTTCAAAATACCTATCGGTAGGTATGTTGTTAAACTTATAATGAACAGATTTAACTGTATTATAATACAAACAAGCAACATTCACATTTTTCTGACAGAATTGTTCATTTTTTTCCCTTTTAAATGTGCTACCTTTAAAAAAATACCTTTGGGGCGGCAGTGGCTCAGGAGGTAGAGCAGGTCGTCTAATAACCCGATGGTTGGCGGTTCGAATCCCGCTCTCCCCAGATATCCTGCCGTTGTGTCCCTGGGCAAGACACTTCACCCGCATTGCCTCCAGTGCCCATAACACTGGGTATGAATGTGTATAAATGTATAAATGTTCGGTGGTGGCCGGAGAGGCCGTTGGCGCGGATTGGCAGCCACGTTTCCGTCAGCCTGCCCCAGGGCAGCTGTGGCTACAGTAGTAGCTTGCCACTACCATTGTCTGTCTGGAGTGAATGAATAATGTATCTACTTGTAAAGCGTCTTTGAGTGTCTATGATAAAGCGCTATATAAATCTGATGCATTATTATTATTACCTTCTTTATTCTAAATTTTACTTTTTCACATAAATTTGCTACTTTTTCCTCATAATATTGTATTTGTCTGTCTCATAACTGATTTTTATTGTACACTTGAGACTATTTTCAAATTGAAATGTGGCTTTTAGTTTTTAAAAAAAATCATTATTTTTCCTTACAGATTTATGTATCTTTATATTAAATGTGAAAGTTTTTTCATTCTAGCTTTTTATGCACATATTTGTGAACTATTTTGGAAATGTTGCATTTTTCTCTTAAAAGTTTAAACATGAGGAAAAAATACAAACTTTACACGTGTGCTCTATAAAACAATCAAATTCATATACAGTCATGAATAAAATTAATTTCCTGAACCACAATAGAATTGAGATTGAGATTGAAATTCAACTTTATTGTCATTACACATGTATGAATACAAGGTAACGAAACGTGACTTGGCATTTGGGCACGCTCTGCAGAGCGCATCCAAGGCCGGGGCAGCCGCTAGGTGCCAGTCATAAAGAAGAAAGGAAAAAAAAAGAAAGAAAAGAAAATGGATATGACACAGTAGGCGAGAGAAAAAAACACATGTTTTATCAGAATGACGCTCGGCAAGTGAGCGAAATTTTGATTGCAGGCAAAAAAAAACCTCAATGCACATTTAGCAGACATTTAGCAGGAGATCACACACAAAAGTTGAGAGGCAGTGTATTGTATGCATGTACTGTTGTATGCATTGTGTAGTGTAAATGTAACAGTTGTTAGTGAGCAGCAGAGGGCGCCTCCTGGCAGTGGATAGATGTTATAATCATGTGACTTATAAACAAGTCCAGAGTCTATCTCTCTTGCTCTCTCTCTTGCTTGCAGAAGGCACATGGGCATTGTCCTTGAGGGTCCAATCCGCTGACGACAAACAACTGATTGTTGATTGTTTGGGTAGGCATAAGAGCCGGTCCTTCCGCTTATCTCAATCAGGAGGAATGTAAACACGGGGCAAACAAGGTCAAATCAAATCAAATCAGCACAGTGCACTCAGAGAATAGAATTTGTCCTCATCCGTGTAATTCTGTGCTTCCATTATATGTGCAGGCTTAAACTGTTTTTCCATGGAGAGCACAGGGCTTCACATGTATTCCTTTACTGAATCACTGTCATTCAGTTCACCGTTTGCCGCTACTCGTGCCCTCCCCAACTGGTCGAATTTGATGAAGGAGCTTGCCGGGTCCGCTTGATCAGCTCTCTCACCTTCCTTCAATTTCTGATGCATCAGGGAACACCACAGCCAAAAATAGAAGTCCTGAGATCATAACCAATAATGTTTCCACAGACGCATGAATTCCAATGTCCATGAGTCTCCTCGTAGGTTCCAATTCTTGGGCTCCCCCTTTTCAGAACATATTTTCTATCCTTACGAAGGATAGAAAATATGTTCTGTTAATAGTTCAGTTAGTTTTTTTTTTTATTAATTTGAAGTGAGCCATTTTATAAAACTGACTATTTCACATTTGTAAATATGACAATTGTTTTTAGAATGTTTGTTTTTAACATTTGACTCTTCGTTTACCAACTTGAAATAATCACGTTTTCAGATGTATTAAAAAAATAAACCAGTCTATGTCCCAAATGTCTTTCACCCCATGTTTCTCCCAGTTTCTTCAAATAAGTACAGAATATTTTCAACACAACAGAATGATAAAATATTAAAATTTATGAATGTTAAAAACCACTGCCACCACCAGGTGCTAATTTATGAATGCCAGTGTTAGTGTATGCTAATTTATGAATGTTAAATAACACTGCCACCGATAACCAGGCTATCAAGTTGAGCTCGCTGCTGTTTACCTGAATCTAGTGTGGAGCAAGCTAATGAGCAAGTTTGTGAGCGTCTATTGGACATAAACACGAAAAAAGCTGACAAAATAAAACACTGTCACAGACTACATAATCTACATGTTAAGTGGTGAAAAGAACAAAACAACGGCCATTCATTAACTTACCAGGGATTATTAATCAGACACTCCGGGAAATGAATGTGGTCTATGGGGAAAACTACATTGTTTGGAACTAGGGCTGTCACGATAGCCGCAATTATGTAATACCGCACTAAGGACACGCCTACCGCGGAGGAAAACGACCAACCGCAACAACCGCGGTGTTCACTGTTTTGTGTGTGTGGTTATATCTCGTTGTTCACTTATGTGCCCCTATTGATTATTAAATAAATTATTACATGAAGTGTATTTTTATTGTCAACAGCAAGTTTGGACCTGGTACTCTAGAAGCTTCCACAGCACACGGCGGTGGCACCGAGTGGGTCTTTCTCCAGACTGACTCCAGCAGGCAGTTAGTGGTAAAAGCATTTGGACTCCTTGCTAAATACAGCCGTGACTGTGAGCACTGAAAGGGCACATAGCATGTTATTTCCTTCTGAGCAGAGTGTGTATGCTCCTGTGTATGAGCTCCGAGAGCCAAAGTTTATTTGAATGTGATTTTTCGGACAGCGGCAAAAATCACGGAGTCAAGAGCCACGCAAGGTCCTGTAGGGAGGCTGTCCTGCTTAAATAAGCTGAATGTCGCTGCAATCTCCAGTCCGCACACCCCATAGTTCCCGCCACTGCTTCATGAAAATGATCATTTTGTTGTTGTTTTTTTTTTAACAGAATCAGCAGTTCATGCCTGTATAAAGAGTGGAGCTCCGCACGATTGTCACACGCACAAAGTTGAGAGCGGAGCTGCAGCAGGTCTCTCAGCTTCCATTGTGTGCCACATAAGTTATAAACCCTGTTTAAACTACGAGACCACAGGGTCCTAAAAACATTTGCAATAATACCGCATACCGCGGTGTTGAGCCGTCCACCATCACCGCAGGGGAAATTCCTCTACTGCGACAGCCCTATTTGGAACTAATCACTTCGCCATGACTCACGTGACTTCCTCATTCCACAGTTTCTATTGAAGTCTGTTGGAGTGTTGCAGCTATCATACTGTATGGCTATGGACCTGCTATAGTTATGTCACCAAAAGTACTCCATCTAAACTCACTTTTTTTCAGGGGGTGGGGCTTAACTGAAACTTTAAAGCAAGAAAAAAAAAACCCCACAGATGTAGAGTAATCAGTTTTATGTTTCGAGCCATTGAAGACACGGTACTATCAGAAAGTGATCTGGCGCATGCACGGAGTAATTCTAACATATGGACTGTCGAGGTCATTGAGTTACATGCTATGCTGTAACGTTGTACTTGATTATTGGTTAATAAACCAAGTTATGAGATGGAAATGGTTTCGTCCTTGAGAGCACTCAAAAACATGGTGTCAGAAGTTTTTTTTTTTTCTTGACATTTTTTGCAGACTATATTTTGACTGGGATTTACTTGCTTTGAAGTAAGAGTGAGCACTGTGGCTACCAAACGGCTCAGCAGTAACGGTCAATATGGCAGAAGGATTCCAGTAGTGATGGAATCCACAGTTCACTAAAATGTACTGAATCATTTTGGTTCATTCACTAAAAAAATCCATTCTAAAGATTCGTACACCGAATCACTCAGTTCTGTACTGTAGCTCTAACTGCCTGCCACTCACTGAACTGAAAAACATGGCTGAACTGAGTGGGCGGGGCTCGCTCCTTCACTGCTTTTCGGTACACTCACTGACTGAACTGATGAGAACATGAGGGAGACAACAGCTGTTAAAGGACAACTTAAAAAAAAAAACAGTGATTGTAAACTTAACTCCACTCCTGTATATAGCCTGACAGTGATTGCTAATAAGCCTTGCTTAAACACTACTGCCTACCGTTCCTTACTGAGGTGCGTCACCCAAACGAGGAGTTCTGTTGTTGAGGGAGCTTTTACCCCAGTTACACAGTCACCTTTTATGAGTCTGGCATTATAGAGGTTTGCTTGACAATTGTTAGATTTGACTGCAGGTTTTATTATGATTTCTTAAGTCTTTTTAACTGATCTGGATCATGTTCTTAGACTTGCTAAGTCTGACTCCAGCAGCAGCTGTCTCAGTCAGAGCTCACATTGAGTATGTCATTACCTCACATTTAAGTTTCCTCATTGTCCCTCTTAGTCATATTACAGATTTTACCATGGAGTGTAAACAGGGAACGAGGTGAGATCAGAGTGCATACTTTTTAAGTTTAAATGAAGGCTGAAAGAAAACCACTCTAGGGTTTGTTTTTTTTCCGCTCCGGCGCTCCCCATTCATTGTCTGTGTGGAAAGCTTTGTGGCACATTTTGGGCAGGTCGCACGTGATTTTTTTTTTTTCAGCTGTTGAACTGAGTCAACTAAAAACTTTCAAAGGAGCAGATGTGTGTGTCCTATAAAGCATGCGGCCTACCTATCTCCCGAGGGAATACTGACACATGATCTGCATTGTTATTTATGCAAATCCGACAGCGAACGCTGGGGCAGCACGTGACGCTATCCCCTCAGTAACTGGCAGGCTGTTGACACAACACCCAGATGCTCTTTTCCTCATCTCCGGTGATTTTAACCTCACTGTCCTCCATTCTGCCCACGTTCACGAAGTATGTCACATGCCACACCAGAGACAATAAAACACTGGACTTATTCTATGCAAACACTAAGGAGGCGTACACCTCATCACCACTCCCCCCACTTGGGAGATCAGATCACAACTTGGTTCATCTCCTGCCGGTGTACAGAACCCTAGTACACAGACAACCTCCGGTCATGCGCACGGTGAAGATATGGTCTGAGGAGGCAATGGACGCTCTAAAGGACTGTTTTGAAATCACTGCCTGGGAGCAGCTCTGCGATCCACATGGTGAGGACATCGATGGCCTCACTCACACCATCACGGACTACATCAACTTCTGTGTGGACAACACCGTACCCACCAAGACCATACGGTGTTGCTCGAACAACAAAACTTGGATCAACCCTGAGATAAAATCACTACTGAGGGAGAAGAAGAGGATCTTCAGGTCGGGGAACAGGGAGATGCTGAAGTCCGTACAGAGGGAGCTGAGGAGGAAGATCAGAGGAGGCAAGGACAGCTTCAGGAAGAAGATGGAGGACAAGCTGCATCAGAGCGACATTGGCGGGATCTGGAGAAACCTTAAAACCATTTCTGGGCTCCAGAATACCTCCCCCCAGGCCACGGGGGGCAGGGAGTGGGTGAACAATCTGAACCTGTTCTTTAATAGGTTTGACCAACCGCCCTCCCCCCCACCTGCACACCAACCAAAGCTGCCTCTACCGTCATCAAGACCTGCTGTCCACCACCCCCCCACTCCCAGCACACAGCCCCCCAACCTGACCCTCACTAAGACCCAGGTGAGGACGGAGCTGAGGAAGATCAAGGCGAGGAAGGCCTCGGGACCGGACAGCATCAGCGCAAAGCTCCTCAAGTCCTGCGCAGACCAGCTGTGTGGGATTGTGGAGCACATCTTCAACCTGAGCCTGAAGCTGGGGAGGGTACCACAGTTGTGGAAAACATCTTGTGTGGTACCTGTACCAAAGACTTCCCACCCCAAAGACCTGAACAGCTACAGACCAGTGGCCCTGACGTCTCACCTGATGAAGACACTGGAGAGACTGCTCCTTGCTCACCTCCACCCCCTGGTGGGGCCAGCGATGGTTCCACTCCAGTTCACCTACCAGCATGGCATTGGGGTGGAGGATGCAGTGATCTTCCTCCTTCACCATCCCCTGTCCCACCTGGAGAAGCCTGGAAACGCGGTGAGGATCATGTTCTTTGACTTCTCCAGTGCTTTCAACACCATCCAACCGATGATCCTGAAGGACAAGCTGCTGTGCGCAGGGGTGGACCAGCACCTGTCATCATGGATCCTGGACTACCTCACAAACCAGCCACAGTTTGTGAGAACCCGGGATTGTGTGTCCGACACGATCATTGGCAGCACGGTGGGGGGGGGGGGCGGTTTTGACTCCCTTCCTGTTCACCCTTTATACTGCGGACTTCTCACACAACACAACACACTGCCATCTACAGAAGTTCTCTGATGACTCTGCGATCATCGGCCTCATCTCCAATGGAGATGAAGCTGAGTACAGAGGACTTAGCCAGGACTTCGTGGACTGGTGCCATCGGAACTGCCTCCAGATCAACGCAAGGAAAACTAAGGAGCTGGTGGTGGACTGCCGCAGGCAAGGGCAACCCCTCATAGCACCAGTAAACATCCAGGGAAGAGACATTGAGATGGTGACATCCTAGAAGTACCTGGGTGTTCATTTGAACAATAAACTAGACTGGTCACACAATACTGACACACTCTACAAGAAGGGACAGCACAGGCTGTTCCTACTGAGGAGGCTCAGGTCTTTTGGTGTACAAGGGGTGCTCCTGAAGACCTTCTACGACTCGGTGGTGGCATCAGCCATCACTTTTGGAGTGGTCTGCTGGGAAAACGGCATCACAGCAGTGGACAGGAAGAGACTGAACAAACTGATCAAGAAAGCTAGCTCTGGCCTGGGGCAACGCCTTGACCCAGTGGGGGAGATGGGAGAGAGAAGGATGGTGGCTAAGCTGTCATCTCTGCTGGAGTCCAAGTCCAACCCTATGCAGGACATACTGAACGTACTGAGGAGCTCATTTAGCAGTAGGCTACATCATCCTAGGTGCGCAACCGAGAGGTTTCGCAGGTCCTTCCTACCTACGGCTGTCAGACTTTATAACCTAAGCAGGGCTGCTCGCAGAGATAGTAAAAAAATGTGACAACGTAGTAGTATTGAATGCAAAAGACGCAACAGACTTGCACAAAATGGTCCCCTCCAGTATACAACTAGGACAATATCAATTGCTATGGAGGGTGACAATATGTATGATTACATATTCTTACTATGTGGGGTAACTAAATAGATGGTTATGCTGTTTATTCCATCTAGCTACAATGCTCCGCACTGTGTATATGTATATTCACTGCTCTTATTTTCTTATCTTCTAAATTATTGCTCTGAGTGTTGCTATCCCTGTGCTGTTGCAATCCTGGAATTTCCCCATTGTGGGACTAATAAAGGCTTATCTTATCTTATCTTAAAAACAGATTCAGCAACTAAATGATATACGTATTTCTCGCTTCAAAATCACTTTTGCTGTTTCATTTTCTGGAATGCCAGGTTTGTGAGGCTGTAATAGGCTGTAGAAGGCTAGGAGAGCTTACCAGTCAATGACGTGTACGTGATTCGGAAGTGGGGATGACATGGCCGCTATTTCCTAAGTGATTCATTCAGTTACGGTAAGTGATTCAGTACAGTTCATTCACCCAAAAGAACTAGTACACGAACAAATCGTTCATTAACGTTCCAACTCTGGATTCCGGAGGCCTGACCCACTCATCTTTGATGGTAATATCTGTCTTTGAGCAAGACTACGATATCATTGTGGCGGCACACTCTGACAAGCCTGTCCACATTCAAGCATACATTCGCCTTAATCTGGCTGAACTGGAAGCCATTGAATGAGAAATGTGCAATCCTCAGACTAATATCACCATGGAAAGACACAAGTTCAACACACGAAACCAAAAGGCTGGTGAGTCAGTTGAATCACATGTTAGTGATTTGAGGATCAAAGCAAAAACTTGCAACTTTGGAGATTTCTATGAAGAACTTATCAGAGATAGACTCGTCTGTGGCATCAATAATGATAATCTGAGAAAAGTGCTATTATGACACCATGACCCCACATTAACCAAAGCTGTCTCAATCTATCAGATTCATGAGGCGATTGAAGAGCATAACAAAACACTGACCACTCCACAGCACTCTCACAAATGTTGATGCAGTTCAGCAGAAGTTGGGGAGAAAACAAAGATATGACACAACAATGAATAACAAGTCAGATAATTCCAGCATACGGTATATAATCAGCTGCAATAACTGTGGTGGCAGTCATCCAGCTAAGAAAGGAAGGCGCCCAGCTTTTGGTCAGCAATGTAATGCCTGCAGAAAGTGGAATGACTTCAAATAATGCTGCAAATCAAAACAACACACTTACGACAGACAGAAACAAAAGAGAACTGTGCACCAGGCTCATCCTGAGCAAATTAGCAATGATGTAGATCAAACTTTCTATGTGGCTGGAGTGATACTTGAGATGGATGTATATTCAGTTGATGTAAATATAGAGAAAAATGAAGAGGCTTTTGCCACCTTGACGATAAATGGTACTCCTGTTGAGATGAAAGTGGATAAGGTGCCAAGTGTTATGTTCTGTCCAAAAAGACTATCGAACAGAGGTCACCAACTGGTGGACTCTGGTCTGGATCAAGTAAGCTACGTTGGTCACCTTTTCACAAGTGATGGCCTAAAACTAGACCCTTCAAAAATAAAAGCAATCAGCGAGATTTCTATCCCAGCAGATGTGCCAGCTCTGCAGAGATTTCTCGGGATGGTCAATTATCTTGGAAAATTTATCCCAAACTACAGTCAGCTGACAGCTCCACTATGGCAGCTCACCCATAAAGACACTGTGTGGTCTTGGCATGAACAACAGTAGCATGCTTTTGAGACACTAAAACAGCACATGTTCAGCCCACCCATTTTATTATGATGTGAAGAAACCTGTGATGCTTACTTGTGATGCTTCACAATATGGACTTGGTGCAGCATGCCTACAAGAAGGAAGACCTGTGGCTTATGCCTCACGGACATTAACTGACACAGAAGCCAGATATGCTCAGATAGAGTAGGAGCTACTGGCAGTGGTTTTTGCATGCTCAAATTTCAACGACCACATCTATGGCAAAGAAGTAACTGTAGAAACAGACCATCAACCCCTCATCACAATCCTAAAAAAACGATACACGCAGCACCAGCCAGGCTGCAAAGGATGATGCTACGACTTCAAAAATACAACATCAGCCTAGTATACAAAAGTGGAAAACAAATGCATCTGGCTGATACTCGAACTGTCTCGAGCTCCCATATCTTCCACAGTTTGACAAGCTTAGAAGGAGGACAGTTTTGAGGTGATGACAGTCAGCTACATATCTTCTTCTTATTTGGAGGAGCTAAGGAGACATACAGCAGATGATACAACTCTCCAAATGTTTGGAACAATCATCAGAAGTGAATGGCCACCCAAATAGCACAATCTGCCACATGTGTTTGACCTTGCTTTCCCTTCAGAGATGAATTGACCATTGAAGATGGCGTCATAATGAAAGGTCAGAAGGCAGTTATTCCAGTGTCATTTCAAAAGGAATACACCAGCATCATGCACAGAGGGCATCGTAGAGCAGAGGCTACAAAACGGAGAGCAAGAGGCATAGTTTTTTAGCCAACAATGACTGATGGCATCAACAAAGAAATACAGTCATGTTTGGTGTGCAACCGACTACTAAACCGCGCCAGCAGAAAGAACCTCTCCAGCTGCACCCAGTTCCAGAGCTGCCCTGGTCAACAGTTGCAACTGGCATCTTTGAATGGCACAGTCAGCTCTACCTAGTGTTGGTTGATTCATATTCAGGCTGGAATGAGATTGACCTGCTTTGTGACATCACATCAGCAACAGTCATCACAAAACTCAAGAGACACTTTTCAATGCATGAGGCACCACATGTTCTCGTATCAGATAATGCCAGACAATTTGCAAGCCAGTGCTTCAAAGACTTTGCTGCACAGTGGGATTTCACTTATGTGACCAGTACTGTAGTCCAGAATATCCCCAATCTAATGGGCTAGCTGAAAGAGCTGTACGCAGTGCAAAACAGCTCATGGAAAAGTCCCATAGGGATGGCAGTGATGTGTTTCTCAATCTGCTCAACATCAGAAATGTGCCTTGTGACACAAAACCTGGATCTCCAGCACAAAGACTGATGTCTAGACAAACATGCACAACTCTCCCTGTCTCTAGAAAGGTGCTTGAGCCAGACATGTGTAATCCACAAGAAGTAAAAGCCCAGCTTGAACTTAAGACTGTCACAAAAGTTGTGCTGTGACAAAACAAGCCAACCACTTCAACCTTTAATGCAAGGACAGATTGCAGATTCCACCGGGGTACAACCGAACAGGTGTGGTGAAAGAAATATGTATGGAGCCCAGATCCTATCTCATTTAGTGAGAAGGTAGGCTGTACTGTAGAGGAGGAATTGCAGACACATCCTACCAGGTGCTGAACCTCCCCCAGCACGGCTCGACCCAAGTGATGCTGATCGTGACGGTTGTGGACTTGGACCAAAACACTGCAGTACTGCCACAAACCAACAAACACGAAGAACACTGAACACTTCCAGAATGAAAAGCCTCTAACTGAACTGTTTCCAGACTCATCTCAGTTTGTATAAGACACATTCAGGTCATGTTGAAGAAGAAGCTAAAGAAGAAGCCAACTTTGTCATTCAGTCCATACAGCCAATCATGTACAGTAGAACAAAATTATGTTTCTCCTATCTACAATGTTGATCACATTTAGAATCAGAGGAGTCGCTGCCATGCAAGGCACCACCACAAACAACTTCTCCTTCCCCCATTCTATTATGCAGAGCACCAAGCTAGAAGGTGGGAAGTACCATTTTTATGTGGTCTTTGGTATGACCTGGCTGGGACTTGAACCCCCAACCTCCCGGTTGTGGGGTGGATGAACGAGGCCATCGCTCTAGTTGTGAAGCCAAATCCAAAATACCAAGATTAAGTTTATTTGCCAGTTTAATAAAGCACTGTGTTCAGGTCAAATTTTGTGTGCTAATGGTTGATATCATTTCAGGTGAACAATTTAAGCAAGTTTACTGTTAATGGGAATCCGTCTTTATTTCATAATGTTTCTATTGATGACATCAGCTGATTAATACTGTTTATGTACAACCAGAACAGTTTATTTTCTCAAATGGTTTTCATGTCATCTAAAGTTAAAGTTAAAAGAATTCATATTCATTGAACAGTCACTATTTTGAGTAAGCTATTCTTAGACTATTGGTGAAATGGTTTTGTTGACATACTGTATGAGCACAAGCTAAGGTAAGGGCTTGTCGAGCATTCACAGTTTTACTGTTTAGAGCCACTGAAGACACAGTCCTATCAGAAAGTGACTTGGTGCATGTGCAGAGTAATCCTCTCTAACATGAGGACTGTCGAGGTCATTGAGCTACATGCTATGCTGTAATGTTATACTGTACTTGATTTTTGGTTATAAAACCAAGTTAAGAGTTGGAAACTGTTTGATCCTTGAGAGCACTCAAAAACAACAGACATGATATTTGAGTGATTTCACTCTTGATGTCTTGTAAGTCATAAAAAACATGTTACATACATGTTAACAAGAAAAAAACTCAATTTTTGGTACCGTGTCACTTTAAGTGTGACAAATATGCAACAATATAAGAAATTAGGAAGGGGGGCAAATAATTTTTCACAGCACTCCAATTCCAAAAAAAAAAAGTAGAGATGCTGTGTAAAGTCCAAGTAAAAACTGAATGCAATGATTTGCAAATGTCATAAACCACTATTTTCTCCACAATAAAACATAGAAGACATCAAATGTGGAAAGTGAGACATTTTAATATTTCATGAAAAATATTAGCTCATCTTTAATTTGATGGCAAGCAGCACGTCTCAGAAGAGTTGGGATGAGGCAGCAAAAGAATGGAAAAATGAGTGGCACTAAAAAGAAACAGCTGGAGGAACATGCAACTAATGGGAAACGAGTTGGTAACATGACTGGATAAAAAGAGCACGACCTAAGCATTATTAAAGTTTCAAATTACAGTTCTGAAATACAATGAGTTCCTGACACAACCCTTCCCATTTACCTGGGCTTGGGACCAGCACTAGGAATACACTGACTTGTGTGCCCTTTGTGTACAATAAGTAGCAATACAACACCTCAAATGTCTACAAATAAATAAAAGCCAATTTTCTGTGGTAACAGACGGCGAGCTATCCAGTGATTAAAACAGGTGTGTGTGTGTGTGTGTGTGTGTGTGTGTGTGTGTGTGTGTGTGTGTGTGTGTGTGTTTCTTCTGTGAAGGTCCAGATGCGGTTTCTGGTGGACCAGATGAAGAGACCAGACTACATGGACGCCCTGCAGAACTTCACCTCCCCTCTCAACCCTGCACATCAGTTAGGAAATCTGAGGTTAGAGAAAATGCCTGTGGATGGCTGGGTCAATATTATTTGTGTAGAAATTTTGAAACTGAGACACAAATTGCAAAATCAACATCTATTATTATTATATCCTGTAGTGGTTCTTTCTTCCTATACCGCAGGAGCAGTACTTTTTAGTTTGCCATTTGAGTCAAAACTGCCTGATTAAAGCCGTAATATTTAAAGATCAGTAAAATTAAAAATATGGCAGAAATATATAAGAATATTAGTTTCTTTTCTCATTGCTGATTCAGTCAGTATCAGTTTAGCGACTGGGGTCTGGTTTTCGACTGGCGCCTTCGGGCTGCCGCGGCTATGGGATGCGCTTACAGAAGCGCGCCCAATGTCAAGTCAAATTTCAATTCTCCTGTATGTATTGCACGTATGGTAGTATTGACAATAAACCTTTTCATTCATTCATTCATTCATTGATTCATTCATTTATCAAGTCTGTAGTAAAACTAATCATGTCCTTCTTTTTAATGTCTTTAAAAAAACAAAATGGTGAGAAGGGTGGAGGTTCAGAGTTTGACATTGCTTGTTGTGACAATTTAAATGAATTTTGTGTGCAGGTTAGATGAGTGCAGGATCATGTCTTCAGCAAAGAGACCATTGTGGCTGAACTGGGAGAATCCAGACATCATGTCCGAGTTGCTCTTTCAGAACAATGAGATCATCTTCAAAAATGGAGATGGTAATGCAAAAAACGTACACACGCACAATAGATCTGTAAACTGTTTCATATTTACCCACTCCTAAGCTTATGCTACCTTCTAGGAACTAGTCTGTAAGAACAATTTTATGCTTTCAAAATAGTTTTTTCGTAAACTGTATATTTTATAATAAATAAAACATCTCCATTGTATGTGTTGTAGATTTGCGACAGGATATGCTGACACTGCAGATTATTAAAATCATGGAGAATATATGGCAGAATCAGGGACTGGACCTCCGGTAATGTGGCTCCTTCTCACTTCTTTTTTTCCCCCTCTGTCTTCATGCTTCACATTCTTTTTTTATTGTATATATTTTTGTGTGCCTGCAGGATGTTGCCGTATGGCTGTCTGTCATTAGGCGACTGCGTGGGTCTCATTGAGGTGGTACGCAGCTCCCACACCATCATGCAGATTCAGTGTAAAGGAGGTTTGAAAGGAGCCCTGCAGTTCAACTCCAACACTCTGCATCAGTGGCTCAAGGACAAGAACAAGGGCGAGATGTGAGTTTTCTCTTCATACTACTGCTGCACCGTCCTCATTAGGCATCGTGAAACCAGGTTCTTGAGAGGACTGTTTTCTGGAGTCCTTGGTAGTCGCTACATTTTTAGGACTCCACAATTGATTAGCGTTTTTCTTTGTATTCTTTGTACACAATGCAACCGGCAGTATTGTGGTGCATGTGTTTTTGTGTACATCTGTGCAGGTATGACATGGCTGTAGATCTGTTCACAAGGTCCTGTGCTGGCTACTGTGTAGCTACATTTATCCTCGGGATAGGAGACAGACACAACAGCAACATTATGGTCAAAGATGATGGACAGGTAACCACACTGTACACACACAGTGGAGGATAATTGACAGGTTATAATACTCTCCACAGCAGGGGTGTCAAACGTACAGCCTGCAGGCCAAAACCAGCCCGCCAGAGAGTCCAAACCGACCCACGGGATGAATTTGCAAAGTGTGAAAATCAAATGATAAGAATACACGAGCAGCACTTTTTCAGTAAAGTAACTGCTATTCCCAATTTGTCCATTTGGGGTCGCACAAGAGTAGTAGACACAAAAGTGATCCCTGATTTCCACTGAGGGAGTCTGTTTTGCAGGAAAGGAGGACAGGATTTCTTCCAGAAAGACTCCAAGGCAAGCTTTCCCCACCTGCCTCTGTTATTATCCCTTCTCGCCCATCGCTAAAAATATGCAACAAGTCTTTTTTTTATGGATGCCGGATCCAGCATACACTGAAATGTCACGGTATTTACTGTATTCTTTAAAAATACATTTACCCCCGTGTCTCATGGGGGGGGGGTGCAGTTCACTGCCTTTTGCCGGATGTTTTTATGGACAGTTTTTCTTGTCACAAAATTTTTTCAACATGTTCAAAACAAGAGAAGCTGCAATGTCATGCCAAAAAGTGATGGACTGCCAGAAACTGATTGGCTCGCTGCAGGAGCTCACCTCACTCAGCTGAAGCCATTTCTCTTCTGATTCTGAGGCTGGCGACTGCTTTTGAGCAAAGCAGATGTAACTTTTTGTCCATGCAGTTGGTGAAGGTATGTCTGTGAATATTTAATGCGGTGAGGGATTAGTCATAATTTTAGCCCCATGAGTTTTGTGTTAGAATAATCAGATATGACATTTTATCCTGTAAGCAGCTTTTAATGTTTTGCCTTATATGTTAAGAAAAGTGTGCTGAAATTAACAAAATCCCTGTGTAACGATGTAAAAGTCAGTAAAGCTTAAACATGGTCCATGTTTGCATGCACATGAATAAACCTGTTAATGATTGATTTCTGCAGTAATCTCATTATTCAAGTGGCCATGTAAACAGAATAATCTGTTAAACACCATGTAGCTGAGGTCATTAACTCAAGTGGTTTACCCTCCAGTAATCCGTTTCTTAGTGCATGTAAACATGAGAAAACTGATCATTGGCATTATCAGTTTATTGCCAGTAATTGGTTTATTGCGACCATGTAACCGGGGTCATTGTTCAAAATACACACAAGTTCCAGGACTTAACAGTAGATGGCAGCAATAAGATATCTGGTTCTTTAAATGGCATTTGTTTTTATCGTGATCAAAATATTGTTCATCAGCAGCTTCAAGATTCATCATTCAGGTTCATGTTTTGTAAAAGATCAATGGCTCAATAAAAAGCACCAAGGTGCCGTGCCTCGGTGCCTGTGGCATGGTAGCATGAGCGGCTGTAAAAAAAAAAAAAAAAAAAAAAAGTGGCACTTTGACCTCTCCTGGCCCGGCATAGTTATTACATTTCCTGTTTTCACGGCTACATTGACAGAAATGGTGAGTTAAATTTGTGTTTATTTTGAAAACAAAGCTTTATCTTGCAATTCTGGCAAATTAAAAGTTGAGAAAATATGGTGATACAATGATTCAAGCCTTTAGTTCCACTTAACTTTGACCGGGTGAGCTAAAACAGAGAGGTGGACAAGACAGACAGATACACACAGCCACAAACAGGTGCACTAACTAATTACTGTATGCCTCTGTTTCACCGAAGCATAATAAATGTAAACATTTCATAATGCACTTGTTCTTTGTACTAAATTTGGAGTTGCCATTAGGTTGTTTTGCTGTTATTTTACTTGTCTGACCCACTTGACATTAAATCTGGCAGTGTGTGACCCCGAGCTAAATTGAGTATGACACCCCTGCTCTACAGTAATTCAGTTGTTTAAAAGTGTGTTTCTCGTTCAAAATGAGTGTGCCTTACGCTTTTGGTTGGTATCTTCCATATAAGAATAGAGCTTCTCTGGGCTGCTCCATTTACTTCTCTAGTGGACTTGTTTGTCTGTTAATATAGCTTTTACACTTTAAAATGATTTTCATGGTTTCAGGGGATATTTTAGGAACTCAAATACAGTATTTAGGATCCCTCAAGAATTCTTGACTGCTTGAAGACAACCTTAATCTGTGTTTTGGAGGTTAGACAGGAGTTGGCAGCATCGACAAGTCCTTAATCTGATCTCATTTATTTATGTATTTTCTTCCTATAAATAACTGAGGACTTATTATCCAGTGATGTAGAAGATGGGCCAGTTTTTGGGATCTGTTCCACATATCCGAATATTCTTCAAGGTTTTCAAATTCAAGCCCAAACATTCAATATTTCTAAAACTTTAAAACACATTGCAGCACATTACACTGCAAAAGTGCTTCTCATGAAAGCTGAGTTGATAGTGATAAACTGATGATCGTTTGTACCCAGTCACCTTTAATACAGATTCAATTCAATTCAATTCAACTTTATTTATATAGCGCCATTTCACAACAACAGTCATCTCATAGCACTTTCAACTGTAGGGGAAACCCCCACAGTTAGAGAAAGACCCCAGCAATCAGGCGATCCCCTGTGAGCAAGCACTTGGCGACGGTGGAGAGGAAAAACTCCCTTTTAACAGGAAGAAACCTCCAGCAGAACCAGGCTCAGGGAGGGGCAGTCATCTGCTGCGACTGGCTGGGGGGTGAGGGGATAGAGAAGAAGAAAAGAACAGACATGTAGAGAGCAAACAGCACGATGGGGACTCAATCTATGGGAGAGAACAAACAGATGTTAATGACCAGCAAAAAAAAATATTTCATAGAGAGTGAGGAAAGGAGTGAGGCCCAGTGCATTACTGGAGGTCCCCCGGCTGACTAAACCTATTAGCAGCATAACTAAGGGAGGGTTCAGAAACACATGATCCCTCCCTAATTGTAGGCTATATCAAAAAGGTAGGTTTTAGCCCTATTCTTAAAAACAGAGATCGAGTCTGACTCCCGAATCCAGATTGGCAGCTGATTCCACAGGAGAGGAGCTTGATAACTGAAGGCTCTGCCTCCCATTGTACTTTTGGAGATTCTAGGTATTACAAGTAATCCTGCATTTTGGGAGCGTAGTGCTCTGTTAGGATAATACGGTAGTATCAGATCTTTTAAATAAAAAGGAGCCTGATTGTTTAGAGCTTTGTAAGTAAGAAGAAGGATTTTAAACTTAATTCTAAACTCTATGGGAAGCCAATGAAGGGAGGCCAGAACCGGAGAGATATGATCTCTCTTTCTAGTACCTGTTAAAACTCTTGCTGCAGCATTTTGGATCAGCTGAAGACTTTTTAAAGATGTTTTAGGACAGCCTGATAATAAAGAATTACAATAATCTAATCTCGAGCTAACAAAAGCGTGGATCAGTTTCTCAGCATCACTCTGAGACAAGATGCTCCTAATCTTGGCAATATTACGCAAATGATAGAAGGCAGTCTTAGAAACAAATTTAATATGTGAATTGAAGGACAAATCCTGATCAAAAATAACTCCAAGGTTCCTCACAGAGCTATTAAGAGAAAGAGTAACCGCATCCAAACTGAAAGTTTGATTTGGAAAGGAATTTCTAAGGTTTTTTGGACCAACAAGAATGACTTCAGTCTTATCTGAATTTAATAGCAGGAAATTACAAGTCATCCAAGCTTTGATTTCCTTAAGACAGGCTTCTAACTTGGCTAATTGATTACTATCATCTGGCTTCATTGACAGGTATAATTGTGTGTCATCTGCATAACAATGAAAATGTATACAGTGCTTTCTAATAATGTTGCCTAACGGAAGCATATATAAACTAAAAAGAGTAGGGCCTAGCACAGATCCCTGTGGAACTCCATGACTAAGCTTTGAGTTGAAAGAAAACTCATTATTTACATGAACAAACTGGAACCTATCAGATAAATAAGATCTAAACCATTGCAACGAAGTTCCATTAAGTCCAACATAGTGTTCTTTTTTTGTAATTTGAATTTTATTGGGTTTTCAATTTAGAAGTCCAACATAGTGTTCTAATCTATCAAGTAGAATATTATGATCGATAGTATCAAAAGCTGCACTAAGGTCTAAAAGGACAAGTACAGAAACTAGTCCATTATCAGATGCAATGAGGAGGTCGTTAGTGACCTTCGCTAAGGCTGTTTCAGTACTATGATGGATTCTAAACCCAGATTGAAACTCTTCAAGTAAACCATTTCCCTGCAGGTGGTCAAATAATTGCGTAGCAACAACTCGTTCTAAGATTTTTGAAATGAAAGGGAAATTAGAGATTGGTCTGTAGTTAGCTAAAGCTCCTGGATCTAGCGTTGGCTTTTTGAGTAAGGGTTTAATTACAGCCGTTTTAAAAGCCTGCGGTACATGGCCTAAAGTTAATGAAGAATTGATTATATGAAGAATAAAGCTACCAATAAGTGGGAAGACTTCTTTAAATAACCTGGTAGGAATAGGGTCTAAAAGACAAGTTGAAGGTTTGGATGAGGAAACTATTTTGTCTAACTCACAAAGGTCGATTGGAGTAAACTCATCAAGACAGACATCAATAGAAGGAGTTGTAGCAGTTACAGCATTTAAGTTAACTGTGGGACGAATCTGATTGATTTTATCTCTGATGGATGAAATTTTATTATTGAAAAAGTTCATAAAGTCCTGACTAGTAAGCTCTAAGGGAATGCTAGGATTGACAGAGTCCTGACTCTTTGTCAACCTGGCTACAGTACTGAAAAGAAACCTGGGATTATTCTTGTTCTCTTCTATTAATGCAGAGTAATAACTCGTTCTAGCTTTTCTAAGAGATTTTTTTATATATTAAAAGATGATTTCTCCAAGCTAAATAGATTTCATCTAAATTAGTAGAGCGCCATTTTCTTTCTAATTGACGAGTCTTCTGTTT
Source organism: Pholidichthys leucotaenia (assembly GCA_020510985.1). Lineage (NCBI taxonomy): Eukaryota > Metazoa > Chordata > Actinopteri > Cichliformes > Pholidichthyidae > Pholidichthys > Pholidichthys leucotaenia. Next base: position 291,313,919 of record CM035839.1, on the reverse strand, counting down.
TAAGGTACGAGTTTCTGTGTTGAACCAAGGAGTTAGAAATCTCTGATTAGACTTTTTCTTTTTTAAGGGGGCCACCAAGTCTAGAGTCTGATGCAGAGAAGCTGAAACACTATCCACCATGTTATCAATTACAGAAGGAGCAAGCTGTCTATAGCTTATTTCCGTTGTGTTGACACATGGCATAGAGGAAACAATCTGCATAAATTTGGAAACAGCATCATCTGAGAGGCATCTACTGTAATAATATTTTTCTTTAGGAGCCAAATAGTCAGAAATAGTAAAATCAAAGGTTAACAGACAATGGTCTGGCAGTACAGGGTTATGAGGAGACACTACAAGATTTTCTATTTCTATGCCATATGTCAAAACAAGGTCCAATGTATGGTGGAGGTAATGAGTAGAATTTCCTACTTTCTGAGAAAACCCAATCGAATCTAATATTGAATTGAATGCCACATTAAGGCAGTCACTATCTACATCCACATGTATATTAAAGTCCCCTACTATAATTATTCTATCAGATTTCAGCACTAAATCAGCTAAGAAATCAGCAAATTCGGATAAAAATTCTGAGTAGGTTGATGGGGGACGATAAACTATGGCAAATAAAATTGGGTTTAACCTAAAATTGCTAAAGTGCCCAATACTGAGGACCAGGCCCTCAAAGGAATTATAACATGTTTTTTGCTTTACATTAACTAGTAATTTGGAATGGTAAATTGTTGCTACTCCTCCTCCACGACCAGAACTTCTGGGATTTTGACAGTTTAAATAACCAGAGGGAGTTGATTCATTTAAACCAACATAATCCTCGTGTCCTAACCAAGTCTCTGTAAGGGAAATTAAATCAATCTGATGATCAATTAACAAATCATGGACTAACAGAGACTTGGGAGTTAGAGACCTAATATTTAATAAACCACATTTAATTTTTAAATTATGAGGAGGAACAGAGGCCAAATCATTCAGTTTAGAGGCTTTATGTTTAATTTGAGTTTTACCAATATTTTGCTTTATCACTTTGGGATGCTTATACATTATATTTTTATTCACTTTGGAGGGAGCAGACAACGATTCTCTGATGGGGAAGACAGGGGCTAAGTTGAGGGTTGGCGGATGAAGAGGAGCTGCAGAGAGGCGTGTAAGACTGCGACTCTGCTTCCTGGTCCCAACTCTTGAGTAGTCAGGGTTTTGGAAATTTGGATAAAAAAGATGCCAGATTGTTAGATAAATGAGACGCACCATCCAAAGTGGGATGAATGCTGTCTCGTCTCATAAGACCAGGTTTTCCCCAAAAAGAGCTCCAATTGTCAATGTAGCCCACGTCATTTTTAGGACACCACACAGACAGCCAGCGGTTCAGGGATGACGAGCGGCTAAACATGTCATCACTGGTCAGATTGGGGAGGGGCCCAGAGAATACTACAGTGGCTGACATCGTTTTTGCAAACTCACACACCGATTCTATATTAAGTTTCGTGACTTCCGACTGCCGGAGACGGATGTCATTAATGCCGGCGTGAATAACAATTGTGGAATATTTACAGTTACTTTTAGCCAGCATTTTCAAATTTGACTCGATGTCGCCAGCTCTGGCCCCAGGAATGCATTTGACTATGGCCGCTGGAGTCTCTAGGTTCACGTTTCTGACTACAGAGTCGCCAATGATCAGAGTTTTTTCCTCTGCGGGTGTGTCGCTGAGCGGGGAAAAACGATTAGAAACGTGAACAGGTTGGTGGTGTACCGGGGCTTTGCGACTAGGCTTCCTTCTCACCGTCACCCACCCAGTCTCCTCGCTGCTGAGGAGAGCCGGGGAACCGCTGACAGGGGGGCCTAAGCTAGCTAGCTCCGCTGCAGCTAATGGGCGTCCGTCGAGATTAACTGGCGCAGACGGTGTTTCAGTGCAGCGGAGCCGGGATTCCAAATCAGACAACCTCGCCTCGAGCGCCTCAAAAAGACAACATTTATTACATTTACCGTTATCGCTAAAAGAGGCAGAGGTGTAGCTAAACATCTGACAGAGACAGCTCACCAGAGAAGGAGAGGAAGGAGAGCTAGTAGCCATAGCTAATGGCTAGAGAGCAACCACACAGGCAGACAGCAAAACAGGAAGTGACGATACGTTACCACAAGGAAGTGGTAAAAAGAGATAAAAAGCATCCACCTAACGCACACAAACCAGAAATGCTTAGACCTTCAGTGGACCAAAAGCCATTTTTGTATGGCAGTTACATTGCCAGGTTTACTGTGTAGAGCACCATAAAGGTTAACACAATTCTAGTGTTGTAGACCAGATAAGGGCCAAGACCTTCACACACACAGTGGTCTTGGGCCGAATCCCAGTCTCCACCCTAAACCCTCAGGTCCTAAGTAAGTCCTTGTAGATTTATGCCAACACCATCAGTAGGACGTGAATGTGTGAGTCTGTGAGGAGATTTAGTGGCTCAAAATGGCAGACACACACACTCTTTGTTACTCTGGCAACACCAAAAAGTTTTTCTCTTTTATAAAAGAACTTTATCAATACAGTTAAGAGTCAAAAATTAGTGTTTATGAAATGTATTTTTACAAAAAAGAAAACAAAATTACAGAACAAAATAAAAATGTAATAAAGACAACGAAAAAAAAACCCAAACGGGTATACTAATGATGGATAAAAAGTCATGATAGGTTAGGTTGAAGGCTATGTCACACATTTCGGGTAGATGGTGGCTCGTCAACCTGGGAAGGTAGCCCATCTAGGGGAAGGTAAACTCTGATTTCAAACCTCCGCTGCCTTGCAGCACACCCGGTCACGGGAAAGGCTTCGGGAGTCAACCCTGAGGAAAAATCCGGAGTCGGAGCCCCTAAGGCAGTTCTCTGTTGTGCTCAACATCGTTGTGGCAGCTCCTGCGACGGCGCTGGTGCCAAACTATAGCAGCTCTGCTGTTCCTTTGGATTCATCAGTGACGTGGAGAGGGGGGACATGCTGAATGGGTAACATCTTGTCCTCCATATCTTCCTGCCCAGGCTTGAATCCTACCAACGCCCAACGCTGGAAGGTAGAACACCGGTGCGCATCGGCCTGTTCAGCCACAGGCGGTGCTGTTCCAGCAGAGTAGACGTTTAGGATTCTCTTCCATGGTCATCATAGACCGACGGAGGCCGCCGACGATGTCACACATGGACAAAATTGTTGGTACCCCTCTGTTAATGAAAGAAAAACCCACAATGGTCACAGAAACAACTTGAATCTAACAAAAGTGGTAATAAATAAAAATTCTATGAAAGTTAACCAATGAAAATCAGACAGTGCTTTTGAATTGTGGTTCAACAGAATTACTTTAAAAAACAAACTCATGAAACAGGCCTGGACAAAAATGATGGTACCCCTAGAAAAGAATGAAAATAATGTGACCATAGGGACATGTTCAACCAAGATGTGTCCTCTAATTAACATCACAGGTGTCTACAAACTTGTCATCAGTCAGTCGGCACTATTTAAAGGGTGACAAGTAGTCACTGTGCTGTTTGTTGACATGGTGTGTACCACACTAAACATGGACCAGAGGAAGCAAAGGAGAGAGTTGTCTCAGGAGATTAGAAAGAAAATTATAGACAAGCATGTTAAAGGTAAAGGCTATAAGACCATCTCCAAGCAGCTTGATGTTCCTGTGACTACAGTTGCACATATTATTCAGAAATTTAAGATCCATGGGACTGTAGCCAACCTCCCTGGACGTGGCCGCAGGAGGAAACTTGATGAAAAATGGAAGAGACGGATAATGCGAATGGTAACAAAAGGGCCCAGACCAGAACAACCTCTAAACACATTCATGGTGAACTCCAAGGTCAAGGTACATCAGTGTCGGATCACACCATCCGTCGTTGTTTGAGCCAAAGTGGACTTCGTGGGAGACGACCAAGGAGGACACCACCGTTGAAAACAAATCATAAAAAAGCCAGACTGGGATTTGCCAAACTGCATGTTGACAAGCCACAAAGCTTCTGGGAGAATGTCCTATGGACAGACGAGACAAAACTGGAACTTTTTGGCAAGGCACATCAGCTCTGTGTTCACAGATGCAAAAAAGAAGCATACCAAGAAAAGAACACTGTCCCTACAGTGAAACATGGAGGAGGTTCTGTTATGTTCTAGGGCTGCTTTGCTGCATCTGGCACAGGGTGTCTTGAATCTGTGCAGGGTACAATGAAATCTCAAGACTATCAAGGTATTCTAGAGAGAAATGTGCTGCCCAGTGTCAGACAGCTTGGTCTCAGTGGCAGGTCATGGGTCTTGCAACAGGATAATGACCCAAAACACACAGCTAAAAACACCCAAGAATGGCTAAGAGCAAAACATTGGACTATTCTAAAGTGGCCTTCTATGAGCCCTGATCTAAATCCTATTGAACATCTGTGGAAGGAGCTGAAACATGCCGTCTGGAAAAGGCACCCTTCAAACCTGAGACAACTGGAGCAGTTTGCTCATGAGGAGTGGGCCAAAATACCTGCTGAGAGGTGCAGAAGTCTCATTGACAGTTACAGAAATGGTTTGATTGCAGTGATCGCCTCAAAAGGTTGTGCAACAAAATATTAAGTTAAGGGTACCATCATTTTTGTCCAGGCCTGTTTCATGAGTTTGTTTTTTAAAATAATCCTGTTGAACCACAATTCAAAAGCATTGTCTGATTTTCATTGGTTAATTTTCATAGAATTTTTATTTATTACCACTTTTGTCAGATTCAAGTTATTTCTGTGACCATTGTGGGTTTTTCTTTCATTAACAGAGGGGTACCAACAATTTTGTCCACGTGTGTATGTCCATGGTCTTTACAGCTTTTTTGTTTTTCAGTCCATGTAACTTTTTAAAGATAAACCCCCAATTCTATTTAAAATTCTTGCATTCTTGTTAATTTTTGCCCATCTACATTTATGAATGCACTATTTTATTTCCTATTGAAATAAAGAGGATCAAATGATGTCTTTCATGTTCAGTTTTACCCTTTTAATAAATACATATTTATTCTATTTATTTTAACCATACTTTTAATTCCTGTGACATGACATCAACACCTGTAACCAACAAACATGTGTATCAGATGTCTTATTTTTAATTTTACTACTTTCTTCAGGGATGAACTGTCTTGAGTTAAATGAGCCGCAGACTCCAGTAAGATAAGATAAGCCTTTATTAGTCCCACAATGGGGAAATTCCAGGATTGCAACAGCACAGGGACAGCAACACTCAGAGCAACAATCAGAAGGCAAGAGAAAAAACAAGAGCAGCAAGTATACATATGTATATACAGTATATATATACGTATATATATATAGACACAGTGAGGAGCATTGTAGCTAGATGGAATAAATATGTAAATATATAAACATACACAGTGCGGAGCATTGTAGCTAGATGGAATAAATATGTAAATATATAAACACACACAGTGCAGAGCATTGTAGCTAGATGGAATGAAACAGCACAACCGTCTACTTAGTTATCCTACATGGTATGATTATGTACCCATACATATTCTCACCCTCCATAGCGACCGGTATTTTCCTAGTTGTATACCGGAGGGGACCATTGTGTAAGTCTATTGCGTCTTTTGCATTCAAAACTATTAGGTTGTCACGTCTTTTTGCTATCTGTGCGAGCAGCCCTGCTTAGGTTGTACAGTCTGACAGCCGTAGGTAGGAAGGACCTGCAAAACCTCTCGGTTGTGCACCTAGGATGATGTAGTCTGCTGCTAAATGAGCTCCTCAGTGCATTCAGTATGTCCTGCATAGGGTTGGACTCGGACTCCAGCAGAGATGACAGTTTAGCCACCATCCTTCTCTCTCCTATCTCCTCCACTGGGTCAAGGCGCTGCCCCAGGACAGAGCTAGCTTTCTTGATCAGTTTGTTCAGTCTCTTCCTATCGGCTGCAGTAATGCCACTGCCCCAGCAGACCACTCCAAAAGTGATGGCTGATGCCACCACCGTGTCATAGAATGTCTTCAGCAGCGCCCCTTGTACACCAAAAGACCTGAGTCTCCTCAGTAGGAACAGCCTGCGCTGTCCCTTCTTGTAGAGTGCGTCAGTATTGTGTGACCAGTCTAGTTTATTGTTCAGATGAACACCCAGGTACTTATAGGATGTCACCATCTCGATGTCTGTTCCCTGTATATTTACTGGTGCTGTGAGGGGTTGTCCTTGCCTGCGGCAGTCCACCACCAGCTCCTTAGTTTTCCTCGCGTTGATCTGGAGGCAGTTCTGATGGCACCAGTCCACGGAGTCCTGGATAAGCCCTCTGTACTCAGCTTCATCTCCGTTGGAGATGAGGCCAACGATCGCAGAGTCATCAGAGAACTTCTGTAGATGGCAGTGTTTTGTGTTGTGTGAGAAGTCCGCAGTATAAAGGGTGAACAGGAAGGGAGCCAAAACCGTTCCCTGGGGGGCCCCCGTGCTACCGATGATGGTGTCGGACACACAGTCCCGGGTTCTCACAAACTGAGGCCGGTTTGTGAGGTAGTCCAGGATCCATGATGACAGGTGCTGGTCCACCCCTGCGCACAGCAGCTTGTCCTTCAGGATCATCGGTTGGATGGTGTTGAAAGCACTGGAGAAGTCAAAGAACATGATCCTCACCACATTCCCGGGCTTCTCCAGGTGGGACAGACAATGGTGAAGGAGGAAGATCACCGCATCCTCCACCCCAATGCCATGCTGGTAGGCGAACTGGAGTGGATCCATCGCTGGTCCCACCAGGGGGTGGAGGTGAGCAAGGAGCAGTCTCTCCAGGCTCTTCATCATGTGGGACGTCAAGGCCACTGGACTGTAGCTGTTCAGATCTTTGAGGTGGGAAGTCTTTGGTACAGGTACCACACACGATGTTTTCCACAGCTGTGGTACCCTCCCCAGCTTCAGGCTCAGGTTGAAGATGTACGTCACAATCCCACACAGCTGGTCTGCACAGGACTTGAGGAGCTTTGCGCTGATGCCGTCCGGTCCAGACGCCTTCCTCGCCTTGATCTTCCTCAGCTCCGTCCTCACCTGGGTCCTCGTCAGGGTCAGGATGGGGGGCTGTGTGTTGGGAGTGGGGGGGGGGGTGTTGGTGGAGTGGGGAGTGGGCAGCAGGACTTGATGTCTTTAGAGGCAGCAGTGGTTGTTGTGCAGTCGGGGGAGGGCGGTTGGTCAAACCTATTGAAAAACAGATTCAGATTGTTCACCCACTCCCTGCCCCCCGTGGCCTGGAGGGAGGTATTCTGGAGCCCAGAGATGGTTTTAAGGTTTCTCCAGACCCCACTGATGTCGCTCTGTTGCAGCTTGTCCTCCATCTTCTTCCTGAAGCTGTCCTTGCCTTCTCTGATCTTTCTCCTCAGCTCCCTCTGTACGGACTTCAGCATCTCCCTGTTCCCCGACCTGAAGATCCTCTTCTTCTCTCTCAGAAGTGTTTTTATCTCAGGGTTGATCCAGGGTTTGTTGTTCGAGCAACACCGTATGGTCTTGGTGGGAACGGTGTTGTCCACACAGAAGCTGATGTAGTCCGATGTAGTAATCAATGAAATCGTCTTTTTTAAGCTGTATAATTAACCAAAAATTAAATTAAATTGCTTAAATGGTGTGTAATTCAGCATGAACATGTATACATGTAATTGTATATGTATACAACATGTATACATGTAACATATATGTGTAATTCAGTCTTTGTCATATCTATTTGTCATATCTATCTCAAATTTTTATCAAGGCAATGTTGGGTTTTTTTGTTTGTTTGTGGGTTTTCGGGGTGGTCTGTGACAAATCAGGAGCTTTCCCCTGGGAAACATCAGCATGGTGCTATGAACTGTGGGTAATTCCCTTACCCAAAGTCAGCATACACAGCATGCTGACTTACTGAAAGGGGCCATGGAAGGCTCAAAAAGTCAGCGAGTGACTCAGCCACTTGATGATTTCACACTGGGACAGCCCAGAGCCCTCAGACACAACCATGAATGTGCCTCAGACTCAACACATGTGTGAGGGTGGAGATTGGGATTTGGCCATGGTCTGGACTTGGTCTCAACCTTTTAAAGTCTTAGTCTTTCTACGCTTTGGTCTCAGTCTGGTCTTGAGTTTAACACTACATAATTTGTCAGCCACATCAACAGCACAAATGTGTTCCTACAGCTGAAAATGACAACGTAATCAAGAATGTCACCTTAACTATTGGCATATCCAGATTTATGTGACAACCCACATATTTATAACCCAAGTATTAAACAGATTAATGACAGGCTCATTATCCTGATTTGTATGCCATGTTGTGCTTCCATATAGATGACTTTTCAGGCTGTCGTTGTCTTGTGATACCTGGATATGACTTGCTGTTCTACCTGGAGTAAACCTTCTTTCCTCTCTCTCTAGCATGGCGCACAGCAGTCTTGACTTTTCACACTTGGATTACTTATTGTTTACAGTGTACTGGTGTTAAAGTACTTTCCCCAATGTTTTCCTACAATTCTGCACAATAGCTAAGCTGTAACTTATAAAAAGTGAATTTTCACTTTATTCTTTTTTGGTCTCCTCAGCTGTTTCATATAGACTTTGGCCATTTCCTGGATCATAAGAAAAAGAAATTTGGCTACAAGAGGGAAAGAGTGCCCTTCGTCCTGACGCAAGACTTCCTCATTGTCATCAGCAAGGGATCCCAGGAGTGTGCAAAGACCAAAGAGTTTGAGAGGTACTTAAGCATTTTGCTTTATCATTTACTGAGTATATTGTGAATTTATTAGAAAATGTTTTTAGCTCATTCCGGCAAAGTACAAATGAACTGAAAAAAGAAGGCTCTGTGTGACTTCAGTCTGGTTTTAAAGGCGACGGACAGACGAAAATTCAATATCGCTAAATCATATCTCAAATTGTTGTCTGAGACGAGCTAATTTGAACCCCACATGTTTTGGTGTCAACGTATGTCGCATAAGGTGACAATGCGCTCTTGAAGTACGCTGTTGTGGAGAGCTGTCTGACCCAGCCAAGTGATCAGCGGCTAAGATGGCCACTGACTGTGTGACGTCATTTCGGTTAGGCACACGGTCAGTGGCCAAGTATTCCGATATTTCTCGGAATACTTGTGGATTACAAATAGATTATTTATTAACATTAGGATTTCAGGAATCGAATTAATTATGGTTTGTCGTTGTGTTGTCTACGGGTGCGACGTTATACCAGAGGAGCATGCTGTGAGTGTTTTTGAATTTCCCGTCCCTGGAAAAATCAGAACGGCATGGGTGAAATTCGTTCAGAAAACGCGAAAAAAAATGGACTGATGTCGGTAAAACACCCAACATGTGCAGTAGACATTTTGTTGACAGCGATTTCAAGAATAAGATGCAATTTGTGTCACGACTCGCCGTTCATCAGCGGCTTCAGCTGCGCGCACACCTGCGCCTCGTCAGCACATCCCCATACCGCATACATCCATTCACACACACCTGCTTGTTGAATAAAGCTGTTAAATCTATCCTGAGCCTGCGTGCGTGTTTCCTGGGCCAGACATTATGTCAATTTGAAATGAAATTTGCAAAAAGATTGCTGATAAAGAAAACGGCTATTCCAACTATATATGCCTCGATTTCCAAGTGTGACTCTGAGAAAGGGGTCAGTGACAGTGGAGTGAAAAGCACGGGTGATCTACCGATGCGATCAGCTGTCAGAACACGAGAAGTAAACAGGGTAAGTTTTTTTATTTTTAATATTCACTGCAAATGTTTACTAAACATCTTAAATGAATTCCAAGCCATGGTTTGCATTGCCTTACCAACTTATCAAATATTAGCATATTAGGGTGTTCATACTCATCAAATATGAAATATTCAGTGCTGTATAGGGAGGTGGTTGTGCCTGTTTGATCAATTTATATTTCTATGTATGTAATCCAATTTGAGACCTCTGGGATAAAATTATGATGATCTACTTTTTTTGCAGATTTTATCAACTGTCACTCAACCTTAAAATAGTGTTGATGTTTCTGACCAAGCAGAGGAAGCTGATGAACAGGACTTTTTTGTAAATCCAAATTTATACCATAAAATGGTAGAAAAATTATTGAAATGTATATGACATGCGACTTTGATGAATGCTGAACTATGAGAATTATAACATTGACATGAACATTAAGAAACTCAATATATGATTTTACAAAACTTTATTTAAATAACATTGTTCACAAATCTAATCTTGGTAGGCAAAATCCCTTGTAGTGATGAGATGGGAATGTTTCTGTGATGAGGCTCACCGCACAGGCAGGCAACATAACCCTCACTTCTTCTCCAAAAAAATCCCCAACACCACCGGACCAGTTGCCTGTAGGCTATGAATCTGTATCGCCTGAAAAATATGGGGTTGGCATTGATTATTCCGTTTGCATTGATTATTGAATGTATTGAATGATTTCTTCATAATTCATCTGGGAAATTAAATCAAATGAATAAATATTGTTTATAAACTCACTCGTGTGGACGACATCATCTGTCTCATCAGCTCCAGCTGTGCACAGACCAGCAGGTGCTAATCAGCGGCTGTTAAAAGTATTGAGAAGATGATGATTAACAACATGTCATCAGGCAGCGAGTGACCAATGGGTAGTTTTAGTTTGAAAATTAAGTGTGTGACCATGCATGTCGCCAAAGAAAAATATTTCTAAGCATCTTTTACCAAGATAAATCTTCCAGCCGATCGTCGTCAACGTGGTCTGTTCCCGTCTGTGTTGCGTCTTCCTCCTCTCCCTCTGGCTCGAACAAATAAGGCTGACAGGCCACACACCACCCAAAACTTCTTCATTGTCAGTGTCATCATTTATATTGAGGTCGTCAAACTCGAGAAAATGATCGCTGTCCGAATCACTTTGCTCTTGTTCTGCAATTTTTTTTCATACCGAAATGACGTCAAGGCTGCACGCACCTATCGGGAGATGGCGGTACTGCAGCATCAGTGAGTGAAAGATGGGCTATGACCAAATAATGTCATTTATGGAGGATGGTGACACATATTAAATCAGGGGAATGGGAAGAATGGAATATTTTCATACAATCAGTTGATTGGTTCAATAAAAAAATGTCACTGTCCGTCGCCTTTAAAGAGAGCATAATAAGGGTATTATGCTTTTTTTTTGTTGGAGTTTCCCTTCATTTTAGTGAGTTATGTGGGATTTTTGTGACATTATATGGTCTGTGAATTTGGACACCCCTAAGTCCACCTGCACAGGAGTTCTCTCCAACAAAAACTTAGGGCTACAGCTCTGCCTGAACCATCTCGTTTGGATTTACTGTTCTCCTCCGTGGAGTTATTACGTTATAAGACAGACCTGATACAGACCTACCTTCTGGCAGGTTCAGCACGCCCTCTCCTAAGAGGAGAAGAGGAAGTTTCCCGCGGAACATGGGAACTTGTGTAACTCTAGTGCCGCTAGCGGCCCGGCTGTGGTTTGTAGAGCTTGTCTCTGAAAATTCTAGTCATGCCACTAGACAACCATGGCTCCAGCTCCACTAATGTAGTTGATTATGAGTCTCAGGTCTTTCTGACCTATTTCTGGACTATTTCTTTTTTTTTTTTTGCCTTTTGGTTGCCATTACATGGTCTGTTAGCATGGTTGCCTTTGCAAATCAGTGGGATTAGGGATTTTATGGCTCTTTTTTGTCAATTGAAATCACCTGTCTATACAAACATGTTTATTAGACTCTAGTCAGTTATATACCTTGTACCATTCTGGCTTATTTTTAAAAGATTATTTTGGCCTTGATAGCTGGAGATATATGTACACTACTCACAAAAAGCTAGGGATATTTGGCTTTTGGGTGAACTTTCAGGATGCCCCAAAAATGCACTATAACCTTTCCAGATGAACTTAATTTGACCTTCTGTAACCTTTTGAATGCACATTGCCAACTGTTCAATGTTTCAGTACTTTTTGCATAACTTGCTGTTCTCTAACAAGGTGCTTAACAGCAAAATTCACAACAGGTGTTTGATCCATGAATCGACCAGTAAATTTTCTGGTTCAGTTAGAATTGGTATTTAGACAGTCCTCTTCATCATGCTGTTCACATTTTGACATCATAACACCAAGACGACACCTCACAATTGATCAACAGTACCTCATCATTGTGAGGCTTCAAACAGGATGTTCTAAGAGGGAAGTGGCCACTGAGCTGAGAGTGTCACGGAGCGTCAACAGGTTGCAACAGAGATACAGAGAGACTGGAAGAGTCACAGAAAGGCATAGAAGTGGACGTCCATTGGCCACATCCCATGCTGATGACTGCTTCATTGTGAACAATGCCCTGTGGAACTGGATGATGAATGCCACTCAACTCTAGGCACATTCAAGGGAGGTGAAAGGCACCCAGGTGTCACATCAGACCATTCAAAACCATTTACATCAGCGTAGTTTGCATGCTAGACGACCTGCAAGGGTACCTGACCAAACCACCAGGCACAGGTGTCATCGTCTTGCATGGGCCAGGGAGCAGTTACACTGGACAAGGGACCAATGGGCCTCAGTGCTGTTCGCTGATGAAAGTCGATTCATGCTGAGCAGAAATGATGGCTGCCAGTGATTTTGGAGATGTCAAGGAGAGCGCTATGCATCAGCCACTGTTGTTACCATGTTACAGTCAAGGCAGGTGTGTCTAGTCAGTACAGAACTGCCCTACACCTTGTGAATGGTACAGTGACAAGCCGATACTACCTTAATAACATCATTAATCCAGTCATTGTCCCCTGCATGAACAACACCGGCCAAATTTCATCTTCATGGACGACAGTGCTCCAGTTCATCGAGATCACATCAATAGGGAACGGCTGCTGGAGGCTGGGGTACCTCAAATGGAGTGGCCTGCACTTTTAGACCTGAATCCCTATGGGATCAGCTGAGTCACCGTGTAGAGTCTCGTAACCCTGTACCCCACAACTTCAATGACCTGAGGGTTGCCCTTCAAGAGGAGTAGAATGCCATGTCTCAACAGACGATAAATCGACTTGTGAACAGCATGAGATGTCGTTGTCAAGCTGTAGTTGATACTCAAGGGCACATGACAAGTTATTGAGACATTGACATTTTTTGTTGTGGTATACCCACCAATGTTTCAATAAATTGTTTGAGATGAGGAAATCACCATTGCATGCTTCTACTTAAATGCCCTACTTTCATGATATCGCCTGATTACTGGGGTCTTTCTGCAACTGTGGGGGTCCCCCCTACAGTTGATAGTGCTATGAGATGACTGTTGTTGTGAAATGGCGCTATATAAATAAAGTTGAATTGAATTGAATTGAATTGATATAATATCACTGTAGTGTGAACTTTTTACATTTTCCATAAATTTCACCCAAAAGCTAAATATCCCTAACTTTGTGTGTGTGTGTGCTTGCGTGCGTGCATGCGTGTGTGCGTGTGCACGTACACACACGCACGCACTACTCACAAAAAGTTAGGAATATTTGGCTTTTGGGTGAAATTTCAGGATGCACCTAAAATGCACTATAACCTTTCCAGGTGAACTTAATTTGACCTTCTCTAACCTTTTGAATGCACATGTCCCAATTGTTCAATGTTTCAATAGTTTCTGCATAACTTGCTGTTCTCTAACAAGGTGCTTAATGGCAAACTTCACAACAGGTGTTTGATCCATGAATCGACCAATAAATTTTCTGGTTCAGTTAGAATTGGTTTTTAAACAGTCCTCTTCATCATGCTGTTCACATTTTGACATCATGAAACCAAGACGACACCTCACAATTGATCAACAGTACCTCGCCATTGCAAAGCTTTAAGCAGGATGTTCTCAGAGGGAAGTGGCCACTGAGCTTAGAATGTCACAGAGTGTCATCAGCAGATTGCAAAAGAGATACGGAGAGAATGGAAGAGTCACAGAAGGGCATAGAAGTGGACGACCTTTGGCCACATCCCGCGCTGATGACTGCTTCATTGTGAGCAGTGCCCTGCAGAACCAGATGGTGAATGCCACTCAACTCTAGGCACATTCTAGGGAGGTGAGAGGCACCCAGGTGTCACATCAGACCATTCAAAACCATTTACATCAGCGTAGTTTGCATGCTAGACGACCTGCAAGGGTACCTGACCAAACCACCAGGCACAGGCGTCATCGTCTTGCATGGGCCAGGGAGCATTTACACTGGACAAGGGACCAATGGGCCTCAGTGCTGTTCTCTGATGAAAGTCGATTCATGCTGAGCAGAAATGATGGCTGCCAGTGATTTTGGAGATGTCAAGGAGAGCGCTATGTATGCACTGTTGTCACCATGTTACAGTCTGGGCAGGTGTGTCTAGTCAGTACAGAACTGCCCTACACCTTGTGAATGGTACAGTGACAAGCCGATACTACCTTAATAACATCATTAATCCAGTCATTGTGCCCCTGCATGAACAACACCGGCCAAATTTCATCTTCATGGACGACAGTGCTCCAGCTCATCGAGATCACATCAATAGGGAACGGCTGCTGGAGGCTGGGGTACCTCAAATGGAGTGGCCTGCACTTTTAGGCCTGAATCCTATAGAAAACCTATGGGATCAGCTGAGTCACCGTGTAGAGTATCGTAACCCTGTACCCCACAACCTCAGTGACCTGAGGGTTGCCCTTCAAGAGGAGTGGAATGCCATGTCTCAACAGACGATAAATCGACTTGTGAACAGCATGAGATGTCGTTGTCAAGCTGTAGTTGATACTCAAGGGCACATGACAAGTTATTGAGACATTGACATTTTTTGTTGTGGTATACCCACCAATGTTTCAATAAATTGTTTGAGACGAGGAAATCACCATTGCATGCTTCTACTTAAATGCCCTACTTTCATGATATAATATCACTGTAGTGTGAACTTTTTACATTTTCCATAAATTTCACCCAAAAGCTAAATATCCCTAACTGTGTGTGTGTGTGTGTGTGTGTGTGTGTGTGTGTGTGTGTGTGTGTGTGTGTGTGTGTGTGTGTGTGCACGTACACACACGCACACACTACTCACAAAAAGTTAGGGATATTTGGCTTTTGGGTGAAATTTCAGGATGCACCTAAAATGCACTATAACCTTTCCAGGTGAACTTAATTTGACCTTCTCTAACCTTTTGAATGCACATGTCCCAATTGTTCAATGTTTCAATAGTTTCTGCATAACTTGCTGTTCTCTAACAAGGTGCTTAATGGCAAACTTCACAACAAGTGTTTGATCCATGAATTGACCAATAAATTTTCTGGTTCAGTTAGAATTGGTTTTTAAACAGTCCTCTTCATCATGCTGTTCACATTTTGACATCATGAAACAAAGACGACACCTCACAATTGATCAACAGTACCTCACCATTGCAAGGCTTTAAGCAGGATGTTCTCAGAGGGAAGTGGCCACTGAGCTTAGAATGTCACAGAGTGTCATCAGCAGATTACAAAAGAGATAGGGAGAGAATGGAAGAGTCACAGAAGGGCATAGAAGTGGACGACCTTTGGCCACATCCCACGCTGATGACTGCTTCATTGTGAGCAGTGCCCTGCAGAACCAGATGGTGAATGCCACTCAATTCCAAGCACATTTAACGGAGGTGAGAGGCACCCAAGTCTCACGCCAGACCATTCAAAACTATTTACATCAGCGTGGTCTGCATGCTAGATGACCTACAAGAGTACCTGACCACACCAGACACAGGCATCACCGTCTTGCATGGGCCAGGGAGCATTTACACTGGACAAGGGACCAGTGGGCCTCATTGGTGTTCTCTGATGAAAGTTGATTCATGTTGAGCAGAACTGATGGCCGCCAGCGATGTTGGAGACGTCAAGGAGAGCGCTATGCATCAGCCACTGTTGTCACCAGACGAGCCTTTGGTGGTGGTGTTACACTCTGTGCAGATGTGTCTAGTCAAAACAGACCTGCCCTACACCTTGTGAGTGGTACAGTGACAAGCCGATACTACTTGAATAACATCATTCATCTAGTCATTGTGCCTATGCATGAACAGCACAGGCCTAATTTCATCTTCATGGCCGACAATGCTCCAGCTCATCGAGGTTGCATCATTAAGGAATGGCTGCTGGAGGTCTGCACTTTCTCCAGACCTGAATCCCATAGAAAACCTATGCGATCAGCTGAGTCGCTGTGTAGAGGCTCGTATCCCTGCACCCCACAACCTCAGTGACCTGAGGGTTGCCTTTCAAGAACAGTGGAATGCCATGCCTCAGCAGACAGTAAGTCGACTTGTGAACAGCATGAGACATCATTGTCAAGCTGTAATTGATGCTCAAGGGCACATGAGAAGTTATTGAGACATTGACATTTTTTGTTGTGGTATACCCACCACTGTTGTTAGCTTTTGTTTCAATAAATTGTTTGCGATGAGGAAATCACCATTGTATGCTTCTACTTAAATGCCCTACTTTCATGATATAATATCACTGTAGCATGAACTTTTTACATTTTCCATAAATTTCACCTGAAAGCCAAATATCCCTAATTTTTTGTGAGTAGTGTGTATGTGTGTGTACAGTGGCATGAAAAAATGTTTGCCCCCTTCCTGATTTCTCATTTTTTTTTGTATATTTGTCACACTTAAATGTTTCAGATCATCAAACAAATTTATATATTAGACAAAGATAACACAAGTAAACACAAAATGCAGTTTTTAAATGAAGGTGTTTATTATTAAGGGGAAAAAAATCCAAACTTACATGGCCCTGTGTGAAGAGGTGATTGCCCCCTAAACCTAATAACTGACTGGGCCACCCTTAGCAGCAACAACTGCAATCGAGTGTTTGCGATAACTGGCAAGGAGTCTTTTACAGCGCTATGGAGAAATTTTGGCCCACTCATCTTTGCAGAATTGTTGTAATTCAGCCATATTGGAGGGTTTTCGAGCATGAACCACCTTTTTAAGGTCATGCCACAGCATCTCAATCGGATTCAGGTCAGGACTTTGACTAGGCCACTCCAAAGTCTTCATTTTGCTTTTCTTAAGCCATTCAGAGGTGGACTTGCTGGTGTGTTTTGGATCATTGTCCTGCTGCAAAACCCAAGTACGCTTCAGCTTGAGGTCACGAACGGATGGCCGGACATTCTCCTTCATGATTTTTTGGTATGAATGAATGAATGAATGAAAAAGGTTTATTGTCAATACTACCATACGTGCAATACATACAGGAGAATTGAAATTTGACTTGACATTGGGCGCGCTTCTGTAAGCGCATCCCATAGCCGCGGCAGCCCGAAGGCGCCAGTCGAACAGGAGGGTAAAGAGGGCAAGGGTCTGGGTCAGGGAAAACACAATAGGCAGAGAGAAAAAAACATAGTTATCAGAATAACGCTCGTATAAGCTCACATAAGCTCATATAGCTCATATAAACTCAAATGAGCCAGATTATGATCACACAGAAAAAAATTCCTCTATGCACAATTAGCAGACAATAGATCACACATTACAAAGACAGCAGAGAGAGGCAGTGAGTGTATATGTACATCAGTGTAAATGAATCAGTCGTGTATGTTGAATGCAGCAGTGTGTAGTGTAGGTGTGTCATTGCTAGTGAACAGCAGAGGGCACCCTCTGGCAACGGATAGATATTATTCAGTCATGTGTTCTATAGTCCAGACACATGGTAACGCTGTCCTTGGAGCTCGGTCTGCTGAAACAACAGCAATTGTCGATTGTTTGGGTTAAGAGAGCCAGACTCCCTTCAGCCTTATCTTCCCAGGAGGAGTGAATGAAGTCTTCAAGGGCGCCGAATCAAGGTCGAAAGGCACAGTTCACTTAGAGTAAAAGAATTTCATCTCTCAGCGATTGTGCATCACAATTTACAGGCTTTAAAGTCATTCTCTGGAAAGCACTCAGCGACTCCAGATGTTATCCACCTACCGAAACATAGGTAACATGTTCAAGAGAGTCCATTCTCTCTTCAATGCATGCCAGGTGGTAAATTCCATGTTAATCCCATTTGCCGCTATCCGTGCTCCCCCCAGCTGGAAATTGTTGGGGGAGCTACGCCGGGGTCCGCATTTTGATTAGCTCACCCAAATATAATTTTGATACACCAGGAACTCCAGGGCCAAACAGAAAATCCTGTGATCATGCCAATCCTCAGTCGAATCACGCAGGTTCCAATTCTTGGGCTCCCCCCTGGCCCGGTTCTTGTTGAAAAGTGGTGACAATAGCATTAAGGCACAATCCATTTCCATAGTTTCCATTTGGGTCGATTCAGCAGAAGTAGAGCGAGACACAGACAGGACATCACAAGCAGGGAAACATTCGGGAGAAGGAAAGGAGAGGAGAGAGGGGAGAAAGCGTCTGCTCTCTCTGAAAGCCGGAAGTGAAGACACGTAGACAGCAGAATTCATGGTTCCATTTACCACAGCAAGTCTTCCAGGTCCTGAATCAGCAAAACAGCCCCAGACCATCACACTACCACCACCATATTTTACTGTTGGTATGATGTTCCTTTTCTGAAATGCTTTCTGAATGCTTTTCTGAAATGCTTTTTCTCTCAGTCACACTTTGTCTTAGCTTTGTTCTAAATTGTAATCACTCTTGTCTTGTTTACTCTTTTTTCTTTGAATTCTTGGATGGAATATGGGTGGGCAATATAAGCTGCGGCTTCAGCCATCACCCATTTCGGATAACTCACGTGGAATTGTTTAGTAGAAGGAGTCTTTGTCTAATTTGACCTTGTTGTTATATTATACAGTTTCTTTAACCTGTACTGTATTATCCGAAATAAATAAATTCATTCATTCATTCATTCATTCATTCATTCAAATGCTGTGTTACTTTTACGCCGGATGTAATGGGACACACACCTTCCAAAAAGTTCAACTTTTGTCTCGTCAGACCACAGAGTATTTTCCTAAAAGTCTTGGGGATCATCAAGATGTTTTCTGGCAAAACTGAGACGAGCCTTTGTGTTCTTTTTGCTCAGCAGTGGTTTTCGTCTTGGAACTCTGCTATGCAGGCCATTTTTGCTCAGTCTCTTTCTTATGGTGGAGTCATGAACACTGACCTCAACTGAGGCAAGTGAGATCTGCAGTTCTTTGGATGTTGTTGTGGGGTCTTTTGTGACCTCTTGGATGAGTCGTCTTTGTGCTCTTGGGGTAATTTTGGTCGGCCAGCCACTCCTGGGAAGGATCACCACTGTTCCATGTTTTCGCCATTTGTGGATAATAGCTCTCACTGTGGTTTGCTGGAGTCCCAAAGCTTTAGAAATGGCATTATAACCTTTTCCAGACTGATAGATCTCAATTACTTTGTTTCTTATTTGTTCCTGAATTTCTTTGGATTGCAGCATGATGTCTAGCTTTTGAGGATCTTTTGGTCTACTTCACTTTGTCAGGCAGGTCCTATTTAAGTTATTTCTTGATTGAGAACAGGTGTGGCAGTAATCAGACTTGGGTGTGGCTTGAGAAATTGAACTCAGCTTTGCAAAGATGTGATAAACCACAGTTAATTTCTGTTTTAACGGGGGGGGGGGTGACTTTTTCACACAGGGCCATGTAGGTTTGAATTTTTTTTTTACCCTTAATAATAAACACCTTAATTTAAAAACTGCATTTAGTGTTTACTTGTGTTATTTGTCTAATAGTTAATGTGACAAACATACAAAAAAATGAGAAATCAGGAAGGGAGCAAACACTTTTTCACACCACTCTGTCTCTGTGTGTGTGTGGGGGGGTGTACATGCACACGCACACACACACACATATATGTATATATACATTAACTGGTTTGAGTGGCCACAGCCTGGAATTCTGACCGACATCTTGATCAACCTGCCAGGTATAAACTGAGAAGAGAGGAGTCTTCTGTCCTTCCACTGGCTTGGCTGTGACTTATTGTCAGTTTTTGTCTATTTTGTCCCTCTTTGATCAGCAGTGGTTAGCTGCCATGAGCAGAATTAGCCATTTACTTGCTGTATTCATGGTTGTTTCTGTGCATAGGGACCAGTCATGTCCTGTCAGCCATTCAAACCACACACCCGTGTCTCCGATAATGCTTTATTTGGGCTTTTAAACTCTCACATTCAGCTATTTGTTAGTATTCTAGTTAGTTTGACAACCAAAGCTAAAGGCTGATGTTAGCCTCAAACATAGCATTGGCATCAAAACACAAATGTTTGAGAAATGACAAAAGAGGGAAGGTGGGGTGAAGTGAGGCTCATTGGCATTTAAAGCAATATCCATCCATCCATCTTCTTCTGCTTAATCCTTTTTCGGGTTGCGGGGGGGGGGGGGGGGGGCTGGAGCCTATCCCAGCATCTTTTGGCGAGAGGCAGGGTACACCCTGGACAGATCGCCAGTCCATCACAGGGCCAACACAGACAGACAGACAGCCATTCACTCTCACAGTCATACCTAAGGACAATTTAGAATCCCCAGTTTGATGCCAGTTAACCTAACTTGCATGTTTTTGGCATGTGTGAGGAAACTGGAGAAATCCTGGACTAAACCCACGCAGACACGGGGAGAACATGCAAACTCCACACAGATCACTGTTGGTCGGGGGCTGGGATGGAACCCAGGATCCCCCGGCCAAGGGTGAGTTGCTGTGCTGTCGCAGTGCTAACCACTCCGCCACCGTGCTGCCCTAAAGCAATATGTTATTAAAAAAAACAACCCACTTTGAGGAGCAGTCCTTGACCAAAGCATGTCAGAAACTGTTCTTTTACCCTCTGGGAACTGTGTCAGCAAGTGAAGTCCCTAATAGGGGCTCTTTATTTACATTTACCGTGTCACTGCAGGTTCCAGGCGATGTGCTATAAAGCTTACCTGGCCATCCGACGGCACGCCAACCTCTTCATCAACCTGTTCTCCATGATGCTGGGCTCCGGCATGCCTGAGCTGCAGTCATTCGATGACATCGCCTACATCAGGAAGACACTAGCCCTGGAGAAATCTGAGCAGGTGCATGGGCTTTTGTCCCGTCTCACATCTGCTCAAATATTTTATGTCTCACATTTATCTGTCTGAAATGTGTCGCTGGTTATTTCACTGCCTGTCTTGATTTTTTTTTTCCCTCTGGACAACACAGGAGGCCTTGGACTATTTCATGAAGCAGATGAATGATGCTCACCATGGAGGGTGGACCACAAAGATGGACTGGATATTCCACACAATTCGACAGCATGCACTAAACTGACCCCACATACTTCTCCACGCACGAACAAAAGCCAGCAGCCCCCTGGTGGAGTATTTCACTCAGCCAGATGCAGCGGTGTCCTTCAAGGAGATTTTTTTTTTAACATATCTCTTATGACGGAAGTTTGCAGCTTTTTCAAACTCTTTTTCTTGGTTTATTTTAAGCGAGGTTCCTGTTTTTCCTGTGTTTTCTTTTTGAATGGTATTATTGATGCCCTTGCACGCGGCTGTTACTATGTCCATCATGTCCATGTGAAGATGTGCCACACCTGGTTCATATTTTTTTCTCCCCTGGATTCCTCTGTTCACCACCTAAAGGAACAAACTGGCCAACTGCCGCGTTACTCTGCTGCTATTGGAGAAACAAAACACAAATAAGATAAAACAATGTGAAGATGTATTTACCAAGGTTTAAA
Organism: Pholidichthys leucotaenia; assembly: GCA_020510985.1. Taxonomy (NCBI): domain Eukaryota; kingdom Metazoa; phylum Chordata; class Actinopteri; order Cichliformes; family Pholidichthyidae; genus Pholidichthys; species Pholidichthys leucotaenia. The sequence goes on along the minus strand of CM035839.1, from coordinate 291,292,372 downwards.
TGTAGCCTCAAAATAAGTGCCACCCCAGGAAGTAGTTGCTGCAGAAACCTTTTCCCCTCCCAATCACACCGGTGCTGATGAGATGACTGGAACAGGAGATTGTTCAAATAATTTTATGTAACCAGTACGCTCATATTTGTCATGAAACATTGGACTGCTTTGACGTCTTCCACCATCATCGTGGTGGGTTTCAGAGACAGTTCAGCGTCCCCTTTTCCCACTGTCCCAACCGTCGATGTGAAAAGTTCAAGGCTCAGAAATGGCAGAAGACTCTTGGGTTGTTTTGCACACTTCTTCTCTGTCCTGTTGGCCTTGTTGAAATAGCACTTCACCCCCAGGAGTCCTGGTGGTGCAGCTTTAGACTCTTGCATAAATTTCAGGGTGATGATGCCTCTCCATCACAAACAGCACTTCGGCATACCAGAATATCATACAGATTTATTCTGACTTTAGCACTTATTTGTGTGTCTAGTTTCTTAAATTTCCACTTTCCCCTTGACTAACCCTTCAGAAATACACTTCGTGGCTTGTGTAAATATATTTTAGGCCGTTATGTGTTTGCATTACCCATTTGCAGCTTCTTCTAGCTACCACGTGTAATCGCCTCCCCCATCTTCTCATATTTTTTGTTCATTTTCAAAGACTGCTGCTGCTGCCTTTCTTAGTCTCTATTTTTTTTTAAGTTAAACCTCTAATTTGGCGTTATTAGCAGCCCCATTTAGGGTTGTCATGGCTACTTTGCAGCCCTGTTTGTAATAATTTGATTCCCAATGCAAATACAGTCATGTGAAAAAATTAGGACACCCCTTTAAATATTCACTTCTTTATTAAGAAATGTTCACATATTAATGTCTAACCTTGTTTTTGTTTTTATTTGCATTTTTTAACATTTATTTTAGGCATTTTAAGTGGGAATGAATGTGAGGGTGTCCTAAAAAAGATGGGGGGGTGTCCTAATTTATTCCTCACTCTTTAGTTTAGAATCACATTTTACAGAATATTTGAAAAAAGTCTTTAATTCATTTTTAATTGTTTAGTTGTATTACATGACTCTCCCAGTATTTTTTAACATTGATACTGAATAACCAAATGTCCAAATATGTTAAAAAAAAAAAAAAACACCACATAGGCTTATACAGGGTGTCCTAATTTTTTCACACGACTGTAGAATGAGTAAAAGTACCACTCTCACAACTTATGAAGACCCATAATAAGCCTCCGAGTGTCTCTCTTGTCGGCAGGTGGCGGCCCCAGGACAATGTCATGTCTTCCTCTTGATAAAATGCCTTGGCGCCACAGCACAACACCACCCAGTACTGCACACTGTTAAGCCCCACAAACTCATGATATCATGGGCACTTCTTAGGTGAAGGTGAACTTGATGGCTATGGAGTGCTGTATTATTTGGGACCTTGTTTTGGTTGATGTGTTGCAGCTCATCTGGGATTAGAGGGTCTGGGATCATTAATGAAGAACATTTTTAACCTGTATTTATCACAAATGAAACACTTGGACACCTCACAGTATTTGAGCCAGACCAGATAAAGCCCTGATTAAACAGCTACAGGATGTTAGCTCGGCACCATGAGTCAAATTGACTGTGGTTTTTATGGCTATTTTCTTTGAATTCTAGTCACCCCACTGGATATCTATGGTTCAATAATCCACAGTCAGTTATATAACTTGGGTCATTCTGGCTTATTTTGTTGTATTTTGACCATGACAGCCCAGTAGATCAGGTCACTGGCATTAGCTTAGCTGGGCAGTTGTGTTCAGTTTTTATGGCAAGTTTCTGTATAACCTATTCACCCCACTAGACAGCCATGATCCCAGCCAAAACATCCGTCAGCATCTGACCATACATCTTATTTCACTGTAGTCAATTTAGAGGTTGCGCTACACTTTGTCATTATGTTGTTTTGACAGACAGGCGTTGTAAAAATTCATCTGTTACTGCCAGTCATTTTGTTTTCATTTTCATGTACATAAGATGCCAGAAAGCTTTTGTTTTTGTTCACGTGTTGTTTTAATCATGAGAATAGAGGATACAGCATGCAGATTGTGCATTTATTTCTTGACTAATTGAACTGATGAACAGAGACTGTGGGTCAGTTTTGTAATATGCACTATAAAGAGGACAGGTGGGACTTACAAGTGAAAGTTACAACAGCTCACACTCAGTGTAATCTGTCAAAATGACAGACAGCCTTTAAATTTTTCTGTCATTACTAAAAAAAATCTGTCAATGACAGACAATTTTCACTTCACACAACCTCTGAGTAAGTTATACCCTGGCTGGGATGTTTTCTCGACCAGCATCAATTAGCTGTCATTAGCAGAGTTAGCTACTCACTCGTTCGGGGTGGTTTCTGTGCCCATTACACCCCAGGATCTGGTCATATACGATCCGCCACACCTCTCTCCCCCAATAATTCTTTATTTGGACTTTCAGGGCGCATTCAGACGGCCACTGTTTGGTCCAGACCAAAGGAACTCTGGTCCGCTTCCGCGGATAGTTTGGTTCATTTGGTGCAGTCTGAATGCACATTCGAACTCTGGTGTGTACCAAACAAGCGAACTCTGGTCCGCCTGAAAATGGGGGATCTTGGTTCACTTGTGCGCTTCGCTTGCAGTGTGAATCCAAACGGACTATCTAGTGGACCAAAGGGCGGAAGTGCCTCTCGGCGTTTGTGTAACCATAGCAACATGTAGTCTGAGAAGAGGAAGTGGTGTTTACCGTAGTACATTTTGGGTAGAAAATAACAAAGACAACTGTGTGAATCCAGGAAATCCTTTTACCACAGAAAGCTGAGGAGAAAAGTTAAAAAATGTCTCGTTTGTGGCGGACAAACAATCTGGCTGAAGGGAATGGATTTCAGTTTTCAGTCCTGGCCAATCAGTGAGCCTGAGTTTTCTTCTTTGCCGAGATTTTTTCTTCCTGGTCACTGGTGGTTTTGGCTACAGCTCCCCAAACGAGCAGTTGTTGTCACTGCGTGATGTTGTCCAGGCAGTTTGGTCTGCTGCAGTGTGAATGCAAACCAAACGGAGGTGTGCAAATTCTCGGCATTTCCCACCCAGTTGAACAGAGACCCCCAGACTATCCTTAGCATGGAATTAACCATAGATCTCAGCAGTGATGAGAGTGAGGGTGGGGTGAACTGGAGCTCGGGAACATTTAAAGAAACTTACATTGAAGTGTCTCAGGAAGGCTGCTTATGTATTATTATTTTTTTTTTTTTTTTTTGAGAGAGAGACCCTTTGTTTTTGGTTGCACACTGTACCTATAAAGTGGACCCATTTTGCTCCCTTTGTTCTATATTAGAGTAGCCTTTCATGATTCAAAAGAACCCTTACTTAATTTGTACTGGGCCTCAGTACAGCCTCTCATTTCACCCTATGAAACAAATCTGTTTAGCTTGTTATAGTTTAAACCATCTTTGCCCTGATTGGCTACCCAGCTTTGGACAGCTGCTGTTCACTGACAGAGCTGTGTAATCTAGGTGTGCATAGCTCACCCCTGTGTGACGTGAAGAAATTGGAAAGCATACTGGTCCACTTAAAGGTTTAGACTTTAACTGGCTGGCATTTTTGGCTTTCAAGGCTCCCCCCTCTGTGTTGGTCAGTGGCTTCATCTGATCAACCGAGAACGCTTTTCAGGTTGTTCTCCACTGAAGACCAAGTGTGGTATTTTATAAAAGATGCTGCCTCAGAGTAGTTTTAGGAGCCCTAGATTTTTTTCCACATATAATCTTACTGCCCTGGTAGTGTGAAAACAAAGTGCTTTGGCAGTTCAGATGTTGATTGTGTTAAAAAGCCAAAGTTGTGATCTGATGTGGCACTCGTGTGTGATACCATATTGCAGCATTATTAGCTAGAATGTACACGCGTGGACAAAATTGTTGGTTCCCCTCTGTTAATGAAAGAAAAACCCACAATGGTCACAGAAATAACTTGAATCTGACAAAAGTGGTAATAAATAAAAATTCTATGAAAATTAACCAATGAAAATCAGACAATGCTTTTGAATTGTGGTTCGACAGAATTATTTTAAAAAACAAACTCATGAAACAGGCCTGGACAAAAATGATGGCACCCTTAACTTAATATTTCGTTGCACAACCTTTTGAGGCAATCACTGCAATGAAACGATTTTTGTAACCGTCAATGAGACTTCTGCACCTCTCAGCAGGTATTTTGGCCCACTCCTCATGAGCAAACTGCTCCAGTTGTCTCAGGTTTGAAGGGTGCCTTCTTCAGACGGCATGTTTCAGCTCCTTCCACAGATGTTCAATAGGATTTAGATCAGGGCTCATAGAAGGCCACTTTAGAATAGTCCAATGTTTCGCTCTTAGCCATTCTTGGGTGTTTTTAGCTGTGTGTTTTGGGTCATTATCCTGTTGTAAGACCCATGACCTGCGACTGGGACCAAGCTGTCTTGACACTGGGCAGCACATTTCTCTCTAGAATACCTTGATAGTCTTGAGATTTCATTGTACCCTGCACAGACTCAAGACACCCTGTGCCAGATGCAGCAAAGCAGCCCCAGAACATAACAGAACCTCCTCCATGTTTCACAGTAGGGACAGTGTGCTTTTCTTGGTATGCTTCATTTTTGTGTCTGTGAACATAGAGCTGATGTGCCTTGCCAAAAAGTTCCACTTTTGTCTCGTCTGTCCATAGGACATTCTCCCAGAAGCTTTGTGGCTTGTCAACATGCAGTTTGGTAAATTCCAGTCTGGCTTTTTTATGATTTGTTTTCAACAGTGGTGTCCTCCTTGGTCGTCTCCCATGAAGTCCACTTTGGCTCAAACAACGACGGATGGTGCGATCTGACACTGATGTACCTTGACCTTGGAGTTCAGCATGAATGTGTTTAGAGGTTGTTCTGGGCTCTTTTGTTACCATTCGTATTATCTGTCGCTTCCATTTTTCATCAAGTTTCCTCCTGCGGCCACGTCCAGGGAGGTTGGCTACAGTCCCGTGGATCTTAAATTTCTGAATAATATGTGCAACTGTAGTCACAGGAACATCAAGCTGCTTGGAGATGGTCTTATAGCCTTTACCTTTAACATGCTTGTCTATAATTTTCTTTCTAATCTCCTGAGACAACTCTCTCCTTTGCTTCCTCTGGTCCATGTTTAGTGTGGTACACACCATGTCACCAAACAGCACAGTGACTACTTGTCACCTTTTAACCCCTTGCACTCTGGTCAATTTCCCTAAAAACGCCAAAAAATAATGTGCCCAAAGTAAATCAGAAGCTGTTCTTCAACCCTTTGCAGCATCTTCGTGGGGTTGGTCTCATTTAAAAGAAAACACTTTGAATTTTTTGGCAAAACAGTCATAATCTCTCTAAGTGCTCCTGCCACTGAGTAACAGTCATCTAAACATAGTGAACTTGAAGAAAATAAATTTCGCCTGGGTGTTTTTTTGGATACAAATGCTTGCAAATAACACACAGCTTCAGATCCGGGCTGGAAAATGCAACAGAAATGTAGAACCAAGTGTTATCCAGCTGAGGTCAAAATTTTGTAACAATACCACAAAAAATGAATATATTACACAGCTTTGTTCTCAGGTTGTTCCCAGGCGTTTTTGAACTGTGCCAAATTGTGCCAAATGGCACAGTTTGGAAAAACGTCTGTAACTTTTGAATGATTCAATATAGAAGCTTCATCTTGGGCTCTAATGAAAGGTGACATTCAGGGCTGTGTGTGTGTGTGGGCGGGGGGGTGTCCCCCCCCCCCCCGCTACAGAGGACGGACATCGCCCGTTGCACCGCGGTCTACTACGCACAGCTGTAATTTACCGATCGGTCAAAAGTCATTTTTGATTACAATTTTCAGGGATAAAGAATAATTTAGCTTATAACACTTACCTGTTCACAACAGCAGCGTAGCTGGCGAACTTCTCTTCCTCATTGTCAGACGAACATGAAGCTGGTCCGCTTATTATGGACTCGTGGTTCTGGTCACACGACCCGGTCAAAACATAATTCCATTATTGCGGTTTTGCGCTTCCATGATTGCGGTTTTGGTGAACGATTTTTCAAAACAAATAACAGTAGTAATAAAAAAAGACTGGCGAACGCGTGTGTGTCACCCAGCCTTCGTCGTCGGCCTCCGTCGGTCTATGATGACCATGGAAGAGAATCCTAAACGTCTACTCTGCTGGGACAGCACCGCCTGTGGCTGAACAGGCCGATGCGCGAATGGCAGTCCCTGTCACACAGGTCGCACTTGTGGGTGGTCTCCGTGCTGCTGGGTCTGTGGCGGTTCTTCCTGCGGGTCCTTTTTTCATTTGCTGCAGCAGTCAGTCTCTCTTCACCCAGCCTTACACAAAACAGCTTTCGAACTTCTGTGCTTCAATTGGCTGGCTGTATTCCCAGCCGTTGGTAGGCGGGTCCTTCTTGCTAGGTTTTCAGTCATTGGTTCTTCAAGGTTTCAGAAACCCAATTCAAGGCTCTTATTAGTCGAATGAGAGGTCAATCACATCTAATCTGTTCGCGGCTGTGTCTGTAGTGGAAGAACGGAAATGCAGCTTTTTTTTTCAGTGCGCTCTAGGACACAGAGACGTGCTCGCCCGCGGTACACCAGAGTGCAAGAGGTTAAATAGGCCGACTGACTGATTACAAGTTTGTAGACACCTGTGATGTTAATTAGAGGACACATCTTGGTTGAACATGTCCCTATGGTCACATTATTTTCAGTCTTTTCTAGGGGTACCATCATTTTTGTCCAGGCCTGCTTCATGAGTTTGTTTTTTAAAGTAATTCTGTTGAACCACAATTCAAAAGCATTGTCTGATTTTCACTGGTTAATTTTCATAGGATTTTTATTTATTACCACTTTTGTCAGATTCAAGTTATTTCTGTGACCATTGTGGGTTTTTTCTTTCATTAACAGAGGGGTACCAACAATTTTGTCCACGTGTGCATGTAGTTGCAAACATGGATTCCAGGAACACTCATCTTTACATTTTTCATCTTTTTTTCTTTTTTCTCTTCACCGTGGCAGCACGGTGGTGCAGTGGTCAGCACTGTTGCCTTACAGCTAGAAGGTTCCAGGTTCGAATCCCCAGGCTGGCAGGGGTAGGAACCTTTCTGTGTGGAGTTTGCATGTTCTCCCTGTGCTGCATGGGTTTACTCCGGGGGCTCCGGTTTCCTCCCACAATCCAAAAGACATGCATGTTAGGTTAATTGGTGACTCTAAATTGTCCCTAGATATATGTCTCCTATAGGCCCTTAGAATAGAGGGTTAGTACTAGTGAAGTGCTTTGAGTGGTCTTTTGAGACTAGAAAAAGTGCTGTATAAGAAGTACAGGTCCTTATCCCTTTTTAAATCAAACATAGTTCTTATTCATTTTTCTGTTATTTTCTAAACGTGCCAAATCAGGCATCCACCGATGCTTGTGAAAGCCAGTGCTGCACCTGCATCGTGCGGCGAAGCAGTTACAGACGTCAGAAATAAAGAAAAAGGTTGGGGTATCGTTAGTTCTCAATGCCTTTTTGTCCAGGAGGACTCTGTAAGAAGAACGTTAGCTTAGTATGCGTGTTTGTCAGGCAGCATAACCAGTATGTATGTATGGTGTACATTTTGAAGCAGCAGTACGTATGTACAGTTTAACTTCCTTTTTTCTATGATGGGCTTCATGTGTGATAAACCTGTAGTATTATCTTTATTATCCTCCCGCTGAACAGGGTGTGTGTACGTGTGTCCATTTGCATTGATTGCCTTTCTGTGCAGGTTGCAGTGTCATTGGCAGGCTCCAATGAATTCCTCATTATTATGTATGTACATGTCTGTGTGTATGTGTGATGATGACACCTAACTATTGTTGTGAGGGTGTCTTTAAATGTTTTGTATGGTTTTTTTTTTCTACTGGCTGGTTTGTGCCAGAGAAGAAAAATGTCCAAAAAGTCAGAAGTTTTGCATCATTTGTAAGGAAACATAAGTGAGGGGATTTTTTTTTTTTTCCATACGTGTTGTTGTACATGTTTTACTTGAAATGTCACGAATTGGAACCACAGCTGTACTTTGTTGGTTTAGAGCTCAGCTATGGTGTCATTATGCTTATGTGTGTTTATAGTACTGTATGTAAGCGCCGAAGGCTGAAGCGTTGTGTTCAGGCTGCATGTGTGATGGCAGTAGTGAATGTTATCAATGCCGCAGTAACACATTTTCAGATTTACTCCATGTATAATTTCTGAGATCAAATGCCAGCTATGACACACTATTTTGTAGAATATGACTATAAAGTGCTCTTTTATTTAACCTTTACATCCGAAATCATCATAATGGCATCCGACTTGTATTCTGAGGAACTTTCTTTGACCGTATTTTTTTGATGCTTGTTGACCATGGTGCTGCAGCAGTTTGTCCTTGGTGAGGTGAAGGCTTTAATGGCGGCCTACTGGATAATCTGCTCAGTGTTTCCTCACTCGTGCTCATTTTGGTCAAAGCAAAGGTTCCAATATCGAGTGTGATTTTAAATTATTTGGTGCAATATCCATGCAGTAAATGCTACATACATTTGTACAGATTTATTAGAGAAGTCTTTAGACTGTCGTGTCTGTTCCCTGGTATTTTTTTTAAAATGTGAAACTCCTGCCAGAGTGGTACCCTGAATCAATCTTAGACTTTTGTCTTCTGTACTTTAAGAAAAGTTTGCCCTGGGGTCATTGATTGGATTATTGATCTTCGGGTTTCTGAAATGCTCCAGAATCTTGACTAGACAGTTTGTGGTTTCCTGATATTTTTTCTGTATGCAGTACTCAGAACTACATTACACTGTCACTAAGGTATTTCCATAACCTGCAGTGCCGTCAGCCAATACTATGAATGAATGTACATCGGGCCAATGGATTGTTTCTCACAACCTACTTGCATGTAGATGAATTTTTGTTAATAATTATGATTCAGACAGGCAGCCATATAGATGTTTATGAACTAATGCCTTAAGTTTGCTCCTTGTAGTTCACCCTCACTATAATCTGCATTTTTTTTATTTATGAATACATGTTTTGTTTTTGGGTCACTGGTGACACAGTGAAGGTGTGTACCTTGACTGACTGACAGACTGGTCATCAGAGTGTTCTGTGAAAATGTACAAATAAATTTGTTAAAGGTTGACCCAGCCTTGTTTGACTTTCCATTTGGCTTCATTTGTGCCCTTTACAAAACTGACCTGAAAGCAGCTGCCAGTCATGTCCAGAAGGAGCGTCCAGCACAGAAACAGTGTATGGAAGACATTTGAAAGAAAAAAGGGTCCAGGACATTTTTAAATTTTATATTTTTAATGTTTAGGCAAATTTCAAATGGGCTTTTTAAATAACATTTGATGTACAGAACCTGATGGCAGTTTACAATTATAGAACTATAATTGTATGAAATTCAGATATTCTGCTTTTCCTTTTTAAAAACTGATTTTAAATAAATGAATCTCATAATTCAACTTGCTGTTCTGTTAAACTCAGCATAATGAAGTCGATCGTGCAAAGACTGTGAACAATTTTCCAAGACAAACTAATCAGGAGAGCATGACAACAGATTTTTTTGTCAAAGGTTAAACTCTTTTTTTTTTTTTTTTTTTTTTTTATCCCAGCAGGTCTGTATCACTGAAGCCATCTGCTGCAGGCTGTGGGGACACTACTGTGGGGGCTTCAGACTTTGCATGTTTCGTGGGTTTGAAAGGTTTCCAGGGTTTGGTCGGGCAGTGGAGGGCATCATGAGAGGCAGCAGTCTCCTCCTCAGAGGACTCCTCTTTGGCTGGAGCACTGGAAGCGGGCTGTGTTGACTGAGGCATAGGCTGGGCTGGGCCCGCAGCGGTGTTTTCTTGTAGATCCCTGAGGGGAGACCAGCCTGGAGGGCGACGTCTGCTGAGTAACTGAGGAGAAGTCACAGAACATGGGTGAGACCGATAAATGACCCAATCTCACTGATACGCTCTACAGCCTTTTAAGATCCTCAATGATATTTCACTGAAAGCTGTAAAATTATTAAAGTGTCTTAGAATATTAAATACATGGACAATAAATTCTAAATTACACCCATATACAGATACAATCAAAAGTATTAAACTCCCATTGCATTTTAGGTTTATAGGCAAAATTTTAAAATGTTCAGGTGTTTGCAATAAAGAAATTAGTTTAAATGGTTAAATAAAACTAGTATTGCAAGGATTTTATCCAAATTCAACACTAAATCTTACTTTCAATGACTACTGCAGTCTCAAAATTATTCAACCCCCTGAATAAGAGCACACATTTGCAAATGAGGTGTGGTCTCAAGCGCATACCTGATGCAACCAAATAAGGGCTTCAATAGCTGCATCAGGTTTGCTTGAGATAGAACACCTCAGATACCTGGACTGTTGGTGGTGTTTGATTGCATGTTAGAACTAGAAAAGCACTCATAGAGCGCATACCTCCGCCAAGGCTCCTTTCGTTTCTCATAGATCACCTCCAAAATGTAATGGGCTTGTGTGTAGGCCTATCGCCACTTGTGGTGAAAATTGCATCCAAGTCTGTCCATTAGTTTTGGAGTTTTGTGGCTGACACACTGAGAAGAGCCTTGGCTGAGGTATGCATTCCCAGATCATCCCCAAAATGTAATGGGTTCCTCTCTAGGCCAAGAACCACCTCTGGTGAAACAGACAGACAAACAGACAAATGCCAGTAAAAGCATTACCTCCTTGGCGGAGGTAATAAACTCAAGTGTTGCTGTTGTGTCCATCTCCTCCATCTCCAAACTCCCAGGCTGCGGGCGTTGCAATTCATCGCACAACCGCGTACAACCCACAGGCCAATGGGTTATGCGAGCGTTTTCATAGATCACTGAAAGCAGCACTCAGGGGTTCACTGACGGATGCAAATTGGGTAGACAGGTTGGCGTGGGTTTTATTGGGGTTGCGCTCTGCGCCAAAAGAGGATTTGGAAGCTTCCCCGGCAGAGAGCTCGTTTTTGCGCAGCCCCTATGGCTGCCCGGAGAATTTCTGCCAAATAATCCCGCGCCGGACAGCTGCCCGTCTCAGCTTTTGCAGCGTAGCGCAAACACAGGCACGCTGCCGGGCCCGGCCCACCACTGTTTTCCGCGTGCTTTTGTGCCTAAAACTTTGAAGAACGCGGAGTTCGTGTTCGTCAGACACGACGACCAGCGCCCTCCATTGCGCCTGCACACATGTTGAAAATGGCCCTATCTCACAGTGTTAAAGAATCCTTTAAAAAATTCCTTGATCCAGACCGTGATCTGGATCATGCCCAAAATTTAATCAGTTCTTCCTTGTACCATTTCCAACAATGCCTGAAAGTTTCATCAAAATCTGTCCAAAACTTTTTGAGTTATCTTGCTAACCAACAGACAGACAGACAGACAAACAAACCCCGGCAAAAACATAACCTCCTGCGGCCTGGCGGAGGTAAACATGGCTAAGTCAAGAGAATTATCCAAAAAGTTCAGAGAAGAGATCACTGCCTTGCACAAACAAGGAAAAAGATACAAAAAGATAGCAAAGGCACTGAATGTTCCTACAGATACAGTTGGATCCACAGTTCTCAAGTTTAAAGTTAAAGGAACAGTGGCTACACTACCTGGACGTGGCAGAAAGACAAAGCTATCAACAACTGCCACCAGAGTCCTGAGGAGGCAGGTGGTCAAAAACCTTTGACTGACTACAGGTGCATCTCAATAAATTAGAATGTCATCGAAAAGTTGATTTATTTCAATAATTCAACTCAAAAAGTGAAATTCATATATACAGCCGTGGACAAAATTGTTGGTACTCCTCTGTTAATGAAAGAAAAACCGACAATAGTCACAGAAATAACTTGAATCTGACAAAAGTGGTAATAAATAAAAATTCTATGAAAATTAACCAATGAAAATCAGACAATGCTTTTGAATTGTGGTTCAACAGAATTACTTTAAAAAACAAACTCATGAAACAGGCCTGGACAAAAATAATGGTACCCCTAGAAAAGACTGAAAATAATGTGACCATAGGGACATGTTCAACCAAGATGTGTCCTCTAACATCACAGGTGTCTACAAATTTGTAATCAGTCAGTCGGCCTATTTAAAGGGTGACAAATAGTCACTGTGCTGTTTGGTGACATGATGTGTACCACACTAAACATGGACCAGAGGAAGCAAAGGAGAGAGTTGTCTCAGGAGATTAGAAAGAAAATTATAGACAAGCATGTTAAAGGGAAAGGCTATAAGACCATCTCCAAGCAACTTGATGTTCCTGTGACTACAGTTGCACATATTATTCAGAAATTTAAGATCCACGGGACTGTAGCCAACCTCCCTGGACATAGCCACAGGAGGAGACGGATAATACGAATGGTAACAAAAGAGCCCAGAACAACCTCTAAACACATTCATGCTGAACTCCAAGGTCAAGGTACATCAGTGTCAGATCGCATCATCCGTCGTTGTTTGAGCCAAAGTGGACTTCATTTGAGATGACCAAGGAGGACACCACTGTTGAAAACAAATCATAAAAAAGCCAGACTGGAATTTGCCAAACTGCATGTTGGCAAGCCACAAAGCTTCTGGGAGAATGTCCTATGGACCGACGAGACAAAAGTGGAACTTTTTGGCAAGGCACATCAGCTCTATGTTCACAGATGCAAAAATGAAGCATACCAAGAAAAGAACACTGTCCCTACTGTGAAACATGGAGGAGGTTCTGTTATGTTCTGGGGCTGCTTTGCTGCATCTGGCACAGGGTGTCTTGAATCTGTGCAGGGTACAATGAAATCTCAAGACTATCAAGGTATTCTAGAGAGAAATGTGCTGCCCAGTGTCAGACAGCTTGGTCTCAGTGGCAGGTCATGGGTCTTGCAACAGGATAATGACCCAAAACACACAGCTAAAAACACCCAAGAATGGCTAAGAGCGAAACATTGGACTATTCTAAAGTGGCTTTCTATGAGCCCTGATCTAAATCCTATTGAACATCTGTGGAAGGAGCTGAAACATGCCGTCTGGAGAAGGCACCCTTCAAACCTGAGACAACTGGAGCAGTTTGCTCATGAGGAGTGGGCCAACATACCTGCTGAGAGGTGCAGAAGTCTCATTGACAGTTACAGAAATCGTTTGATTGCAGTGATTGCCTCAAAAGGTTGTGCAACAAAATATTAAGTTAAGGGTACCATCGTTTTTGTTCAGGCCTGTTTCATGAGCTTGTTTTTTAAAATAATTCTGTTGAACCACAATTCAAAGGCATTGTCTGATTTTCATTGGTTAATTTTCATAGAATTTTTATTTATTACCACTTTTGTCAGATTCAAGTTATTTCTGTGACCACTGTGGGTTTTTCTTTCATTAACAGAGGGGTACCAGCAATTTTGTCCACGTGTGTAGATTCATTACACACACACAGTGATATATTTCAAGTGTTTATTTCTTTTAATTTTGATGGTTATGGCTTGCAGCAAATGAAAACCCCAAATTCAGTTTCTCAGAAAATTAGAATATTACATAAAATTATTTTAAAAAAATGATTTTTAATAGAAATGTTGGCCGACTGGAAGGTATGTTCATGTACACACTCAATACTTGGTCGGGGCTCCTTTTGCATAATTACTGCATCAGTGCAACATGGCATGGAGGCCATCAGCCTGCGTTACTGCTGAGGTGTTATGGAAGCCCAGGTTGCTTTGATAGCGGCCTTCAGCTTGTCTGCATTATTGGGTCTGGTGTATTTCATCTTCCTCTTGACAATAAACCATGGACTCTCTATGGGATTTAGGTCAGGATAATCAAGCACAGTGATACCATGGTCATTAAACCAGGTATTTGTACTTTTGACAGTGTGGGCAGGTGCCAAGTCCTGCTGGAAAATGAAATCAGCATCTCCATAAAGCTTGTCAGCAGAGGGAACTTCGCCTGTCTGCATCTCACTATTCATGCCTGTTGACGTGTTTACATTGATTTATAATGTTGTGGATGATGAAAGCAAATGAGACAGCAAGCTGGACAACACACAAACTTTAATCACCTTCCAACATAAAGTACAGAAAAAAACTCTCTCCGTTGAGTGCCTGAGTGAACTCTTTTATACACTTCTATTCCCACCTCTGGCACACAGGGTAAACACAATAGCATTCAGACATGAAAGACATGTACACACATTAACATTACATTGACTCACACATCACAGAGCAGGTCTTGCTACCATACATTCGCACCCCTGCATTCTCAGGTGTAAACCTGGCGCTGCGGGGGGTGAAAGGCACATCTTTGTCTGTATTGCTCCTCTCACCTTTCTCCATTAGCATACCTAACTATCTTCTCCCCCACCAACCCCGTTGTCCTGGGTGGAGTGCCATGTGTATTGTGTCCACCACACAGCATCCCCCCCCCCACAAAAAAAAAAAAAAAACACACCCAGAAGGAGCTCTAACCCTTCGGTGCCCGTAACGGCTGTAACATGGAGTCGCCGGACCGGTTGAAGCGTCTTGCTGTTGAGGTGGGCAGGAGACAAACTTGGCCTCTGGCGTGCAGTCCTGTGGAGGGGGAAAGGGTGGGGAGGGGAAAGACCTAGTCTGCTGCCAACAGCTCTCTGCAGGTGGAACACCATCTTGCGGAGCCGCTGTAGGTGGGCGTCCGCGCCGGGGAGCTTGAGCCAACACCACCTGCTCATCTGCCAACACATAAGTGGGCTTAAGCCTGTCAATGCAGACAGTTTCCTTACGCCCCCCAAAGTCTAAGACAAAATGCTTTTCTATGGTTTCCAGCACTCTGACCGGTCCATCATACGGTGGGCGCAGTGGGGTTCTGTGTGCGTTGTGCCTGACAAAAACAAACTTGGCTGTCTGTAAGCAATTTGGGATGAAGGTGTGGGGAAAACAATGGTGCGCTGAGCCCGGCACATTGGCCGGCCCTGTACCATGAAAAAATTGCGTGGGCAGGTCGGTCCCGGGTGCAGGATTTTCCGGTAAAAATTCCCCGAGGATCCACAGCAGCTAAGAAAAAACAAGTTCTGCCAGGGAGGCTGCCAGATCCTCCTTAGGCATGGGACGCAACCCTAACAGGACCCAGGGCAGGTGGTCGACCCAATTTGCATCCGTGAGTAAAGCTCTGAGCACTGCTTTAAGCGACCTATGAAAACGTTCGCATAACCCGTTAGCCTGGAGGTTGTACGCGGTGGTGGGGTGGATTTTGACCCCCAGGCTCTGGGCCAATGCGGACTAGAGTTCAAAAACAAATTGCGGACCCCTGTCGGAAGTGATGTCCGACGGGGATCCGAACCGTGCAACCCAAGCTGACAAAAAAGTGCAAGCCACTTCCACGAACATGGTGCAAGACAGCGGAACCACTTCAGGCCAATGCGTGGTGCAGTCCACGACTGTCAAAAGGTGCGTGAAACCTTGTGATGGCGGGAAGGGGCCCACCAAATCCACATGGACGTGGTCAAACCTCCTGGCCGGAATTTGGAACTGCTCGACGGGGGCTTTGGTGTGCTTGTGCACTTTGGCCCACTGGCACACGATGCACGCTGCAGCCCACTCATTCACATCCCTGTGTAAGTGCGGCCAGACAAATTTTGCCCCCACCAGTTTAACCGAGGCGCGCATGCCAGGGTGTGAAAGGGAGTGGACTGACTCAAAAATGCGGCAGCGCCAAGAGCTTGGAACCACTGGGCGTGGGCGACCGGTGGAGACGTCACAGAGCAAGGGGGACACCCTTCTTGCACCACCCTGCTCTCCAGTTTTAACCCAGTAGGCGCGGACTGGAGTGTGCAAATGTCCGCGTCCCCAGTTTGCTCCGCGGCCATGGCGGGGAAATCTATGCCCATGTAGACCGGGGAGACTAACATGTGCGACAGGCAGTCGGCAACATGAAGCTTACCGGCTATGTGCTGGATGTCGGTTGTAAATTCCGAGATCGCAGCCAAATGTCATTGCTGCGGAGCAGACCACGGTTCCGAGACTTTGGATATTGCGTACGTTAGCGGCTTATGATCAACGAACGTGGTGAACTTGTGTCCTTCCAGCCAAAACTGGAAGTGGCGTGTCGCCAGGTGTAGGACCAACAACTCTGTCAAACGTACTGTATTTGCATTCATTGTTGCGCAAAGTACGGCTAAAAAATGCGAGTGGCTGCCACGCACCGGAAACATACTGCTCCACCACTGCCCCTATGGCAACGTCAGACGTGTCAGTGGTGAGTGCTATTCGCGCTGATGGGGCAGGGTGGGCTAGCAAAGCGGCATTAGCGAGTGCTGTTTTGGCATTTGCGAAAGCCTGGACTTGCTCGGGGGTCCAGTCGATGTTTTCCACAGGCTTCTTTTTTTTTTTTTGAGTGCGGCATACAACAGTTGCAGCAGCTGGACTGCTCGGGTGAGGAAACGGTTATAAAAGTTGGCCATGCCCAAAAATTCCTGCAGGACCTTCACGGTCTGTGGACGTGGAAAATCTGACACGGCACGCACCTTATCAGGCAGCAGAATTGCACTCTCCGACGAAATGCAGTGACTCAAAAAAATCAATCACTGGCACACTGAACTGGCACTTCACCAGGTTAACGATAAGCCGGTGCGCTTCCAACCTCTGGAAAAGTAGTTTGAGATGGGTGAGGTCCTCCTCCTCGGACGCACTAGCCACCAGAATGTTGTCTAAGTAGACAAAAACGAAAGGCAGGTCACGGAGCACCACATCCATCATTCTTTGGAATGTTTGTGCCACGCCCTTTAACCCGAACGACATGCGTAAAAACTCAAAAAGGCCAAAAGGAGTTCTTACTGCTGTTTTGGGAACGTCCTCTGTGCGCACCAGGACCTGGTCGTAACCGCGGACCAAATCCACTTTCGAAAAAACACACGTCCCAGCCAGATGCACAGAAAAATCCTGGATGTGCGGGATGGGATACCTTTCATGTTCCGTGGCATTGTTCAAGCGCTGGAAATCGCCACACGGTCGCCACGACCCATTGGCCTTGGGCACTATGTGTAGCAGGGATGCCCACGGGCTGTTGGAGCGCCTAATGATGCCCAGTTGCTCTAAGTTAGCAAACTCCTCGCGCACGTTGGCCAGCTTAACCATGTCCAGGCACCGAGGGCGCGCGAATACCAGCAGGCCTTTTGTGCTTGTGAAATGTTTGACCCCGTATTTGGGTAACTGTAGCCGAAAAAGTCGAGACTGTGAGTGCTGGGAACTGTGAAGGTAAATGCTGGTACTTACCACCTGGAGCTATAACGTTAGCCAGTGTTGTTGGCCCAACTCCCCGAGCTGTGCAGGGCAAGGAAGAAAATGAGACCATCCACTGAACGTCTGTTGGCAACATCGACTAACAACCCATAAGCACATAAAAATCTGCGCCTAAAATGGGGGCAGAATATGCAGCTTCCACAAAGTCCCACTGGTAATTGTGTCCATGTAAGCATACAGTCAGCATCTGTTCACCAAACGTCCTGATGGTGGATCCGTTGGCGGCCATGAGCTCGGGACCGCTGCCTCCTGCCAACCTGTCTGCGCTGACCGGCAGGATTAGGCTCTTCTGGGAGCCAGAATCCACCAAGAAACGTCTCCCCGAATGTGTGTCCGTGATAAAAAGCAGCTTGTTCCTGTCACCAGTGATCACAGCTGCTACTGACTGCTAGGCGTGCCATTTTCCGGCTTCTTGAATCGGCACTGTGGCAAACAGTGTTCCTGCGTCTTTTGGCATCCGTCCCAGCCACTACCAACGGCTCCTCAACCTCGCTGTCCTTCATGGATGCTGGTGCCACTGCATATACACTGAGAGCTTTGGTTGCCAGGATGATGTGGTCCGCTTCCTGCGCCAGGGCGCAGTTGTCCTTGGTCACATGTAACGCAGGCTTTTAAAATTGCTGTAATTAAACCCTTGCTTAAAAAGCCAACGTTCAATCCAGGAGTTTTAGCTAACTATCGACCAATCTCTAATCTGCCTTTCATTTCAAAAATCTTAGAGTTGTTACTACGCAATTATTTAACCACTTACAGGGAAATAGTTTGTTTGAAGAGTTCCAATCTGGGTTCAGAATTCATCATAGTACTAAAACAGCCTTAGTGAAGGTCACTAATGACCTTCTTATCGCATCTGATAATGGACTCGTTTCTGTACTTGTCCTTTTAGATCTTAATGCAGCCTTTGATACTATCGATCATGATATTCTACTTGATAGATTAGAACATTTTGTTGGACTAAATGGTACTTCACTGCAGTGGTTTAGATCTTGTTTGTCCGACAGACTTCAGTTTGTTCATACCAATAATGAGTTTTCTTCCAACTCTAAGCTCAGTCATGGAGTTCCACAGGCATCTGTGTTAGGCCCTACTCTTTTTATTTTATATATGCTTCCTTTAGGTAACATCATTAGAAAGCACTGTATACATTTTCATTGTTACGCAGATGACACACAATTATATCTGTCAATGAAGCCCGATGATTGTAATCAGTTAGCCAAGTTAGATGCCTGTCTTAAGGAAATCAAAGCTTGGATGACTTGTAATTTTCTGCTATTAAACCCAGATAAGACTGAAGTCATCCTTGTTGGTCAAAAAAAAACCTTAGAAAAACCTTTCCAAATCAAACTCTTAATTTGGATGCAGCTACTCTTACTCTGAATAGTTCTGTGAGGAACCTTGGAGTTATTTTTGATCAAGATTTGTTTTTTTAATTCACATAGTAAATTTGTTTCTAAGACTGCCTTCTATCATTTGCGTAATATTGCCAAGATTAGGAGCATCTTGTCTCTGAGTGATGCTGAGAAATTGATCCAAGCTTTTGTCAGCTCTAGATTAGAGTATTGTAACAAGTTATAATCAGGTTGTCCTAAAATATCTTTAAAAAGTCTTCAGTTGATCCAAAATGCTGCAGCAAGAGTTTTAACAGGTACTAGAGAGAGAGATCACATCTCTCTGGTTCTGGCCTCCCTTCATTGGCTTCCCATAGAGTTTAGAATTAAGTTTAAAATCCTTCTTCTCACTTACAAAGCTCTTAATAATCAGGCCCCCTCTCATATAAAAGATCTGATATTACCCTATCATCCCAACAGAGCACTACGTTCCCAAAATGCAGGATTACTTGTAATACCTAGAATCTGCAAAAGTACAATGGGAGGCAGAGCCTTCTGCAATCAAGCTCCCTTCCTGTGGAACCAGTTACCAATTTGGGTTTGGGAGTCAGACTTGATCTCTGTTTTTAAGAATAGGGTAAAAACCTTCCTCTTCAATATAGCCTATGATTAGGGAATGATCCTGTGTCTTTTAACCCTCCCTTTGTTTTGCTGTTAATAGATTTACACTGCCAGGTGACCTCCAATAATGTACTTGGCTTCTCTCTGTTAATGTTTGTTCCCTACATGTCTGTTCTTTTCATCTTCTTTATCCCCTCACCCCCCAGCCAGTCGCAGCAGATGACTGCCCCTCCCTGAGCCTGGTACTGCTAGAGTTTTCTTCCTGTTAAAAGGGAGTTTTCCCTCTCCACCGTCGCCTAGTGCTTGCTCACAGCCTGATTGCTGGGGTCTTTCTGCAATTATGGGGTTTCCCCTACATTTGAAAGTGCTGTTGTTGTGATATGGCGCTATATAAATAAAGCTGAATTGAACTGAACTGAATTGAATTACCAGCAGTGGCGAGTTGGCCAGGATCGCCCTCGCTGTAGCAGGTAGGTTCCTGAGGAAAAGGTGGGCAAACAGGAAGGATTGGTCATTCTTCCCCATCAACGCTAACATACTCTCCATCAGCTCCACAGCTGATCTGTCACCAAACTCTGAGCGTGTTAAGAGTCTCTCTGCCCTCTCACTGTCCGACAGGGTATAACGCTGGAGTAGCATCTGCTTGAGCGCTTCATATTTTCCTTGGGCCGGTGGCTCCTGGAGCAGGCTCGTTACCTGCTGCATGGCACACGCATCCAGCGCAGTGACCACATAGTAATATTTAGTGTTGTCCGTTGTGATCCCGCGGAGTGCGAACTGGGCTTTGACATGTAGGAACCATGTGGCCAGACTGTGAAGCCAGAAGTCTGGGAGCTTGACTGTGACAGCACATTCCGTGCTGGTGTTCTCCCTCTGGGTTGTCTCCGGGGCGGTGCTCGGCTCGTTCTCCATCGCACATCTTAGGATCACCAATGTGGAAGATGAAAGCAGACGAGAGCGAGCTGGACAACACACAAACTTGAATCACCTTCCAACATAAAGTACAGAAAAAACTCTCTCCCTGAGTGCCTGAGCAAACTCTTTTATACACTTCTATTCCCGCCTCCGGCACACAGGGTAAACACATTAGCATCGCTGGTGTTCTCCCTCTGGGTCACGCTGTCCAGGATGTGGAAATGGCGCGCTAGCAACTCGACCACGTCCTCATACGAGTTGGAAGCCCCGAGTGTACGCAGGATACACTGACCCTCAAGCCCCGAATTATGCACCAGGAGTGTGCGTGCCATCAGTTTGTCCAGCTCACCCAGGTTGAGCGCGATGACATAATTTTGAAAGGCCGCAAACCGTCTCGGCCAGGGCACAGGCGGCTCACCCAGGAGCTCCAGGACGGGCCGAAGCGGTGAAATACACTCCTCCATGGTTTATCCTTGTCGCCAAAATGTTATGTCTGAAATTACCTTTGTAATGACGAGGCCAGGTAAACAGTTGAACTCAGCTTTATTATGGGTTGGTCACACAATACAGCCACCATGCAGGGGCATCAGCAAAGAGGCCATAAAATGGATCCCTGGTATTTATAGGGCAGTGCAGTGATGGAAGAGGAAGTGGCCGCCACTACACCACACTTCATAATAAAAGTCACAATAATACAACATCACAGGTATGAGCTGATCGGGTATGAGCAGGCATCAGTTTCTGGTTATGTGTGGGTGTTCACGTAAATCAAATCGTCATTTTTGGGGGGAGTACATGGAAATGCCAAAACTATCGTATATTTGGCCTTTTTTAAAAGTATTGAATGTAAACTGTATAGGCCCTAAAACCATTGTATAAATATAATAGTTATTGTATATCTGGCAACACTGGTACATGCATTCACCCTTTTGGGCTGCATGCGCTCGGTCAGCATTCGTCCCCTGCGTAGGACTTGCACACTGCATTCACTCACGTATCAATGCATTTTTGCCACCATGAATTGAGCTTTAGTGATGATGATGACTTGTAACTTTATTTGTCAAAATTGATGTTGTGTGGACTTCCGGTCTGGACGCCATGGCGACTGCAGCTTAACACTGAAGTTCTCAGACCCAATCCAGGATAACACATTGAAAATCAAACTTAACGGATTTTTGGAGGAGTGAAAATCAAAAGACAAAATCATCATGTCTAAAGGAAAACAGAAGAAACTGAAATTCTCCAGGCCAGGACACGTATCGGCCGGAGAATCCGAACTGGAAGATCTCCGTTCAGAAGACGAGGAACTGGTGATAGCTAACAAAAGGGTTAGCCTGAAATCACTATTTGAGGAGCTACGACGATTTCGCCGAGATGTTACGGCCGAATTTCGGGAATTCAGAGAAGAATTGAAAAGGACAAACAGCAGAGTGGACCAGGCCGAGAACCGAATCTTGGAAACAAAGGATCGAATAAAAGTGCTCGAAGATTCTGTGCTAGACCTACGCAAAAGACAAGCAGCTATAGAGGCTAAGCTAACCGACCAAGAAGGAAAACAAAGAAGAGACAACATAAGAATTCATGGTCTGATAGAAGGAACCGAAAATGGTTTTAACTCAATGGCAGAATGCGTGGAATCCTTACTAAGAGAGAAATTGGATATTCCACAAACCACCGACTTGAAGATAGAAAAGGCACATCGTTCATTAGCCGCTAGGCCGGCGGCGGAAGCGCCCCCACGTTCGGTGTTGGTAAGATTTTCCAATTTCAAAATAAAACAAGAGGTTGTAAGACTGGCCTGGCAGAAAAAAGGATTTATGCACCAGGAGAGAAAAGTCTACGTGGAACACGATTACGCCCCGGAGGTCCTTAAAAAGCGCAGGGAATACAATGACGCGAAAAAGGTGTTAAGAGAGAAGAAATTGCGCTTTCAGACACCATTTCCTGCGAAGTTAAGGGTCTTCTACGGCGATGAAACGTGTCTCTATAATTCGGCGGAAGAAGCAACAGCTGACATGGCGAAAAGAGGCCTCCCGGTAACGGTATTTAAACCCGCAGCAGACCCGAGTGAGAAGATCAAAACGCAAACATGGACAACACAAAGACCTTCAAAATCCACGGACCAGCAGCGGGAAACCCAGCACCAGAGCGTCACGGATAAACTATCCGTTTTCAGGTTGGAATAGCGACCTTTTTTTTTTTTTTTTTTTTTTTCTCTTGAATCAATCCGCACATCCAACCCCCCTCATACAAGGTAACAAACATTAAAGGAGATGCATATTCAGCATGTGGTAAAACATTTCATGGAACAATCATATTATTTGAAACAAATAAGTCTTTGTAATAAAAAAAAAAAAAACTTGTTAAAATAGAAATGTGACAATAATCCATATGTTCTCCTCATACTAACAAATACTGTTTTTGCGTGAATGTTTGATGTGATGGGGGTGGGAGGGTGCACACAATTTCACAGGGTTTAGGCATAAAAGGAAAAAAAAAAAAAAAAAAATCATTACAAGTTTGGATTGGGTTCTGAAACTCACGTTAAAAGCATGGGACTACTTTCAGTGGTAAGAGAGGGCCCTCAACACGTAACAGAGTTTGAGGAATTTCCCTCAGGGCCTTCACTCCATCAAGGCTCTTCCAGGGTCTTTAAAAAGACCTCAGCTCAGGAAGTTCTTATGACAGCTTTTTGTTTTAAAGTTTTTTACACTATGTGCTTAATGTTTTTCTTGTTTTTAATGTTCTTTCAGTTTCTGAGTAGCACAAAAGAGGGCCACCACACAGTTATGCTAAACAAAACAACACAATGGAGAAACAGGGTGTAACCAAAATAATTTCATATAATGTAAAAGGAATCCTGAATCCAGTTAAAAGATCCAAGATTCTAGGCAAAATGAAAAAAGACAAAGCAAGAATAATACTTTTACAAGAAACCCACCTAACAGACGTGGAACACAATAAACTCAGTAGACAAGGGTTTAAAATGATCTCTTCATCTTCATATAAATCAGGGAGGAGGAGGGGAGTAGCGACATTGATATCAACCAAAATTACATTTGAAAAAAAATCAGAACACAAAGATAAAGAAGGGAGATACAGTTTGGTAACTGGGCGGCTAGAGGGAGAAGATATCACCCTGCTGAATGTGTATGCTCCCCCAGGGGCTAACTGGAAATTTTATAAAAATGTATTCGACCTAATGATAACTAAAGCTCAAGGTTTAGTGATATGTGGTGGGGACTTCAATCTTAGACTGAATCCATACTGGGATGCTTCTGGTAATTCCCCACATCAAAATAACACCCAAAACAGGAAGACTCGGATGCTACTAAAAGAATTGGGAATCTGTGACGTGTGGAGGGAACTCAACCCCAGTGTAAAAGACTATACATTTTACTCAACTCCACATTCATCTTACTCAAGGATTGACTATTTTTTTATGTTTAATAGAGACATTGGAAGAGTAAAAACATGTAAAATAGGACTGATGGATCTCTCCGACCACAGTCCGATCTACATGGACTTAAATATCCAAAAATACACAAATAATACATTTTCTTGGAGGTTAAATTCAAATGTCCTGAAAGGACCATTGAAAGATGAATTGGAATCAGATATTCTCAGATATTTGGAAGATAACGATAATGGAGAAGTATCCCCTTTAATACTGTGGGATGCATGTAAAGCTGTAATAAGAGGAAAGATTATTGCAAAACTGGCAACCCAAAAGAAACTAAGACAAGAAAAACTATCCACATTAGAGTCAGAACTTAGGAACCTAGAAAAAGAACACAAAGGCAACACTCATTCTACTGACTCGCTCAAGATTAAGGAAATTAAAAACCAAATAAATGAGATCTACACAATAGAAATCCAGAAGAAACTTACATTTCTGAAACAAAAATACTATGAAGCAGGCAGTAAATCGGCAAAATTGCTAGCCTATAAATTGAGGAAACATCAAACAGAAAGAGCAATCTACAAAATCAGAGACCCAGTATCAAAGGAAATAAAATTCAGAATTCAGGATATTCTTAAAAACTTTGAGAATTACTATAAGAACTTATACTCCCACAAAAAACATAAAAACGCATCCGAGGCATTCCTAAACACATTAAACCTTCCCCAACTTACGGAGTCACAAAATAAAACACTACTGTCAGAAATACATCCTAAAGAATTGGAAAAAGCAATTATGAAACTTAAAGCTAACAAATCCCCAGGAGCTGATGGCTATACAGCAGAGTGGTACAAAACCTTTAAACAGCAACTATCTCCTCTCCTCCTGAAAACATTTAATTATGTCCTCCACACAGGGGAAATCCCCCCCCTCCTGGAGAGAAGGGGTCATTGCAGTTATACCTAAACCTGAAAAGGATAAACTAGAGTGCTCCAACTACAGACCAATCAGTGTACTAAATCAGGACTATAAGCTTTTTACCATTATCCTTGCCAAAAGGTTAGAAAATATACTGACAGACCTAATTCATTTAGACCAAACAGGTTTTATAAGACAAAGACAGACACAAGACAACATTCGACGCACTTTACACATAATTCATCATATAAAAAAATATAACTTAAATGCAGTCATATTGGGATTAGATGCTGAAAAAGCATTCGATTCGGTTGACTGGTCTTTTCTATATAGAATCTTATCCAGTTTCAATTTTCATAACAACTTCATTAGAACTATACAGGCATTATATAAAAAACCAACAGCTAAAATAAGGATTAACGGTAATTTATCATCATCTTTTGAACTGGAAAGAGGATGTCGTCAGGGCTGCCCCCTGTCTCCACTGCTCTTTGCAATCTTCATAGAACCTCTGAGCCAATGGATAAGACAAAACCAAAAAATTCAAGGTATTACACTTGGTCAGAAGGAACATAAAATAGCACTCTTTGCTGATGACATTTTAATATACCTAGGGCAGCCAGACACTTCTTTACCAGAACTAACCTCAGTTTTTTCAGAGTATGGAGATTTATCGGGGTACAAATTAAATATGCATAAAACCCAAGTTTTAACATTCAACTATGACCCAAATCATTATTCACTAAGCAAACTCAAAACTAACTGGGAGTCGGAATCTATGAAATATCTGGGGGTCAATATCCCGAAACAACTCAACAAAATTATATCACTAAACTATGATCCACTGGTGACAAAAATAAAATCTGACCTAGCAAGATGGAATATGATACCATTCTTGGGTACTGCACAAAGAATTGAAGCAGTCAAAATGAATATACTTCCACGTCTTCTATACCTTTTCCAAACAATACCGGTAGAACCTCCCAAAAAAACATGGCAGGAGCTGGACAGAAGGATCTCAAGATTCATATGGCAGGGCAAGAGACCTAGAATCAGATATAGAACCCTACAGCTAAACAAAGACAAAGGTGGGCTCGCGCTGCCAAATATCAGGGACTACTTTAAAGCCGCACAAATTAAAACTTTAGTAGAGATATGTAACCCAGTCTACACTGCACAATGGAAGGAGATCGAATGCCAAATAACAAGTGACATCCCCCTACAGGCGATAATAGGGAACAATGTCTTACCTAAGCTTTTGAATAACACTAACCCGTGGATAGAGACCCCGCTAAAAATTTGGTTTAAGATAGTCAGAGAGAATCAAACTAAAGAGCCCTATCGACTTCTGCAATGGATCGCCTATGATCAGGACTTTACTCCTAATAAAACAGACACCAGATTTAAAAAGTGGAAGGAGAAAGGGCTGATAAAATATTACGTTTTTTTTAAAGGGCAAATCTTAAGAAGTTTTGAAGATTTGAAAAAACAAGGCCTAATAAATCAAGACCTTTACAGGTTCTTCCAGCTTAGACACCACATAAACAATATACTTAAAAAGGAGGATTTGGAAAGGGCCCAGTCAGGTGTTCTGAAGGTCTTCTTAATGGCATATAAAGGGATCCCAGGGATCAGATACATTTCTAAAATATACCAAGGTCTTCAAGACTTAAAAGGAGACAACACATCTTATATAAAAGAGAGATGGGAAAAAGAGGGGAATTTCACTTTACAACTGGAAATATGGGAAAAGCTAAATAAACAGCAATGGAAAAGTACCTCATCCCTGCAGTGAGAGAATTTGGATGGAAAAACTTGGCAAGATTTTTCAGAACACCTGCACAAAACAAATTTACCCATAAGGGATTGAACTGTTGGCGCTTGTGTGGTGAAAAGACTGCAAATCATTTTCATGTGTTTTGGTCATGCCCAGTTATCCACCAATATTGGACCAAGGTACAGACAATATTGGGGAAAATATTCAAAATTACAGTTCCCTTTTCTTTTGTAACTTTGTATTTGGGTTTACTACCGGACTCACTGGAAAGACGAGGAGAAAAATACTTATTCAATGTTTTAATATTGGCAAGCAAAAAAGCTCTAACTAAAAAATGGATGTTGAAGGACTGTCCTACACCTGAAGATTGGACTAACGTGATCCAAGACATTTACTCGATGGAAAAGTTGACATTCGCACTGAGACAGGACATGGATGGGTTCATGAACTTTTGGCAACCCTGGACCGCATATGTGTCTTCCATTAGATCTAATCTTTGACAAATACCATTTCAATAATGGTTCTGCTCTTTGTTCCAACACTACTCAGATGCTCTTTTATCTTTATTTACTTACTTTTTCTTTTTGTTTGTTTTTTACTGGTTTGTTTGGTTTTTTTTTATTTGTTTCTTGTTTTTTTTTCTCTTTAATTTCACTTTTTCTTTCACTTTAAAAAAAAAAAAAGGGGTGTTGTAAGAATTAATCTTCCAATGTTGTCAGATATCAGAAAATAAGGGAACATGTGATGAAAATGTAAACACTGCATTGCTGTAACAACCTGTATACCCTTTACAAAAACTTAAATAAAAAAAAAAAAAAAAATTGATGTTGTGTACATTTGCAGTTTTTCCTCAAATTTTTGACTTTTCCTTTGTGACTGCTGTAGTAAATTTGACTTCATTCATTCATTCATCTTCTTCCGCTTAGTCCTTTTCGGGTCACGGGGGGGCTGGAGCCTATCCCAGCATCTTTTTTGGGCGAGAGGCAGGGTACACCCTGGACAGATCACCAGTCCGTTGCAGGGCCAACACAGAGAGGCAGACAACCATTCACTCTCACAGTCATACCTATGGACAATTTAGAATCCCCAGTTTGATGCCAATTAACCTAACTTGCATGTTTTTGGCATGTGGGAGGAAACCAGAGAAATCCTGGAGTAAACCCACGCAGACACGGGGAGAACATGCAGACTCCACACAGATCACTGTTGGTCGGGGGCTGGGATGGAACCCAGGATCCCCCGGCCAAGGGTGAGTTGCTGTGCTGCCACAGTGCTAACCACTCCACCACCACGCCTCCTAGATCCACTTTTGTTTTAATGTTCAGTCTTCCTCTAATTAACTACTTTTTTCTCAAACTAAAGACTTTTCTCATAAATTTGCAACTTTTTCTTTTGTGTATTTTTTAACCTCTTGACTGTGTCTATTTCATGGACAGATCGCGCACCCCTAGTGGCACAGCGCAGCATTGTGCCTGTCAACTGACATTACATGCTAGAACACTGCAGCTGGACTGAGGATTTGTACTCATTATGCCCGTTCACAAGGTGGCAGACACGCATTGGTTGACACGGAATACACCAAAGAGAAGAAATACTTCCTTCTTCTTGTACTGTGGGATTAGACCAAAACAAATATGGCCACTACTGATCGCTACGCAGAGGAAAATCGCTCCACTTCTGTGCAGTTTTATAAGATAAATAGCACCAGAATAAAAGCGAAATTAAGGTGAAATAATCAATAACAGTTTGTGGATGTAGGAGAGAAAACTAAAATGACCAGGAGAGGACAAAATAACAACCAGAATGCGGCAAAAAGATGCCAGTAAGTGACGAATGTCTTTGTATGCAAATTAGATGCGTAAATTTACTCCTACCTGAAACTTTGGGTCATATTCTACATCTTTTTAATTGGCAGTAAGCCATTATCTCTTACCACTTTCAAGTTATAGCCTTAGAAAGTTGTGACATGTGATCTGAATATTTTCTTGAAAAAAATCTTTACCACTGTTGACCACTAGGGGTTATATTGCAGTTTGGTGACATACACAGTCAGAAGGTTTTTCTTTTAAGTTAATTTGTTCCCTTTTTTGTAAATTTGCAAAAGAATAAAACAACTCGCGTTAGGAGAGCTGTGTTTACCATTGGATATTAAAACTACGTAAAGAGGTGACTTTTTCAAAAGTGTAACTTACCTTAGGTGGCATTGCCCCTGGTGCACATTCTATGTGGGCCTGTGGTTCCTCCAGCCTCCATGGGGCCACATCTACTGTAGAGTTACAGTAACTAAACTCCTACAATGACACGAGAACCACGTCAAAGGGTAAAAAAGAAAAATCATTATGTTTGTTGTGTTTTGACTTAATTATGTTTGTGGTGTTTACCACGTTATTATCGAAGGCACAAAGTTCACTGAGCTCGCTGTGTTCGGCCTTGGCACAGGTTGTCTTCTTCATATCAAAAGTCATCTTATACCTGAAACCTGCCACCACCTACAGCAATTAATAAAGCACTATGTAAGAAAAAGCAACAGTTTCGTTACCCCTCCAATTTCCTTTCCCTTCATATGTCCTTCTCTACCTGTCTGGTGGCCTTGCCAACGTCATGCAGGGAGAACAGATGGGTAGAGTCAGATATGGAGTTAAACTTGGAGATGGAAGCAGAAAGGGGAGCCTTGAGGTCCTCTGAGTCCTTACTGATCTCGATAGGGCAGCCCAGACAGTGAGCTTTCTCTTCAAACAAGTCATCCTCTGAAGAAAAGAGTGATTGTTAAAAATTAAAGTAGAACTGAACTCACCTTTTTGCCAAAAAAAGTAGAATAGCAGATTAATTCCTTATTACTTATTGTATTTTTCAACACATAAAAGAAATTTTTAGGCCGTGCGATGGCCAAGCTATAAGCCGATAAACTTTTGCCTCTGGCTGGCAGTGCCAAACAAACCGGAAGTAGTGCAGACGACGCTGCATGACGTCACGAGTGTGACCCTTATCAAAACAACAATGGCAGATGATAGCAGTTCCAGCAGTCAAGAACACTAGAGTTTTCAGAGTGAAGAGGCATTCAGGATCGGTGACAAGACAGAGGAGGATGCAGGAGTGTCAAGTGAACAGGAAGAGAGCGAGGGAGGCATCGAACTGTACAGATTAGAGCCAGAATTTTCGGGGGATTCCGGCACCGACTCAGACCGCAGCAGTGATGGGGAGGAGAGTCGCTTATTGAATACAGAATGGTGAGTCTTTACTTTGGCATGTTTGGGGTGTCAGGATAAGGAAAATTAACAATAAAAAAGAAAGGGGAAAAAAAACCCATCAGCATTTTTCCAACTTATTACAGTGATCCCTCACTTATCGCGTTTAATGGGGACCAGAACCGACCGCGAAAAGTAAAAAACCGCGAAGTAGCGTCACCCCCCCCCCCAAGGGCGTCACAAGCACTATTTTGCACAAAAAGGCACAAGAGAACAGCGAAAAGTGCCACTAAGCAACACGAGCGATAAAGAACAATGAATGCGGTCTTCCTTCGCTGGGTATAGGCGCTCGGCAGGGAGCGAAGCTGGGTAAAACGTCTCGGCCAATCAGCTTGCGAGGTAAAACGTCTCGGCCAATCAGCTTGCGAGATTCCCGAGCGGTGAAGAGGTGGGCGGAGAGGAGCAGTGGTCAGAGAGGTAGATTTTGAGTTGTGCGGGCTCTCCGTGTTGATACCTGATGTTCTAATGTAGAAGGCAGGGAGACTACATTCACACGGAGGGAATTATGAAGTACTGTTGTAACGGTACCCTTGCCAAACACTGTAAAAAAAAAAAAAAAAAAAAGTGTCCATACATTTGTGTTTTGTGCACACTACTACTGAAAAGCAAAGATTTTTCGTAATGATAGTCCAGCATAGTGGGGACAAACTCTGCTGTCTCCCTCATTAAAACAGCAGTCCAGTGACCTTTTCCTTGGTTCTAAAACAGAATCGGCCTGATCAACTTTATGGGAATAAAATGGCACAATGATCTGAAATTTAAAGAACTGGTGTCATCGTGTGTGACTGAACTGAAAAACTGTCAGTCATGATGCTGGTAAATGGGATAACTGATGTTTAGGTTGTCTCGTCTAATTAAAATGGTGCTATGCAAATTTACTCACGTGGGGGAAATTTAAATGATCCTTAGCTTCATTGTTAAAGAAAAAATGCTGATGGAAAAATCACTGAATAGTTTACTGTACGCCTCCGTTCCTCTGATCAGGCACACAGACTAAAGTCTAGACTGTGCCACTGCCTTTTATGGTCTTGTAAGTCAATACTGTGCTTCCAAACAGTGTTGATATATTACACAATCAGCCCCCTTTGTTTCCTCTGCACCCACAGTACATTTACCTCAGTGACTCACTGTTTTCCTAATGAATAATAGCTTCACCTCTGAGATATAAAGTCATGGCAGACCTTGACCGAGTCTTGCTTCATCCACTTCATTAAATGGGATGAGTCTCAATGGCAAAGTCCAAACAGAAGCTGGTGGTTTTGTCTCAAATGAGATCCCAGGATGAAACAGTTTAAAAATAATCCTGCTCAGTGGAAGCATTTTTTTTTTATCTTGGATTTTGATTGTGCCAGCTAAATCACAAAGATTTTCACTCTCTTCTGCAGCGAGCCATAGTGAACAAAAGACTGTCTTCCAATCAAATTGGGTATTATTTCTAAGAGTTGTTTTAGTTGAGTTATAACCTGATGACACCCGTTTGCTCCTTCACTCACCGAGCTGGCAGCCCACGTGTTTAACATCAGTTTCTGTGTCCGACACGTGCACCGTGGCGTTGCATGAAAAGGGCCTCTGGAGGAAAGACAGGACAGAAATTCCAGAATTAACTTTACATGGATGGCTTTACCACCTTTATTATCAAAGGAACATTATTTAACCAAAAAAAAATATGTGGGGCTGCAAAATATGTCTAAATATTAGTTCCACTGGAAATATTTAAAGGAAGGAGCCACTAGTTCCACTGGAGGGAAAAATCTGACCAGTTTACATGAGACTGCTAGCCTTTTGTCTTCTCTACCAACTAGTCCTTATTTCACAATAGATGGGAAACGGAACTAACCAGATCCAACAAGATGAACTTCTTTGGATTGTTTACAAGAAATAACATTAATAAAATTCAACTTTACATTTTTCCTGTAAATGCATCACTTTCTCATTAGTTTGACCCGTTATTCTAATAAAATTTCAGGTTAAATTTTTGTGACTTTTTTCTTAGATAAAAAGATTAAAAAGGGGGCATTTTTAAAGATTATTTTCACATATTTTTATTCTCATAAAAATACAAGTTAAATCTCAGAAGTAATTTTTTTCCCCTGGCAATATTTAATCTGGCAAAATTTACTGTACTTCTTAAATTTGAAAATTTCTGGTGTGTGTGTGTTGACAATTTGATTGCTTAAACTTACCAGTTTGTGGGATGTTTTGCTGTAAATTACAGGTTTGTTATGATGATTTAGACGTTTTCCCCTTGTCACTATGTAAGTTTTTACAACTATTTTTACTTATTAAAATTGTTACTTTTTAATTTGTAATTTCTGTCCGTCAGTCACAGGATATGGACAAAAAGGGCCACCTGCGGCTCCGGGGCCACAGGTTTCAGACCACTGGTACAGGGGACAGCTGTATGCATGACCCTAATCAGCAGGCCCCTCCCTCAGTTTTGCTCACCGCACCTTTCTTTTAGAAGGTAAATAGTCGCACTCGGTCCAGGGTTTGGCGCTGTCTGCTGCACAGTTGCTACTCCTGGTGGTGAAGTGCAGCAAGTAGGCGGGGTCTGAGCCGTCCTCCGACTGCAAACACAAGCACATGCAGTCAGCGCGCATCAGGGGTCAGGGGGTCACGGCAGGTTTTCCTGGAATTCAGTGGAAATTCTTCCTGCAGGTTTTGACTCAGTAAGTTACTCAAACAGTTTGATCAAAAGTACTTGAGCAAAAGAATAGTTTTTGTTTAAAAAAAAGTACTCGAGTAAAAAGTATCCTGCAATAAAACCACTCACAACAGTGCAGTTATGTGAAAGTTACTTGAGTACATGTACTTGAGTAAACACCAGTTACTACCCAGCTCTGCTCAAAAGTTAGACACAGTGGGAACTGGTAAGTACCGAGATACTTTTGATATGTCAAAATAAAACACCAAGTTGCTGTTTTTGCAATGACAAAAAACAGGCTGGGTGAATGTGTGGAAAGTCCCTGCACCTTGGTGGCTTTCTCTATCTGAAAGAGCGCGATCTTGTGTTGTGTGCTCAGACGCTTGTTGAAATGGTCCACGGCCTTGTGGACGGCGTTTTCAACCAGAGGGTCATCGCAGAAGAGCTCGTTCATCACTACCTGGATGACAAAGAAAGAAGGGTGGGGGAAAAAAATCACTGACACTCAAAATCTGAAAGGCTTAATTGGCTGTTGTGAACTGGTTCACTGATTTCTTTTCAGTCCTTTTTTTTTTTTTAAATTAAATACATCTCCCTCACACACTTCAGAGATTAAAAATGTC
This sequence comes from Pholidichthys leucotaenia, assembly GCA_020510985.1. Classification (NCBI taxonomy): domain Eukaryota; kingdom Metazoa; phylum Chordata; class Actinopteri; order Cichliformes; family Pholidichthyidae; genus Pholidichthys; species Pholidichthys leucotaenia. The sequence continues at coordinate 291,259,683 of CM035839.1, read as the reverse complement.
ATCAAGGAAAGAATCTTGAATTACCATGCAAGCATGCAACCAGCAACAGTTACTCACTTCCTTTGTCATGTACTCAATCTTTTCTGAATTTGTACATTTGTTGATAAGAAAACATTTCTCAAATTTTAGAGAAAAATATCACTGGTGTGCTAGTAGCTTTACTAAATGATTTTCAACCGGGTTGCCACAGGAAACTGCCTAATTTCACTTAAATGGTCCAAAAAAATTGCAAATAATTTGCTGTTGTGTGTCGGTGCCTGTAGTGGCTCTTCCATATCAGTGGGTGTCCGTATAAATGCAATCTTTCTTCTTCTTCTTGATGGAAAATTCACCATGGGGAGAGACGGGGTTGAATGAATGAATGAATGAATGAATTTTATTTATTTCGGATAGTACATTACAGGTTAAAAGAAACTGTATAATATAACAACAAGGTCAAATTAGACAAAGACTCCTTCTACTATACAATTCCACGTGAGTTATCCGAAATGGGTGATGGCTGAAGCCGCAGCTTATATTGCCCACCCATATTCCATCCAAGAATTCAAAGGAGAAAAAAGAGAAAACAAGACAAGAGCGATTACAATTTAAAACAAGGCTAAGACAAAATGTGACTGAGAGAAAAAGAAAACTGAGCTAGTCTAAGTTAAGCGGTTACTATTCAAAAACAAATCTAAGACATAGTGTCACAGAGAAAAAAAGAAAAAAAGAAAAACTAAGCTACAACACAACACAGGCTGGAAATGTCAATCCTTATGTGAGTTTACATGTCGTCTTGTAAATATGTTTGGAGTATTTCTTCCTTTAGTTTTTGTTTAAATTGTCCAAGCTTTGTACATGATTTTAATTCAGGTCCAAAATCGTTCCATAATCTGACTCCTTGCACTGAAATACAGTGTTGTTTGGTGGTTGTTCTCACTGTAGGCTTTTGAAATATACATGTTCCTCTGAAGTGATATCGTTTCTCCCTTGTTTGGAACAACTTTTGGATATTTGCGGGCAGTGATAGATTCTTCACTTTGAACATTATTATTGCAGTTTTAAAGTCAATCAGATCTTTCAACTTGAGAGTTTTTTGTTTAAGAAAAAGTGGGTTTGTTGGTTCCCTGTAAGCTGCTTTGTTGATTATTCTAATAGCTCTCTTTTGAAGCATAAAGAGTGGATATATGTTTGTTTTATATGTATTTCCCCATACTTCATTACAATATGTCATGTATGGGAGTATTAATGAATGGTACAAGGTGTATAGTGTGGGTTGATTCAGCAAATTTTTCACTCTGTGTAATATTGCAATTGATTTGGATACTTTACCTTTTATATAATTAATATGTGGCTTCCAACACAGTTTGTTATCAATTATTACTCCAAGGAATTTAGTTTCGGATACCCTTTCAATCTCTACACCATTTACACTGAGTTTGGGTACTGGGTAGTTGTGATGGTTGTTAAAGACTATAAATTTTGTCTTGCTTAAATTGAGCGTTAATTTGTTTGAATCAAACCACAGTTTCAGCTTTCCTAATTCCTTTCCGAGTGTATCCAGAAGTTGTTCCAAATTGTTTCCACTGCATAGCAGATTAGTGTCATCAGCAAACAATATTAAGTCCATTTTTTCTGAAACTTTACATATATCATTTATATACATATTGAATAATAATGGTCCCAAAACTGAACCCTGTGGGACTCCACAGGTGACCTTCAGTAACTCTGAGTTTTTGCTGTTAACACATGCAAACTGATATCTATTCTTTAAGTAACTACTTAACCAGGACAGTGCTACCCCTCTAATACCACAATTTTGTAGTTTCTTTAATAATAGATTGTGATCTACTGTATCAAATGCTTTTTTAAGATCCAGGAATACTCCAACTGAATACTCTTTATTTTCAATGGCTGTTGATATTTTTTCTGTAAATTCCATTAAGGCATATGCTGTTGTCCTTTTGTGTCTGAACCCATATTGCTGCTCACACAATAAATCATTCTTCAGTATGAAGTTGTCAATTCTCTCATAGAATATTTTTTCAAGTATCTTGGAAAATTGCGATAATAGTGAAATTGGTCTGTAGTTGGAGAGTTCCCCTCTGTCGCCTGTCTTGTAAATCGGAATTACTTTAGCTATTTTCATTGCATTGGGAAATATACCTGATTGGAGAGACAGGTTACAGATATACGTCAGTGGTTTCACTATGCATTCGATAACAGTTTTGACTAGTAGCATGTCAATACCATCGCAGTCAGTAGATGTTTTACTTTTGAACGATTTAACAATTTCAATGACCTCTCTTTCGTCTGTGTTCTTTATGAAGATGGTGTCTTTTACAGCAGTGTTATTGCATATTGTATCACCTGTAGGCGCCGTAGTGGGTATTTCTCGGGCCAGTTTAGGTCCAATGTTAACAAAAAAATTATTAAATTCATCTGCAGGTGAAGCTATATTCACATTCGGAGTCGATTTATTATTTTTTGGAATATTAGTTGGGTAGCTAGTATTTCTGCTTTTATTTCCAAGGATACTGTTGATTATTGTCCATGTATTTTTAATATTGTCTTTGTTTTTTTCCAGTTCTTTACTGTAATAGTCTCTTTTACTGCATCTTATTATATATGTTAACTTATTTTTGTATGTTTTATACCGTTGCTCTGCTTCTTTTGTCCTTTTCTTTATGAAAGCTTTATATAATAAATTTTTCTTTTTACACGCCTTTTGTAGTCCTTTGGTTAACCATGGTTTGTCAGCAAATTTGTGTTTAAGCTTTTTTTTAACTAATGGGCAGTTTTTTTCATAAAGAGTGGTTACAATGTTTATAAATGTGTCATAGGCTTCATTTACATCTGATACATAGACTTCTGTCCAGTCTTGCTTCAGCAAGTCCTCTTTAAAAGAACTGATTGCGTTTGGTGATTTGTGTCTGAACGATTTTGAGATTTTTTCTGGGTTGGGCCCCGTGTGGCCATGGATAAGTGCAAAGATTGGCAAGTGGTCGCTTATATCATTTATCAATAATCCACTTTCTATTTTCTTATCGAGAACATTGACAAACAGGTTGTCAATAAGTGTAGCAGAGTGAACTGTGATTCTACTGGGATGTGTTATTGTGGGATATAGACTCATGCTGTACATAGAGTTCATGAACTCTGTAACTACATTTTGTTGATGTGGATTAAGTAGGTCAATATTGAAATCTCCACAAATTGCTACCATTTTCTTACTAGTAATATTATTGTACAGCTCGACTAATTTATCTCTGAATGTCTCAATGCAAGTTCCCGGCGTTCTGTATATGCAGCTTATGATTAGATTTTTTGTTTTGTCTAGGTCAATCTCAACAGTAACACATTCCAAAATCCCTGGTAGTGCTGAGGACATTTCATTTACAAGCTTACATCTATATAGGTCATCAATATACAGTGCAACACCACCACCCTTTTTTTGAGATCTGTTAATGTTAAACATCTGATATCCCTCTATTGCCATCAGGGGAGCCTGGTCTTCATTAAGCCAGGTTTCCGAGACTGCAATAGCTGTAAATTTTCTGTTTAGCTGTTTTAAATAGTCCTGAATCTGTGAGAAGTTTTTGTTAAGACTTCTGCTATTGAAGTGTATTATTGACAGTTTACCATCTAATTGCACTTGACTTTTGAATTGCTTTTCAGTGTAATATTCACAGTGATTATGAATATTATTGAAAAAGTGGTTATCAGGATCAATATCATTCTCCATCTCTTGTGGTTTAATCACTGGTGGTTACCATCTTGTGGTTACCATCATAATTTCTACAGCCACTTTATACTTGCCATAGAAATCCTAAAAAAAAAAAAAAAAACTGAGTTCACAACATTATCCGGAGCTGGGAAAATGTTAACGCCTCCTCCAGAAACTCCATCTTGATGGCGGCTATTGTCAGTACTAAACATGTGGTGGATGCAAACTGTCCAGGAAATCCGCCAGTCCATATGTCACCAGTAAGTAGCGGTATCATTTTCAAACTAATTTATTCTCCCGGTAGTGGCAGAATATCAATGCTGATTGGCCATCGCGACCAAGCATCAAGTGAATTCAACACTTGATGAAACAAATAAGATTAAATTGTCATTACATAGGCCATTTATTTATACAGAGAAGTTCCTTTGAGAGGCATCCTCTCTTTTTCAAGGATGCCCTGTTCAGATTCACACCAGGAGGCTGCCCAGTCCAACCACAGACTGACCTGTGGCCACTGAGCAGCTCCACTGGAGCAGTTGGGGTTAAGGGCCTTGCTCAAGGGCACCACAGTGGGGTTAAGGAGGGTGGGGCAAACACTGCTTTGTCATCTGCCCCACCCAGATCTGATCCTGCAAGTACAGGTAATGAACCAGGGACCCTCCTGACACCAGTCCAAATCCCTAACCCCTTGACGTCTGAATTTATTTCCAATTATGAAAAAAAAAAAATTCACTTGTGTTTTTGCTTTCAAGTAGATGCTAAATTAAGTTGAGAAAGTTAATTTGACTATAGCACATAAAATAGATATAATCTTAGGTATGATGCAAATTAGCGACAACAGACATCTATGGTAAAAAATGGTAAAAAAGCACCTGTTCCCATCTTAAGTATAAAGAGTCTTTTATTTATGCAACAAAGTTATTTTCAGTATTTTCAACTCTCATGTCTGCCAAACTATCATAAACCACTACAATGAACTATAAAAAACACATTATAAACACAAAACACAAGCAATGAACAAGAACAAAAACCTGCTGGAAACACCTCTTTCCTCCCACTCAGTTTGACTGTCCTTTCAATGCGAAGAGTGTGCATTGCTTCAGTTTATTTGTGGAATTCCCGAAAGCAGTTGTGGTTTTTGTTGAGGCACAGATGAATGTTGCACTTTTCACATTTGTACACAGTCTGGCCCTTGCATTGTGGAAGTTTGCAGCGTTGCTGCCCATTTTCCACCTCTGGCCGGTGTCCCACAGCATCTGTGCGGACTTCCTGTGCAGGAATGGCCTTGGCTGGACCTCGACGTTTCTTCCTCTCAAACTGCCGTTCAATGTCAGATGAAGGCCGCCCCCTTTTCTTCTCCGTCAGGTCCTTCCCTTCCATGCAGAGGGCCTGTGGGATGGACGATCTGAATTCCAGCAAATCCTTCTGCTTCTTTCTGAGTACACCTAGTGACTCACAATCACGCCAATACAACAACCAGCTGTTCACTATTACCATATCCACAAAGTGAAAAAAACAACCGGTGGTAGTATTTTTTGGACCTGATGTGGATGCGGTAGTAGGCGATCAGTGCATCAAGAGCATCAACGCCACCCATAAACTTGTTATAAAGGCTGATGATGCTTGGGCATTCCACAGACACGTTCCTTTTCAGTTTTCTATCCCATCTTTGTATCATGGAAACGGGCTGGGCGCTGGCAAAAGTGCTGGCAACAATCACGCCTCTGTTGCCAAACCACTTGACTGCTCTAATGTCCACGTTATCCACCATGGCCTGCTGCTCTTCAAATGTCCCTCTTCCCTTCTTCTTCATCTCTGAGTCTGCACTGAAACTGCACCCATGCAGACGATTTTGCTGCACGGTCCCAAGGGCTGGTATCCCCTTGTTTGCAAGAGCAACAAACAGATTCAAGGAGGAAAACCAGTTGTCAAAGTACAGCAGGTGGTTGACATTACTATGGATAACTTGTGCAAGCTTTAGCACAATGTTTCCACTGGCTCCAATGTCATTTATGTTCGCGTGAACTATGGTGTAGAGTTTTAGAATGGCAGTTTCTAAAGAAAATGTGTGCGAGTGTTGAACACCATCTAAATATGGCACCTTATTTGCGGCTGTTGTGGCCGACGGAGGTTATCCATTGTGGCTGAATGTAGCGAATTAGCATCACACCGAAATCGTCTAATATCTTCAAAAATATTCGTCATAGGTACTCCACTCCTTCGTGGTAGTGATAAAAGTACACAATAAGCCTGTACATATTTTTATCTTAGTACAACTTACCTGAGATTGGACAATTTTTCCACGATTGTCTTCTGAAAATGCAGACGTGGCACGAGGCCAGCGTAGCAATCAGGAAATGGATGGTGCTCCGTCTCTGACCGTTCCTACGAGAAACTAATGCTTGCAAAAGGTTCCTAGGTATGTGTTGGAAGTGCATCAACCGGTAGTGGAGGAATACGTACGGTATTTTGGTTGCATTTGGAGCGGAAGCGGATTGATGCGAATTCGCGACAATCGACGTCAAGGGGCTAAGCATTAGGCCACCACTGCCCATAATAAAATGTGCCACTTGGTAACATTTTTGGTTTGTGGTGTGTCTGTCCAGGATGTCCTCTGCCTCTCACCCAAAGATGCTGGGATAGGCTCCAGCCCCCCGCGACCTAAAAAGGATTAAGTGGTTGAAGATGGATGGATGGATGGTGTGCCATGAGATTTTTTCAATGTATAAAGGATGCCATGACTTCACTGATTAGATGTTAGGATGCTTTTTGACTAAATAACATCTCCAGTAGTGTTTGGGGGCAGTGAAACTACTGGCTGAACATAAATAGTAGTTAAAACCATCTAGTTGTATAAATGTCAAGTTGTTCATAAAATTAAGGACACAATACTGACGCACTCTACAAGAAGGGACAGCACAGGCTGTTCCTGCTGAGGAGACTCAGGTCTTTTGGTGTACAAGGGGCGCTGCTGAAGTCATTCTACGACACGGTGGTGGCATCAGCCATCACTTTTGGAGTGGTCTGCTGGGGCAGTGGCGTTACAGCAGCCGATAGGAAGAGACTGAACAAACTGATCAAGAAAACTAGCTCTGTCCTGGGGCAGCGCCTTGACCCAGTGGAGGAGATGGGAGAGAGAAGGACAGTGGCTAAACTGTCATCTCTGCTGGAGTCCGAGTTCCACCCTATGCAGGACATACTGAATGCACTGAGGAGCTCATTTAGCAGCAGACTACATCATCCTAGGTGCACAACCGAGAGGTTTTGCAGGTCCTTCCTACCTACGGCTGTCAGACTGTATAACCTAAGCAGGGCTGCTCGCAGAGATGGCAAAAAGACGTGACAACCTAATAGTACTGAATGCAAAAGACGCAATAGACTTACACAATGGTCCCCTCCGGTATACAACTAGGAAAATACCGGTCGCTACGGAGGGTGACAATATGTATGGGTACATAATCATACCATGTAGGATAACTAAGTAGATGGTTATGCTGTTCATTCCATCTAGCTACAATGCTCCGCACTGTGTGTGTTTATATATTTATATATTTATTCCATCTAGCTACAATGCTCCGCACTGTGTGTCTATATATTTATATTTATATGTACATGTGTATACTCGCTGCTCTTGTTTTTTCTTGTCTTCTGATTGTTGCTCTGAGTGTTGCTATCCCTGTGCTGTTGCAATCCTGGAATTTCCCCATTGTGGGATTAATAAAGGCTTATCTTATCTTATCTTATCTTATCTTATCTTATCTTATCTTATCTTATCATGTTTGCTTTTAACTTTCTTTTTTCTATTTTTTTTCTCAAGTCAGATGTTGGAGATGAGAGGCCTGAAAAATTCTCTGGCCTGGATTTTAATTATTGCTTCAGTCTTAAAGGATTTTTTTTAAAGTTGAACTGGTCTTAATCATACTTGAGCTAACTGTTACTTTGTACCAATTATGATGTATTTATGTAAATGTCAATCATGGTGGTGTGACAACAATCTTTGCAGAGATGCTTTATTTCTAAAAAGACCAACTCCAATTTATTTCAGTTACTTACAATTTATGTTATGAATTATTGGGCATTTTCTAAATACCTGATTCTTCATTATATAATGGTTTAAGTATTTATGTTGTGGGGGTAAGACAGGGTTATGGCTTAGAGCAGTGTCTGCAGGTTTCTGTTCCTGCCTTCCTTTGGCCCCAATAACCTTTAATATTTAAACTACAACAGTGTGTACTGGGTAAAAATTCAACTCAACAAAGAGAACCAGTTGCTGCTCTTTGGGTTACATGCTCTGAAGTCCTGACTGTTTTATTAAAGCAAATCTTTAAACAGGATATTTGTGGCTATATACTGAAAAAATAGTTAAAGACTGGAGGAAGAAGATAGAAAACTGACTGGCTGAAATCCACCACATCTACAAAGTAAATACTACCTTTGGTCTGACATTATTACACAATGAAATATTCCACAGCACACATTTTATTGCTGGTTTAGGCACTTATATTTTTAAATAAAGTGATTTTAGTTCGTATAAGGCAAACTGTTTTGTTAGTTTCTGACATTTCTTTCTTACCTGGCTGAACACTGTGCTGTGGAGGCACAGAAGGCCCAGCACACATAGCCCAACTCCAGTCCTCATCCTCAACTCTTCTGCTAGAAGGGACAGAAAAGATAAAGGAAAGATTAAAGTGATTGAAGTGACTCAGTTTTCGGTCTGAATGACTTCCTCAGAACTGATCTTGGCAGTTTCACTGGAGCCTACAACAAAGAAGCATGCTCCTAGATTGCTGTTTCAGTTTCTTAAAGCTGCTTACGGTTTGTGAAGGTGAAGACCAGCGATCAATCCTGCTGCGCTGAAGAGGACAATACTGGACTCCTCTCCCCACTGTGGTGAATGACAGTGAAGTTCTCCTGAATCCCCAGAAAGAACACACACACACACACACAGATGAGAAACACACAAACACACAAGGCTGACTTGGTGAAGGGAGAGTAAATGTTTGCTCGTTTGTTTGCTCTCCTGCCTATCCGATCGATACCTCCATCAGTGTCTGTCAGTCCAAAGAGAGCATGAGACTCCCCTCAGTCTGCTGAGAGACTGTGAACTCACACAAACTCGGACATTAATTTGCATAATGGAGAATTGATTCTCATTGACTATAGACCCTATTTAAAGTGTTTTGGGGCCTCTTGCATTTTGTGTATTTTTTTTTGGGGGGGGGACTTATTTTGTACCCGTAGGTAGATTTGTTCTGCAGTCCGGTGACAAGCCACCAGCTGCCGGTCATTGCGTGCGCAAGCGCCCCTTAACTCCCTAACCTGCATGTTTTTGGCATGTGGGAGGAAACCAGAGAAATCCCGGAGTAAACCTACGCAAACACGGGGAGAACATGCAAACTCCACACAGATCACTGTTGGCCGGGGGCAGGGATCGAACCCACGATCTCCGCGATCCCCCGGCCGAGGGTGGTATTTAAGGTATTTAAGTGGTATTTTGCCCCCATTGACCTTTAGTCTTCATTATTCTGGTTTCCCTGCTGCTTCTCTGAAAGGGGTCACTGACTGCACTTTTTCCCACATTTTAACAACTCACTCATGTCTTAACCCTTTGAGTGTGAGAATTTGTGTGCCCCTAGTGGCAGAGTGCGGCACTGCGCCTGCCTTCTCACTCTGACTTTGTCAAAAGTAAGTGAGAAATTTCTGGGTTTTTTTTTAAATGTACTGATTACTTGTTCATATACTTTGAAGACAAGATGATGAGGTACCTCTGTACAAAAAATGGTGTCAAAAGACGGAACCATTTTTTGTGTAAATATGTCCAAAGTCCATCTGAACTATTTTATTGACAAAAAATATTTACCACTCTTGACCACTAGGGGGTATGTTGCAGTGCTGCACCATACACACTCAAAGGGTTAATGAAGTGTTTGTGACATATTTTGTTCACATTTTCTTCATTTTTTTAATTATTGAAGCAAATTTGTATTTTCCCTGGCTTTTTTGAAACGCTCACATTTAAAGCCTGTCACCTCAAGAAACATCCTTCACCAGAAATCATTTTAATTTGGAAAATGTACCTCTCTGGGTGACATTATTGATATTCCTGATTATCTTGCCTCCTGTTGTTGTTTGACTGTCAAAAACCATGGCGAGTTTTTAGATAACTCTTTTAAATTGAAAAAGCAAGTGAACACAGTTGTTCAGTCAAGCTTTTATCAGCTACGTCAGACTGCCAAGGCCAAATCTTATGTACCCCACAAAGACCTGGAAAAGCTTATTCATGCTTTTATCACCACTAGACTAGACTGCTGCAGCTCACTTTATTTGGGTTGGAGAAAATCCACTATCCACCGTCTGCAGTTAGTCCAGAACACCGCAGCACGCTTTTTAACAGGCACTAGAAAGTAGGATCACACCGCTCCAGTTTTGGCAGGTCTTTACTGGCTCCCAGTCCATTTTCGCATCGATTTTAAAATTCTCATATTGACTTTTAAGGTTTTGAATGGCCTGACACCTTTTTATCTAACCGAGCTTCTGGACTTTTATTCTCACCCTTGAGAGGTCATCTGACCAGCTGCTTTTAGTGCAGCCTAAAAGTAATTAAAACAGAGAGGGGATAGGGCCTTTGCAGTGGCAGCCCCGAAATTATGGAACAACCTGCCACTCCATATATACACCACAGAATCCTTACAGTCTTTTAAATCACAACTTAAACCCGTCTTTTTAATCTGGCTTTTAATTCAAGTTCAGTTTGAGTCCTACAGGTCACGTTATGTAGTGGTTCCTGCGGTTTTTTAGCTTGTCTTAATTTCATTTATTGTCTTTGTTATATATATATTTTATTGTATGTTTTATTATTTTATCATGTGTAAAGCACTTTGGCCAACCTTCTTGCTGTTGTTTTTTTTATAAATATGTTTATTGAGCTTTTGAGGGCCACAAGCAGTACACAATAGCAGACAACAAGAAATAATGAAGAGAGTCCTCTTTTTCAAACCCCGAACTCCCACCCCATCACCCCGTCTCCACACAAGGGGGAAAAAAAAATACATGAATAATTAATAAATACAACAATACAAATTTGTCAGAAGCAGAAGATTTGCATCTTTAGAACACAATGGGAAATAATGGTGCTCTGTTTGGCAATGCACTTTGACATCTCAGTCCATGCAAGACCATAGAGGCCACTCCGGGAGGGCATGGGCTCCATCCCCTCCTATAGAGTTCAAAAAGGGGTCCCATATATCAAAAAAAAACAAAAACCTGAAAAGGTTTGTCTTTGAGCCAGAAGCTGATAGCTTCTAATAGGATGAGTTCCATCACACCCCGAATAAATGTGTAACTGTAGGAACAGAGTCTGAGGTCCATAAAAGAAGAACACATCTTCTTGCACTGAAGAGAAGCACTTGCAACAGTTTGAGTGCTGAGGAGCGAAGATTCAGTGGGGTAGGATTTACTCCTAGAATGTAGCTGAGAGAAGTGAGGGCTAGTTTTTTCTTGAATATTTTACTGCCTTCCCATCTAGTTTCCTAGTTATCGACTGGTAGACAGCAAGCTAACACGTGTGGTGCAGGCCTCAATGATGACAAGATGTTTCCTTTTATCTCGTTTATTGATGCGACACCACAAGGAACTCAACGTGATGTACACTTGTTTTATTCTGGTCTTACATTCGTTCCTACATCCGTGTAAAACTGAAACAAAGTAAACATATATACACCGTTAATGATATGGTCACCGTGTCTAGCTTAGCACATGTTAGCATTAGCTCCGACTTAGCTTGATAACAGTGTTGGCAACGAACTAAACATTCGTTCATTCATTCATCTTCTTCCGCTTAATCCTTTTTGGGTCGCGGGGGGGCTGGACAGTAACTTAAAATACACCAATGTAACTGTGCGGTTCTCATTGTAATTGTTAACACTGTCAAACCATATAGCATACTCACGGATTAATGATGTCCAAGGCGACAATAGTTAAAACAACATCCACGGCGTCCATACATCAGATGAAGTTCCGACTGGTCTCCTGTTATATGGTTATTGCGCATGTGCAACACTTTGTGTATCATTTCAAAAACAATACTTTCATTACACCACTAGAGGGAACCAAGCTCACTTAGATGAAATACTGTAATGTGAACTACTCAACTTAATTTATAATTGCAGAATACTTCCCATCTGGCGCAATAACATTGTACCACTATTTAGCCTTACGACATTTCAAACAACAGTGCATAACAATGTTAATTATATCACTGTCTATTCCCCATCTACCATCAGTAAAACCATTTCTGTAATTGGTCTCAGAAAGACTTTAACTGTCCCATCTCTTATTATCTTCACCTCCGCTTTTCGGACTTTATTGTCCTTTCCATGAAATGTCTTTACAATCCGCCCCATGGGCCAGTCATTTCTGTGTGTTTGCCCATCCTTGAGTAAAACAACATCTCCAACATTGATGTTCGGTTTCTCATCAGTAAATTTTCTTCGACTCTGAAGATTCGCGAGATACTCTCGTCTCTATTGTTTCCAAAAACTGTCCGCAAGAGCCTGCACTTGTTTCCACTGATGTGCATGGAGTTCTGGTGCAACGAAGGTTCCCGATGGTGCTGTCAAGGGGTTGTTTTTTTTGGGTCAGTAGCATTGCTGGAGTTAGGATGGTTGGATTGTCAGGATCTGTTGAGACTGGCACAAGTGGTCTTGCATTCATCACTGCCATAACCTCTGCCATTAAGGTGCTCAGTACCTCATGCGTGAGCTGTAATTTGTTTTTGAGAAGTATTGCATCCAAAATCTGTCTGGCAACCCCAGTGAGTCTTTCCCAGGATCCACCCATGTGTGATGCATGTGGTGGGTTAAAAAAATCATTTGCAACCCTTTTCTTGTAGGTAACTCGTTAATGCTGCATCACTGTGATCAATTCTCAGTTCCTTGCATGCACCGAAAAAGTTTGTGCCCCTATCAGATCGCAGAAGCTGTGCAGGTCCCCGAATGGAGAAAAATCTTCTCAGAGCATTTATGAAACTGGACGTTGACATTGTTTCAATCAGTTCGATGTGCACAGCTCTTGTTGACATGCATGTGAAAAGTACAGCCCATCTGTTGCTGTCTCTGCTTCCTCCTCTTGTGCGTCGTGTTGTCACTGACCACGGACCAAATACACCGAGACCAACACTGGTGAACGGTGGCATTGGTGAGTCTGTCACTTGGTAAATCTGACATCTTTTGGATTTGCAATGTTTTTCTCAGTTTCCTACAGGTCACGCACTTGTGGATGACAGAAGACACAAGACATTTGCCGCCTATGATCCAAAACCCAGGTGCTCTAAGGGCTCCCTCTGTCATATGTCGATCTTGATGTGCTACCTTTTCATGGTAGTATCTGATTAAAAGAACAGCGATGTAATGTGAACGAGGGATAATAAGAGGGCGCTTTTCCTCTTCTGTCAGGTTTGCTGGTGCCAAGCGTCCCCCGACTCTAAGCAAACCATCCTCGTCAATGATTGGGCTTAATTTCTTCAGCCAACTTTGTTTCGGCAGTGGATGTTTTGTTTCAACACACTTGAACTCTTCCTTAAAGACTTCATGTTGCACTGTGGATATTATCAGGCATTTTGCTCGTGAAAGCTCATCAATAGTGCACACACTGTTATAATGTTTCCATCCACTGTTTTTGATTTGTCTGGACTTGTTCTTGTATGACGCTGCGACACGAATGAGTGATCCAACTGTGCGGCACAGTTTCATCCAGTGTGAAAACTTTTCAAAGCGGTGTGACCCCCAAATGTCCATCAGACACTTTAGTAACAAATGTTTTTACATCAGGCCTGATTTCTGCATCTTCTTCTGGATCTATGAGTGAGAAGGGGTCAGATTACTGTGATTCTGAATTGAGTTGAGTCAAGAACAGAGGTCCTTGGAACCAGTTTGTGAGTTTGAATGCATCTGCTGCAATGTATCTTGTGGCAGTGTCTGCTGGGTTGTCACTGGTTGCTATGTAATGCCACTGTGATGGAAGTGTGGACTTTCTGATGTGGGTTACACGGTTTGCCACATATGTGTTGAACCTTTTTGTGTTGTGTATGTATCCAAGAACAATCTTACTGTCTGTATAAAGCCTGACAACATCCATTGCAGTGTCTATCTTGTCTCTGATCAGCTCGTACATCTCAACAGCTAGAACAGCTGCGCATAACTCCAATATATGGATGGTGTGTGCAGGGCGTGGTGCTATTTTAGATTTGCCCATAATGAACCCTGAGTGGCACTGACCTTCATTGTTGGTGGTTCTCAGGTATGCTACTGCTCCAATTGCCAAGGTTGATACATGTGAGAAAATGCATAACTCTCGTTCCTGAACAGAAGACTGTGACAATGGCAGGTAGCACCTTGGTATCTGTAGATCTTCTAGGTCTTTCAGGGAATCTTTCCATTTGTTCCATTCCTCTTCTCTCTCAGCGGGAAGTGGTTCATCCCAGTCGCCGTGTTCTGTTAACAGTTCACGCAGGAGGTTCTTCCCCTGCATCGTGATAGGCGCCACAAACCCTAGAGGATCATACAGACTGTTGACTGTCGCTAAGACTCCCCTTCGCGTGGTGGGCTTCCTGCCGATGGACACCTGAAACATAAAACTGTCAGTTTCAAGATTCCAAAGCACTCCTAAACTGCGCTGTAGTGGGAGCTCGTCGAGTTTGAGATTTAAGTCTTTCAAGTCCTTTGCTCTTTCATTCGCCGGAACAGCTTCCATGACCCTGTAGTCATTAGATGCTATTTTGTGTAATTTGAGATTGGATTGTGCTAACATCTTCTGTGCATTTGTCAGGATGTCAGCAGCTTCTTCTGGTGTGGCTGTGGAGGCTAATCCATCATCGACATAGAAATGTCTCATTATGAACTGTGTTGTGTTGTGTCCATGCTCTCTCACCTTTGGCTGCAGCACGTCTCATGCAGTAAATAGCCACGGCTGGAGAAGTGCTATTGCTGAACACATGCACTTTCATTTTGTAGTCTCTTACTTCTTTGTCAAGAACCTGAGGTAGTCTCTATGATCTTCTCTGACCACAAAACAGTAAAACATCTGTTGCACATCTACAGAAAATGCTATTAGCTCTTTCCTGAAATGTAGTAGGACACCCACAAGACTGTTGTTTAGGTCAGGTCCTCTTAATAGTATCTTATTTAGGGATACTCCTTCGAATTCTGTACTTGAGTCAAACACCACTCTCAGTTGGTCGGGTTTTTGGGGGTGATATATGCCAAATGATGGTAAGTATCAATGTTCTTTGTTTTTCTCTAAAGGAGGAGCAGCCTCTGCATGGTCGTTGTCCAGCATTTTTTGGACGAACTCTGTGTACTGTCTTTTCATTTCAGATTTTCTGTCCAGTGTTTTTCTGAGAGAATGAAGACGTTGCATTGCCTGTTCTCTGTTGCTTGGGAGGTGTAGTCTGGGAGAACGAAATGGTAATGGTGCTACCCAGCTGTTCTCTGCATTTTGATGTACTTCTTTGTTCATGATGTCAATAAAAACTTGATCTTCTATTGACAGCGCTGGTTTATCGTCGTCCTTTGTTTTATCAAAGACTGTGCTTCCTAAGTGGTCTGTGTCTCACTCACACTGCAAGGCATATGATGGTATGCTGTTGGGGCATGAGATAGAGCAACCTGAAACCTCTTTGACGAGAAATGTGTTTGGGAATGGGCTAAGGAATGATGCACGACCATCGTAGAGCACATGTGTCTTTAGCACGTTAACAGTCGAAGGCTTGTGTGCTGTCCCCAAACACGTTTCTTCCACAATAATCCATCCCAAGTCCAAGCGCTGTACATATAGGGAGTACTGTGGGGTCCATTAATTTGTTCTCTCACCTTGTGTACCTGTAGGATGTCTCTTCCCAGTAGTAGGAGGATGGGAGCATGTTCGTTTACAGGTGGAATCTTGTCTGCAACTTTTTTCAGATGTGGATGTGTGAGTATCAGCCTGTCATCAGTCGGTACACGCCTGATAGTCTCACGTAAATCACTGTAGAACTCTTCCTTCACCTCCTCTGTGTTGGTCATTGTTGGGGCATATACACTGATGAGTGTGGCATACATCTTCCGCTGTAGTGGGAGTCTCATAGTCATTATCCTGTCGTTGATTGGCACCAGTTCCTCATCAAGCATTGCTGCTATCTCCTTTCTAACTGCAAAGCCCACTCCTGCTTCTCTCCTTTCTTGAGTTGATCTCCCACTCCAAAAGAAGATGTACCCATGGTCTTCCAAGCTGTCATATCCAGGCAATCTTGTTTCACTAAGTGCATGGAGTACATTTATGGTGTCGCAGAATAGGATGGATGCGGTTTGTCTGCTTATGTCAAAAAGGTGTGCAATATGTTCAAGAGGCAAATTAAGCCGCAAATGCATCATAGTTAAAAGGAGAATTTGAAAATGGGAATTTTTTTCTGTCTTTGGCAGGCTGGGAAAAAATTGCATCAGCAGAGCCATTAAACTGAAAGATGGAAGCCCAGTGTAGTATTTCACCTTTGAATCATTATCTTTGAGGAAATTCTCATCCAGGGTCTTTCTGGAGAGCTCTCCCTTTAGCTTTCTGTTCTCCTCTTGCAAGAGTAAAATTTTCGTTTCGAGTTGGTTCGGACACCGAGAAATGGAAAGGAGTGCTAAGCAGTCATGGAGTAGGCAAGTGCAATGCTAATGGAGAACTTCTACTTGCACTGTGTTCAGAGTACGACCTTGTGATAACCAACACTCTATTTAAGCACAAGGACACACACAAGAAGACATGGATGCACCAAAGATCCAAGCACTGGCACTTATTAGACTACATCATAGTCAGGCAGAGAGACAGAAGGGATGTATTAGGCACCAGAGCAATGACAGGCGCAGACTGTGGCACTGATCATGTTATGCTGAGATCTAGATTAAGGATTTGCAGACGACAAAAGCACTGCAGGATGGGTGCGAAGCCACCACGGAAGTTAAACACTAGTGCGCTGAAAGGCCAAAAGAAGCAGGAAGAACTTACACAGGAAATGGATGAAAACTTGAAAGACTGGAACAGCAACAACTCAGAGAATGACATAGAAGAGAAATGGGCAACACTGAAGGATATGGTGTATCAGACTGTGAGTGATGTATTAGGCTACCCTGAGAGGAAACATCAAGATTGGTTTGATGAGCATGATGAACACCTGAAGAAACTACTAGAAGCGAGGAATACAGCTAGGCAGGAAAACCTACAGTGTAACACAAGGTCGAAGAAGAAGAAATACTCAAAGGCTCAGAGTGAGCTACAGAAGTACACCAGAGAGATGAAGTCCAACTGGTGGGATGAAAAAGCGGAGAAACTTCAAACTGCAGCAGACAGGAAGGACATGAAAACATTCTTCACAGGTTTGAGAGAAATCTACGGCCCTAAACCAAGAGGATTGATCTAACTAAAGGCTATGGATGGTGAAATGGTTTTGCAGGAGAAAGACGAGATCCTGGACAGATTTGCAGACCACTTTGACCAACCCTGGAGATCTCACTGACGAGGCTAAAGAAGCTGTAGTGCAGCAACCAGCTGTATCAAGTCTGGATGAACCACCAAATTTTGATGAACTAATGGCAGCTATCAGGACAACACAGGATGGTAAAGCTCCAGGAAGGGATGGAATTCCAGCAGAAATTTGGTGGTGTTCAGCTGACCAACTGCCTGCACAAGCTCATCCAAGAGATATGGGATGCCCAGAAAGTACCTCAAGACTGGAAGGATACAAGTATTGTGCCTTTGTTCAAGAAAGGTGACAGGAAGGATTGTGGAAATTACTGAGGTATATGTATCACTACTAGCCACTGTTGGTAAGATTCTCTCATGTGTACTACTTAACGGACTCAGTGAACACATCTCGCAGAATGTACTACCGGAAACCCAGTGCAGCTTTAGAAGTGGAAGAAGCACAATGGACATGATTTTCTGCTTGAAACAGGTTCAAGAAAAGTGTATCAAACAGAACATGCCGCTTTATGTAGTCTTCATAGACTTCAGTAAAGCCTTCGATACTGTTTCGCGACAAGGACTTTGGCAGGTACTCAAGAAATATGGTTGTACAGAGAAGTTTGTCAGCCTGATCGAGGCACTCCATACAGGTATGCAAGCAAACGTGGCAATGAGTGGTTCAGTATCTAAAGACTTTTCAGTAAGCAACGGGGTGAAACAAGGGTGTGTGCTGGCACCTACACTCTTCTCGCTATATCTGGCAGCCATGCTTGAGGTGGCCTTCAAAGACACTTCAGAAGGAGTATACATTCAAACAAGGAAAGAAGCAGACTTGTTCAATATGGCACAGTTTAAAGCCAAGAGTAAGACATCGATAAAGATAGTAAGAGAAATGCTCTTTGCAGACGACAGTGCTCTAGTTGCACACAGCGGGGAAGATATGCAATCTTTAGTGGAGAAATTTGCAAGAGCAGCTAGCCAATTCAGCCTCCAAATCAACATCAAGAAGACAGAGTGTTTCTATCAACCACCAAAGTTCCAATTATCAACATCACTACCAGAAGAGATCAGCATTGGCACAGAGCCACTAGTCAAGTGCAAGACTTTCAAGTACCTAGGGAGTACTGTTTCAGAGAATGCTAGGCTGGAGGATGAACTATCTCTCAGAATGGGAAGAGCGAGCGCTGTGTTTGGAAACTTGAGGGAGAGACTGTGGAACAATCGACATGTGTCAATTTGTGTGAAATGCAAAGTGTACAGAGCGACAGTACTGGCTACTCTATTGTACGGTGCTGAAACTTGGACTGTCTACAGAGTGCAGGTGAAGAAACTTCACGCGTACATGAGACACCTTCGAGCCATAATGAACATCTCATGGAAAGACAAGATAACCAACATAGAAGTGTTGAAACGAGCTGGTCTACCATCAGTGGAGGACATGCTAATACAGATGAACCTCAGATGGCTCGGACATGTTGAGAGGATGGACCACCAGCGTCTCCCTTGGCAGTTACTCTACTCACAGTTATGTGAGGGCAAACGCAATCAGGGTAGACCAAGGCTCAGATTTAAAGACACTGTAAAAAGAAACTTGAAGAAGCTGGACATAGACAGGAGTTCCTGGCAGCAGAAAGCTAAGGACAGAGCTGTGTGGAGGAATCTGATCAGACCTAAATGAAACAGTCATTGTTGTCTATGACAGACTGCTATGATGATGATGATGATGATGTTGGTAGGGATCTAGTCCATTAACCCCTTCAAGCTTCACCAAATAGCGTGCCTTTGCAGTCCCATTCAATTTGGCGGAGTACCGTCCCTTTAAATTTTCCTTCGCACAGTCCATTTTGTGATTTTTTTTTTCTGTTCATTCACAAGAAATGCCGAGGCGCTGTGTGTTTGCAGTCCATTTACAATCGCTGAACCTACTCATCCCAGAATGCATTGCACGTTTGTCATGTGGGCTGGCGAGGTTAATAGTTACAGGGAGGCGGCGCAACCCTCTCCCTCCCATTACGTAAAACCAGCGTAACTGGCGTAAAACAAGCGTAACGTTACACAAAACACAAGCTGGCAGGTTACGCGGTGTCTGCCTTCTGTCTTTCTTTGCCTGAATAAATGCAAGAAAGAAGAACAGAAATCATAACGTACCTTTATGAAAATGCTTTGAGCACACCACCATCGATACAGGTGTGTGTTTGAAAGTTATGTTGGGTCTTCTGACTGCTACAATCCAGGCCAGGCGTCGCCTCTTAGTTACATCCGAAACGTGTGCTGTTCTTCCATGCTGGAAAACGATAAAAGCCTATTCCGTGGTTTAAATTTTCTCCACGCCGGTTGTGAGAACGACTATTACAGTTTACAACACGGCTACTTTGTGACGATGTCTCCTACGTTGATGTGATCTCAGCGAAGTAACGGGCCCTACCCTGCCCAGAATGCACTTGGTCAATTCTGCAGACACTACGTAACACTGGCGGAATCAATGGCGTTACGCGCTGTCCCCACGTTTGCCGTCGGATTTGCATAAATAAATATGCAGATCACGTGTGAGTGTTCCCTCGGGAGATAGGTAGGCCGCATGCTAACAGCTAGCAACTCAGTGTCTTTGTTGCAGAGTTGTTGTTTAACCGTGATATGTCCCGGTCTGCACCAGCTGTTATTGACATACATTATCACTTCTCCGCCCCTTGCCTTCCCACTGTCTGGTGTCCGGTCTGCCCGTATTGCGTGGAAACCCTCCAGTTCGATGTTAGCATCTGTTGCTAGTTCTGTTAGCCACGTCTCAGTAAACATCACGCTAATCTCTCTGAAGACACTCTGGTAATGAGCCATAGCCGCTGGCTCATCTGTCTTATTGAGTAGCGATCGTACATTCCCCATGATAACGGATGGAAGGACGGGCCTGTACCTTATATTTCTCGCCCGCCGTCTTGCTCCAGCACGGCATCCACATCGTTTCTGTCTTATTTCACCTGGTATGTCGAAGTCTTGCGCCAGCATCTTGGTCCGGTTAAGTGCTAACAGCTGGTCTCTGCTGTAACGTATCCTGCTAAAAACAGTGGCTCCGTCTGCCGGCTCAGGAGACATTTGGGCGATCCGTGTGTCCGTCCGTCTGTGATGGATAAGGTGTCGCCAGATCAGAAAGATTAGCAAGAGAAGCCAGATAGTAAATAGAAATAGGAAGAAATTGACCCGCTGTTGCAAAAAGGCAGCCTACTCGTTTTATTCTGGTCTTACATCCGTTCCTACATCCATGTAAAACTGAAACAAAGTAAACATATATACGCCATTAATGATATGGTCACTGTGTCTAGCTTAACATATGTTAGTATTAGCTCTAACTTAGCTTAATAACAATGTTGGCAACGAACTAAACAGTAACTTAAAATGCACCAATGTAACTGCGGTTCTCATTGTAATTGTTAACACTGTCAAACCATATAGCATACTCACGGACTAATGATGTCCAAGGTGTTGCGTCTAAAATACCTTGACCCCAGTTCTTTTATACGAAGGCCAAATAACCAGACTGAGAGATGAAGTATACTTTCACTTATTTTACTGAAAGTGAGATATGGATTACAAGCAGCACTGGAACACAACTCCTTAGGAAAATACCCCAAGACAGTGTTACTCAAAAAGTGGGCCCTATAGTTTTTATAAAGCTTAACCACTCCCTCTTGCAAGAGGGCGGGGTTTTTCCCTCATTGTATCAGTACATTTCTGCTTATGTGGCAGTTTGGCTGTGTGCAGAACTGATTCTAACTGGTTAAGCAAGTGAATTATAAGGTGTAACCTAATCTCTGCAGTGTAGCGTGTGACGCAAGCAGATAAAGAAGTGTGAGAAAGACAGACCAATCATTTCATTTTACCGACAATTCCCCCGTTCACTATCTATACTCTAGTAACATAAGCTTACGTTTTTTGCATCTTCCCCTGTTGAGATGAGTCTAAACCCATCTCATAACCGTATTCTATCCCCTGTGTGTAGTGTTTCTAAAGTTCTATATGTGGGTGATGCCCCCTTTCCAGCAGTCATTTGGAGCTGCCTCCCCTCAGGTCGCCATTTCTCCAGAGGACATCGGGTGGGGTGCAGACATTATGAGTCAATATAGCTAACAATCCTGTATGTGTAAAATATATTCAAAACTAAGCTATCTTCATCTATCCATATATATGAATATATATGAAGCTGCATATATGAATATATGCATATATGAATCTAGCTTCATATGTTAAGCTTGTCTAGCTTAACATATGTTAGTATTAGCTCCAACTTAGCTTGATAACAATGTTGGCAACCAACTAAACAGTAACTTAAAATGCACCAATGTAACTGCGGTTCTCATTGTAATTGTTAACACTGTCAAACCATATAGCATACTCACGGACTAATGATGTCCAAGGTGTTGCGTCTAAAATACCTTGACCCCAGTTCTTTTATACGAAGGCCAAATAACCAGACTGAGAGATGAAGTATACTTTCACTTATTTTACTGAAAGTGAGATATGGATTACAAGCAGCGCTGGAACACAACTCCTTAGGAAAACACCCCAAGACAGTGTTACTCAACAAGTGGGGCCTATAGTTTTTATAAAGCTTAACCACTCCCTCTTGCCAGAGGGAGGGTATTTTCCCTCATTGTATCAGTACATTTCTGCTTATGTGGCAGTTCGGCTGTGTGCAGAACTGATTCTAACTGGTTAAGCAAGTGAATTATAAGGTGTAACCTAATCTCTGCAGTGTAGCGTGTGACTCAAGCAGATAAAGAAGTGTGAGAAAGACAGACCAATCATTTCATTTTACTGACAATTCCTCGTTCACTATCTATCTATACCCTAGTAACATAAGCTTACGTTTTTTGCATCTCCCCCTGTTGAGATGGGTCTAAACCCATCTCATAACCGTATTCTATCCCCTGTGTGTAGTGTTTCTAAAGTTCTATATGTGGGTGACACCCCCTTTCCAGCAGTCATTTGGACCTGCCTCCCCTCAGGTCGCCATTTCTCCAGAGGACATCGGGTGTGGTGCAGACATTATGAGTCAATATAGCTAACGATCTTGTATGTGTAAAATATATTCAAAACTAAGCTATCTTCATCTATCCATATATATGAATATATATGAAGATGCTTATATGAATATATACATATATGAATACATTCATATATATGCATCTATTATTTCATTAATCATTTATCACAAAGGAACCTGTAGGGCAGAAGCACAGCAGAGCAAAATCTAACACCATATGAATGAGCATTGTAGACCCTATTGCAGACCCTAAACTACCTTCTCGGCATCATCTAGGTCCCCATCCAGGTTCAGTCATGGCACAACCTCGTCATCGTCCTGGCAATAGGAGAGCAGGTGGGCAGCTTCCTGGACCCCTTGATATGGAGGTGGATCCTTGGAAGAGAAGGCCACTAAAATAGATCATTCTTTTATTTTTTATTATTTTTTATTCTTCTATTCATGGGAATACAACAACATCCACAAAAAACAAAGATCAATAAACGAATAATTATACTTATAAGGGCTCCTTGAATTATTTTTCCCCATTTGCCAAATATATTATCAAACCAACTACCTACAAGATTATCAATGCCAGATTAAGCTTTATTGAGCTTTTAGCTCTTATAAAGATTTTCATTTCTCTAAAAATTTATATTAAAAATATGCAACTTAAGGATTTTATAACTATTTTAGTAAATTGATTGATTATGCAAAAAGTTTTTCTTTTTCTTTTTTTTCCTAAACATTAATTGTGCTATATAATAATCAACCAGATTCCACAGCCCTTTTTGTAATGTTAGCAATGAATTAAGTGTACTTTTATAATTGTTACCCCAGGCCTCTATACAATAGGTCAAGTATGGAAGTACCAATGAGCAATACAAGATATGAAGTGATTTGTAATCTAGGACTTGCTTAATTTTATTTATGATTGCAATATTTTTGCAACTTTTTGTATTTATCTGACATGTGGTTTCCAACTACTTTTATCATCTAGTATTACCTTGTAATAGAAATTAAGTGTGTGTGTTACAACATATAACTGTAACTTTTATCCATATATGAACTGTTTTAATATGCTATATTAACAAGCTGTTTGATGTGTCTGTTATATTTTGTGTTCCAAGATGAAGTTTTATGTCACACTGACCGGCTAAAGGGTTTCATGCTCTCACTCCCTCCTCCCTTTTCTCCTCTCCTGGGAGTAAACTGCTTGATGGCCTTGAAGCCCTATGCCTTTATCTTATGATGTCTCCAAGTTATGTCTCCCAAGTTATGCAGCTGTGCCTTAATCTTACTGTGGAGACTTCAGTGAAGGCCAGTAGAAAGGGTGTCCACTTTTTTACTTTTTAATATTGATTTAAAACTCCTTAATGCTATCCAAGTTTGCATAGAGACTCCTACTATTAATATGTATTATTGTCAATGTCTGATCCGAATTCATAATTCCATTTAATAGTTGTTCATCATAATAAGCACACTTATTGTTAATATGATTAAACTAGTTATTGTCTGGGTCAGTATCTCCTAAAATGTCTTGTGGTTGCTGTTCAGTATTGACAAATGCCATGGTTTGAGTGCCGATTTCATCCGCGCTCGGGCCATGCAGTATTTTCGTCCCATCTGGTGTGTGTGTTCCTGATGGCTCTCCGAGCTCTTATTGTGACAACGCTCGGAGGGGCTTCCGGCTGTCAGAGCTGAGCCCTCTGACAGCTGAGCTGCATTAGCGATTGCCTCATCAGCTGTTCCATGCTGAGCCCTATTTAAGGGAGCAGCTGAGGGCTAAATGCTGCTGCAGTCTCATCGGACAGCCCTCGTCTGACATCGTCAGACATTTCGTCGTCCAACCTCCATGCAGATTTCACCTTTCTCAGTAAGTGTACGTATTTCATTGTGAGTCTGTTCTTCCTTGCCATAGTCTGAGTTATAGTTATCGTGTGTTTTAGTCCCCCGTGGCTCATTATTTTGTCGTTATTCTTCCTTTAGTAAACTGTGCAAACTCACCAGTGGCCTATAGCATCTCTTTAACGGCTCGTAAGGGCCAACCATGATAACAAAGGTTTCAGCTTCAATTTGCCCTAATCATAAGTTATGTCATACTAATCATAAGTTATGTCAACAATGTACACCAAAAGGAGAAAAAAAGAAGAAACGCAAAGGGAAAAAAAAAAGAACACAAAAATCTCCACTCATAATCTTACTACACTATTATTTGTACATCAGAACTAAGGTTTAAATTTGTCAAATTCCTCCATTTCTCTAATCATTATTACTTAAGCTTCTTCTGGAGTTCCAAGCAATTTTATCCACACCTTACAGTTCTTTGTCCATGCTGACTGTATTTTCCCCTATTTTCTGAGAGCGCTGGCTTGTCTAGCTATTTCAGAGTTCCTTCTTCTGTTAAGAAGAAGGAAGGTAGAGCATCCGCCCCACACCCGGGAGGCAGGGGTTCAAATCCCGGCCGGGTCATACCAAAGACCATATAAAAATGGTGCTTTCTGCCTTCTAGCGTGGTGCTCCGCATAATGGAATGGGGAAAGTAAAAGTTACACACAGAGCTACCAGAGGACTGACCCCCCGCTGTAGCTTTCACTACTTACAGTAGCTGTGTGGCCTAGGGTCAGAGAAACGGAGATAGGCGCCGCCCATATACACCTTCAGGTGTGAAGGGATTAACTAACTAACTCTTCTGTTAAGTTATAAACGCTGTTTTAAATTTCAAAAATTTTATGAAGTGTATGTTTATGTTATCATATGTCTTCTTTTTTTTGTACTTATTTTGTACCCGTAGGTAGATTTGTTTTGCAGTCTGGTGACAAGCCACCAGCTGCCAGTCGCTGCGTGCGCAAGCGCCCCGTATCCCTAACCTGCATGTTTTGTTTTTTTTTAGCATGTGGGAGGAAACGGGAGAAATCCCGGAGTAAACCCACGCAACACGGGGAGAACATGCAAACTCCACACAGATCACTGTTGGCCGGGGGCAGGGATTGAACCCACGATCTCATGATCCCCGCGATCCCCTGGCCGAGGGTAAAACTGTGCTGCCACAGTGCTAACCACTGCGCCACCGTGCAGCCACGGTGGCATCTTTTTGCATCTGATTAGAATTTTAGCATTACGAAGGTAATGAATCACGGACTTCTGCCAATGTCCAAGTTCCTGGAGGTACTATGCACTTGATACAGTGGGACTTGTGCCAGTACCCACTCAATTTTTGTAAAGCAATTTTAATAAATATAAAAATCTGTATTGTCTTTGTAGTAGATTCTAAGTCAAGTCCCACAGTAAACATAAATCCAGCACAAGTTGGACTTTCCTTAGACATTTGGAACTTTTCACATAGATTTACATGGTTTTCTTCCTTATCAGTTTACCTTGTTCCTTATAGACATGATGTTTCCTTTACAACAATCTACAGATTTTTCCTTAAATATCTGGAAATTTATTGATATAACTTTAAACTTCTCCTATTGAATGTTGTGATTTCATTACCAAGCGGTTTCATTTGTATTTTTCTCTTCATTATTGATCATCTATTGATAATTTTTATGTATTATCTATTTTTCTGAGGATTTCTAATTATTTTTGCTAATTAATTTCTTTGATACCCCCTTTTTGATGCATGGAGACGCACATGCAGCAAAGTTACAGGGTATTTGCTTGATGGGTAGTATCTTTTACTGGAAGGAAGTGTGTTACCACTTTTATGTGTAACACAGTTAATTTAGGTGAAAATTTGTGGGTAGTACAGCTCCTTCAAAATGAGATTTCAATAATCATGGCTTCTTTTGTGATGTCTCTTGAACTAATTTACAAATTCCATTTAGGAAAACAAAATAGCTGTCTGTGCAGATTTAATATGTTTTAGCATTGATAAGTAAGGTCAGTTTGTCCAGCTGAACACAGACAGGTTGAATCTGTATAAATGAATAAAGATTGCGTCACACTCCTTCAGTCAATGGAAAGGTGGGCATATTGCCTAATTAGAATTTGGTTTAATTTTGTACAAGGAATACCTCATTTTACATATTCCTTGGTAAATTATGGGGTGGAATGTAGTCCCGAGGCCCAGCTTGGCCATGGCTGAGCATCGGGAAAATACATTCCTTATTACTGTCACATTTCTGAAATATGATGTTGTCACACCATTATGTGGTGAGTAACATCAGATGTATCCTGCAGTGCAAAATCATATAAACATTACATTTGTAAAGTCAGAGTCATTTAAATCATTATACTTTATGTCATTTACAATGTCATGCAAAGTCATACTTAGCTTCAAAAAATGGTTGTCAATTTAGGGGTCCTTTCTCCTGTGGTCAGGTAATGTCGCACCACACACACCCACTGTCCGGCCTCTCCATCTCCCACAAAGATCAAATCTCGGTGCTATCCTGCAAAGAAAAATTTGGGGAAAACCTTACGGCTTCCCAATCTGCACATCAGTGTTTACATCAACAGGAGTGCAAGTTTTATCACCTCATAAATTGATTTTACTTATGTTCCAGTGATCATCATTAGTTTTGTATCCCTTAAATGTTTATCCCAGTTGTTTATTAATATTAAGAAAAACAAGTGAATTGTTGTTTTTTATTATTTTATTACATATTGCATATGTCACCAAAGATTTATTAAATTGAAAGGTAATGATGATGTTATGATTCCTTGTTAATCTGGCAAATCTAATTCCTGGTGAAAGCTAAAATAATAATAATAATAATAATAATAATAATAATAATAATAATAATAATAATAATAATAAACTATGAATGCTTTTCCCTTTCCTTTTGGAAAACAAAGAATAAAGAATAGCAGAAAAACATTTAAATCGAACCTAAAGCTTCCACAATTTGAATGTGAGTTCGCTACTCACAACAAGCATTCACTAAATATTCTGTGAATCAATTAAGGTTTTACCAATTGACATGGGTAATCACTTAGTTTAGGATTATATTCAAACAAAACAATACCATATATTAAAAGCCTTAGACCAGTGCAGCATTTAGAATTAATAACTGTAGGTGTAAACCTAATCTCTGTTTTCAGGAATTTATGGCACAGGACCACAATCTGTGGCCTGTGTGTTTTTTCCCTTTGAAGGCTGATTCTGTCTATTCTTATCTAGGTCAGACTGACACAACTCACTAAACAATCTCAGTTTACCATTGAAATTAAATTCCCTTTCTCCATTTTATCAGAATTCTTGTGCTATTTTCTATCTTTTCTGTTCATAAATTTACCATCTCCCCATAAAGAAAACTTCATCATCATCTTGCTATGTTCTTTAGGAGGGAAAAAGTCACAGCATGGATGTCTCAGATCCTGCTCTCGCATTCGCCCTTTTTTTTATTACATGGACAGACCTAGGGTTGAAATGTAAATAAGATTGCATATGTCATTTATTAAAAAGTGAGTATAGTATTATTTAAACAAAGCAACAATATAACATACAATTACCAAAACCTCTGTTTGATAATCTGTAGTCTCTGGCAAATCATATACACAAACTCATTAATTATCAATCTCTTTTGAGCCTCTATGCTTTAAACCATGTAATATAGGGTATACATAAAGCCTTCAGTGTTTAGGCATTATTAAGTGACAGCATGATATTGTAATATTCAATTAATTTCATCATTGTCATACTGGTAACATTGATTAAGATGTAAGCATTTGTACTTAGTGTTCTATGTGCCTATGGTCACGTCGAGGGAGGCTCGAACAGCTGTGAGGGGGAATCGTTTGTCCTGTGTCCTTTTTCCCTGTAAAGTACACTGTTATGCTTCAGTCAAAGGAAAAAAAAGGTCGGTGATACATCAAAAAATTGCTTTAAAAAATATATAAATAATTTATCATGTACACAACATTAGCTAAAAATCCGCAAAGTTAAATTGAAAAAGTAAAACCCCAAAACTTTGCAAAAATACTCATATTTACATTATTTCTCTTTAACTCCCCTGTCACACAGCCTATGTTTTTTCATTCTCTTTTTTCTCAAGCAACGACACACACACACACAAACACAGCATTGCTCCTCTCTCTTGTCTCCACAAGGTCGAAGCAGCATGAATGTCCTTCCACTTTTTCTGCACTGCCGTAACACACACAACACTAGTCGATTCCTTTTGCTCAAAGCTACTATTTTCAAATACCTATAATTTTAAACATTTCTCAAAAGGATAACAATTAATTAATCAATCCTTTTATGCTAAAAAATTACAATAGTTTTACAACCTGTTCCTTCCACCTCCATGGAGAACTCTCATTTTTTTTTCTTCCATGCCAGAGCAGATTTACACAAAGACAAAACAACCCAAACTGCAATAATCCACATAAACGGCTTTGTCTGATTTATTTGGTAGGGGGGCCCCCATATTGCCAGACAAGTCATCTCTTTGTAACCATTTTACCCATGTTTTAAACTGTTTTCGCTCTTCATTTAGTTTCTCTCGACGCACAGTGGCTTTTAGCACGTCCTTCATTTCATTTATAGCATAACCCAGACTACCCAATGGATATTCAGAGCTGTGTTTATCATTATCCATTTTACCATTGTCTTTATTGTAGCATCATCGTCTCCTCAAACCAAGACAAAAGATCACTTCTCTCCATTCTACAGGAATTTCACTTTATTCCTTCTACAGGAATACCACTTTTCTGCATTTTACAGGAATATCACTGGCTTTCATATCGACTCATCCAGGCCTCATCTAGGCCTGACCAAAAATGTTTGTTTTCCCAGGACCACAATGTAAATAGTTGCCTCTTGCAGCGATTGTAAGGATCAGAATGTGCTTTTAAAGGCTCAAAGGAACATAAAACTCGGGAGACCAGACCTCCAACGTGAACACTGCATTTGGATAACATCCTCCTTTACAGGAAACCAATGCTCTTAAAAGGGTCATAAACGGCTTAATCAGACAGGTTTATAACCCCCGATGTTTTCCAGATTATCTCTCCCAGATACCATGGACCTAAAAGAAATCATCTACAGCTCAACAGTACCTCCTAGCGGATACCTACGGAATGTGTTTCAGTATGTAGGATGACTTTTTAATTTGTTTGAAACATTAAGTTTCTTTCAGCTTATCTTCTTCTCCCCTGGATCCTAAGGACACTGAAAATCATCCCTCTTTTATCACCAACCATGGTTTGCTGTACTACGTTAAGCTTTGATCTATATGTGAATGCATGTATTGTGGAGATATGTGGGAAGGACGAGGCTGAGTTTATTTCTCAAGTCCAGTTTTAATCACAATCACATTCTCCAACATCCCAAAACAGCAAGAGGAAGGAATCCCCCATCCTCTGTCCCTTTAATACCCCAGGACATCAAAGCACACAGTCACATTGTCTCTTAATCCCAAATACAATGCACCCCCCTCCAGGTCTTCTCTTCTCCACCTAAAGTCCTGGTCGTCAGGAAATCTCTCACGGCCATCTCTCTGCATACAAAAGGCCAGACTTCACATCCTCCTGTTACCCCTAGGAGGTTCAGACCTTTTGTTCCTCTGAGACGTGAAGAATACCATAAGCATACAGCAATACACCTGTGAAGCATATGACACCCACAGTATTATAATTATGTATAAGAAATGTTATGTTCATGAGCGTTATTCAAACAAATGTAATATTAGAGTACTGGTATAAATGCATGACCACCAAATATTAGCCAAGTCATTTAATTTAGTTAGATTTTATATTGAGCTCCTAATTTCATAAGAACTGACTGAGTGTTGATTTTTCTCTGCAATTTCATGGGATGGTGTCTTCGTTTGATTGGCTGCTCTCAAACAAAGAAATGTTCTCACATTGGATGGCAGCCACTTCAAACTGCTTTTGATAAAGTCGATTGGTCAATCTTGCGATTGACATCACCTGTTTATGACTAGGCGGGGTCATTTTAAAAAGTAGTTGAAGCTGCTCTGCAGAGTTAGTTTAGAAGAAGAGATTGAGACAAGATTCAGAAAAAAACCCACACAGATGTAGAATTAGAACAAGACAAGCAGAAAGAAAAAGAAACACACCGATGTAAGATTAAGTTAAGGAAGAAGAAGTAAAAAGTTAAGAACACAGAAAAGAAGAAAGAAAGAGATTTTGAGAAAGATTAGGAGCTAAGTTAAGATTAAAGAAGCAGAATAGTAATCTAGATCTCAGAGGAAGATTTTATTCCACTGTTTCAAGGTCCCGTGTAGTTTTATTTTATCTAAATTGTTCTTTGTGAAGTTTGTCAAATCCTGCGTTAGTTTTTCTGGTTACTGAGGAGAAATCACCTTTTCTTTAGAGCTTGCTTTCTCAGAGAATCAAATTCTCAAACTTTTTCCTTCACCTCAGAAGCCATTCTTATCCTAGTAAATGTTTTTCTCGTTTTCTTATGACTTTTCACGCCATTAAAGTGGACCTTTAATTTTCCTAATTTAAAGTGAACAGAGACTGTATTTTTTTGGACTCTCTTTCCGGCTTCATACCTGCCTGACTGAGAAGTTTCTCCTTCAGTTTTTTTGGTCTATCCCGCTACAAGAGACTTCACCTATTCGGCTGGACTCGTTTCCAAG
Source organism: Pholidichthys leucotaenia (assembly GCA_020510985.1). Classification (NCBI taxonomy): domain Eukaryota; kingdom Metazoa; phylum Chordata; class Actinopteri; order Cichliformes; family Pholidichthyidae; genus Pholidichthys; species Pholidichthys leucotaenia. The sequence goes on along the minus strand of CM035839.1, from coordinate 291,228,926 downwards.
GACTTTTTCACGCCGCTCGGGGACGATTACTCTGCTGCCCTCGTCCTGAACGAGCCCCCGGCTAGGTCAACACTTCTGACGGTTGTGAGGAAGCAACGCAGCAGCCACTTCCTCCCAATGTCCCGACCCTCAACTCGGCCGGTACCGACCCGCTGAACACGTGGACCTTCAGCTGTCTTGTGAGTGAGGCTCATTTTACTATCTGCTGGGTTAAAATGTGATGTCCGAACAATTAAATTACAATTGAATATGGCCCGTATTTCAGGGCTCAATTAGTCTCTCAGCCACAGGATAAAGCTATAAACTGAAGGAAGACTCTTAGTCATTTTTAAGTAACTGCCCTTAATTTTTGTAGATTAATTCAGAAGTCATTTTTAGATAATTAGCTTATGAATTTTCCCCATAAAATTGTGTTGTTTTGTTAAACATTTCAGCTTTCATTTGCCATTGAAACATAAGTCTGGTTCCTCCTTGGTTCTACAGAGGTGTAACGCTGGATTTTATGTTCAGGAATCCAATATCAGTGGATGTGATATCGTACACTGTTATCATTTGAATCTGTTTATCCATCATTTGAACACCATATCATGTAACCTGAATGAGTTTAATAAAAGGGTGAATGAGAGAAGTTGAAGCATTTTCTTTCATATATACACGTTTCCTAATCACGGCAGGAAAAGAACTCACTGAAACTATGAGACTGATCCATTAAGTAATTGAAGGTACAAAATTAATTAAAATTAAAGTTAATATAATTGTCCGTTGGGACTGGTGCCCCTTTTTACGAGTGCTTTTATTTAATTTAGTGGGTGTAGAAGCAACGGTTTAACTCTGCCCCCTTTCGCACCCACTATTAAATAAAATAAATAATTCCTGTATCTTATGACAAATATTTTATTATACATCCCATTACAGAATAATTGGTGCCGCCGTGACAGGCCTGTGTAATTAGGAAATGTATATGCAAAAGAAAAAATCATTGAGACATAAGCTGTTTTTTTTTCCCTGCAAATATTCATCCACTTTATTCGGTGAGCCTGTGTGTTGTTAGGGAGAGAGAGGCTGAGGCCTGCGTCTCCCCCTGTCTGTGTCTGTTGTGTTTGTTTACTTAGCCTCCCGCTGAGGCGTCTGGTTGCTGATAGCGGCAAAAGGGGGGTGAGCAGAGTCACCCACTGTCTAAGGTGAATGGAGCTGTATTGATGCATGCAAAAGAAGTTTTAAGCAGTATTATATGCTGGATTAAGAAAAATAAAGGCCTAGAGTGATAGAAACGCGAAAAAACCGTCCTGTCTCTCGCCAGTTTAACCTTCCAGCGATTTTCCCGAAAGGATTAATTAAACTGGCCAGTTCTGTAATTACCCAAGCGTGGTGACGTCAGATTAAGCTGGACGCGGTTTGATCTTATCACTGAATAAACCGTTGGGGAAGTAGCACTACTATAACCTATACCCGGAATTAAAGGGGTAACATTATTTGTGCACGTTTGAGATTAAACTCCCATTTTGAAAAGCAAGGCGTGGCGTCATCGATAAGACTTGCGCCCGCATCACGTGTCACGTGAACACGCACGATCGCGCTCGTGACCGAAAGGCGTGCACGAAAAACTGCACATGAGCAGAGTAAGCGTGCAAACGCCATTTTGAAGGCGCTAAGAGGGAGTCACCCTAGCTGCCATTTTGAGTGAGACTGGTAGTCCCGCCCAGAGCGACATCACCAGTGTCTCCTCCTCCTGGGAGGGCAGAGATAACTGCCTCCATCTTGTGGTCAACTATAGGAGTTGCATTTCTTGCATGAATGCACACTCGGATTAAAGCAGAGCAAATCTATTAAGCTGATTTATAATCAAACCGAGCTTCCAAATTAACTTTAAATCAATCCAAATTATCCGGAACAACCTAAATTTAAACCCAAATCAAAGTTTTATCCCAAGAACAAAAAGGAAAAAGAAACTTGTGGGTTTGAAGTTTGTTCTCATTGGTGGAAGAGCTTTTGACTGCATATATACACAGTGAAAGAACATAGAAGCATAGACATTGTATTTACTCACGTATGTTAACCACATATTTTAATCTTTTTAGTTAAAAGCATATATTTACGCATCTTACGCTAAAATTCTGCAAACTTTTGAAGCTATATGTATGTGTTTTGTTTTTAAATATCACTTTGTGCAATTTCTTTCACAAGAAGCCATTCAACTTAGGGACTCAAATAAATGACAATGTTCATTTAGACTCAAGTTAATGTTAATCCTGTGCATGTTGGTAAAGGATTTAGTGATTTACTAAATATTTAACCAAAATTTTCCAAAATTAGGAAACCACATTCAGCAATTAACACTTGTAAGCTTTAGCTTATTTACAGTCAGTGTGTTGCTTTGATTCATGTTTCCTCCCCAGGAGAAGGAAAACATTTAACCAACTCACTATTTCTCACCAGGATTTGAAATAAGTCAAAAGGTGAAAACTTTGACTACTCTGTAAAACATTTTTTTCCTCTTTTTAAGTAATCATTAACTTTAATCCTAAGGAAGCCTTAGTGACAATACGCAAAGACAATTCATTTGTTTCCTAACTTGTAAATATTAAAACATTTAAAGCCTTTAAATGAAGGTAAGCTTTAACAAATGAAACAAAGCCAATTCTAACTTTAAAACAAAGTGAAGACTTATACTGTAACCCTAAAGCCTTAAAGCATTTAACCTTGTCTATTTTTGTTGCTTTCTTTTGTAAATAAAATCATTACTTTCAAGTGAGATTCAACAAAAATTCACAACCTAGTTGAGGACTATTCCAAAACTACACTTTGATAACTGAACTGAAAGAAGTCAATCAACAATTTTTTTTTTGTTTTTGTCTTGTGAAATACAAATCAAAATACAGTGTCAACAAATAAATTAATACATATTCCACATTTCTAAAGAATTCCAAAATATTTGCTTTCCTTCTTACAAGCCTGGAAGTTGAAACAAACTCCAAAAAGAAGCTTATAATTACCCTCACAGTAAAACAACACTCAAGGTTAACTCTTGACTCACAACCTTAGCCACAATCAACTAATTGATTTCAAGCTAAGCATTACACAAACGGTCAAACATGTCCAGTCCACTTGACGAATTAAATGACCTTCAAGTAACATTGGTAGAGTTGGCTTCCGACCTTATACCCGGTTTCTCCAAACAAGTTCAGGATACTCCACCAAAAGATTTGAAGCAAATCACGAAAAAACTTTTAGATGAATGTGAAACTAACCCACTGAAAGCAAAGGAAATCCCCGGTGTGTTAGGAAAGTTTGCACTAGCATTGATTGCAAGGCTAAAACGAGCTGAAACCCAAGTACTCTATGCTGAAAAGGAACTGGTGAAATGACAAACAACCATCCTTTCTCTTCAGGAAGAGAACAAATCTCTTGTGAAAAAGCAGGAACAGGCTCGCATAGAGAAAGAAGATACCCAAGCTACGCTTGATCAGACGTTGCTAAATCTGGAACAAGCAGAGGAAGAAAAGCAACAACTAGAAGACAACAATACCTCACTTCAGCAAGAAAATGAGGAATTGAAAACCACCCTGCTTCACAAAGAGAATCAACTAAAAGAAGTTGAAGGTCAATTGGACGAAACAAACTCAGATTATGGGAAATGTAAATTGCTCCTACGAGAAGCACAACAAGGTCTTCAGGACGTCAAAGAAGAGCTGGAAGACCACCGCAAATGAAGGGATCCGAGACCAGAAGCCATGAACAGGCTGGTTCCCTTGACAAAGGGGGGCATCCCCTTCTGGGATGGGGACTCCCCCAGCTCACACTCATCTGACCCATTCAGACCCGAACGGCAACGCGCAAGACATTTGCAAATTCCATCCGATGGAGATCTCAATAAAATCGCTTGCCACGTCACAAGATTTGACCCCTCAACCAGCGGGTCACCTGATACCAGGGCTTATTTGCAAGACATCGACTACTACTTGCGTAAATACCCTGATGCTACGGTTGACAATCGCATTTATTTGATTAAGTTGACATCCAACAGGTCGGTATCAAAATTTATAGATCGACAACCATTTGACATCAAGATGAACCACCAGAAACTCTACGAAGCCATTGAAAAGGAGTTCTCCGACGTTGGAAGTTGGACTCATTTGGAACTTTTCACATAGATTTACATGGTTTTCTTCCTTATCAGTTTACCTTGTTCCTTATAGACATGATGTTTCCTTTACAACAATCTACAGATTTTTCCTTAAATATCTGGAAATTTATTGATGTAACTTTTAACTTCTCCTATTGAATGTTGTGATTTCATTACCAAGCGGTTTCATTTGTATTTTTCTCTTCATTATTGATCATCTATTGATAATTTTTATGTATTATCTATTTTTCTGAGGATTTCTAATTATTTTTGCTAATTGATTTCTTTGATACCCCCTTTTTGATGCATGGAGATGCACATGCAGCAAAGTTACAGAGTATTTGCTTGATGGGTAGTATCTTTTACTGGGAGGAAGTGTGTTACCACTTTTATGTGTAACACAGTTAATTTATGTGAAAATTTGTGGGTAGTACAGCTCCTTCAAAATGAGATTTCAATAATCATGGCTTCTTTTGTGATGTCTCTTGAACTAATTTACAAATTCCATTTAGGAAAACAAAATAGCTGTCTGTGCAGATTTAATATGTTTTAGCATTGATAAGTAAGGTCAGTTTTTCCAGCTGAACACAGACAGGTTGAATCTGTATAAATGAATAAAGATTGTGTCACACTCCTTCAGTCAATGGAAAGGTGGGCATATTGCCTAATTAGAATTTGGTTTAATTTTGTACAAGGAATACCTCATTTTACATATTCCTTGGTAAATTATGGGGTGGAATGTAGTCCCGAGGCCCAGCTTGGCCATGGCTGAGCATCGGGAAAATACATTCCTTATTACTGTCACATTTCTGAAATATGATGTTGTCACACCATTATGTGGTGAGTAACATCAGATGTATTCTGCAGTGCAAAATCATATAAACATTACATTTGTATAGTCAGTCATTTAAATCATTATATTTTATGTCATTTACAATGTCATGCAAAGTCATACTTAGCTTCAAAAAATGGTTGTTAATTTAGGGGTCCTTTCTCCTGTGGTCAGGTAATGTCGTCCCACACACACCCACTGTCCGGCCTCTCCATCTCCCACAAAGATCAAATCTCGATGCTATCCTGCAAAGAAAAATTTGGGGAAAACCTTACGGCTTCCCAATCTACACATCAGTGTTTACATCAACAGGAGTGCAAGTTTTATCACCTCATAAATTGATTTTACTTATGTTCCAGCGATCATCATTAGTTTTGTATCCCTTAAATGTTTATCCCAGTTGTTTATTAATATTAAGAAACACAAGTGAATTGTTGTTTTTTATTATTTTATTACATATTGCATATGTCACCAAAGATTTATTAAATTGAAAGGTAATGATGATGTTATGATTCCTTGTTAATCTGGCAAATCTAATTCCTGGTGAAAGCTAAAATAATAATAATAATAATAAAAACTGTGAATGCTTTTCCCTTTCCTTTTGGAAAACAAAGAATAAAGAATAGCAGAAAAACCTTTAAATCACACCTAAAGCTTCCACAATTTGAATGTGAGTTCGCTACTCACAACAAGCATTCACTAAATATTCTGTGAATCAATTAAGGTTTTACCAATTGACATGGGTAATCACTTAGTTTAGGATTATATTCAAACAAAACAATACCATATATTAAAAGCCTTAGACCAGTGCAGCATTTAGAATTAGTAACTGTAAGTGTAAACCTAATCTCTGTTTTCAGGAATTTATGGCACAGGACCACAATCTATGGCCTGTATGTTTTTTCCCTTTGAAGGCTGATTTTGTCTATTCTTATCTAGGTCAGACTGACACAACTCACTAAACAATCTCAGTTTACCATTGAAATTAAATTCCCTTTCTCTATTTTATCAGAATTCTTGTGCTATTTTCTATCTTTTCTGTTCATAAATTTACCATCTCCCGATAAAGAAAACTTCATCATCATCTTGCTATGTTCTTTAGGAGGGAAAAAGTCACAGCATGGATGTCTCAGATCCTGTTCTCGCATTCACCCTTTTTTTTATTACATGGACAGGCCTAGGGTCGAAATGTAAATAAGATTGCATATGTCATTTATTAAAAAGTGAGTATAGTATTATTTAAACAAAGCAACAATATAACATACAATTACCAAAACCTCTGTTTGATAATCCGTAGTCTCTGGCAAATCATATACACAAACTCATTAATTATCAATCTCTTTTGAGCCTCTATGCTTTAAACCATGTAATATAGGGTATACATAAAGCCTTCAGTGTTTAGGCATTATTAAGTGACAGCATGATATTGTAATATTCAATTAATTTCATCATTGTCATGCTGGTAACATTGATTAAGATGTAAGCATTTGTACTTAGTGTTCTATGTGCCTATGGTCACGTCGAGGGAGACTCGGACAGCTGTGAGGGGGAATCGTTTGTCCTGTGTCCTTTTTCCCTCTAAAGTACACTGTTATGCTTCAGTCAAAGGAAAAAAAAGGTCAGTGATACATCAAAAAATTGCTTTAAAAATATATAAATAATTTATCACATAAGCAACATTAGCTAAAAACCTGCAAAGTTAAATTGAAAAAGTAAAACCCCAAAACTTTGCAAAAATACTCATATTTACATTACTTCTCTTTAACTCCCCTGTCACACAGCCTATGTTTTTTCATTCTCTTTTTTCTCAAGCAACCACACACACACACAAACACAGCATTGCTCCTCTCTCTTATCTCCACAAGGTCGAAGCAGCATGAATGTCCTTCCACTTTTTCTGCACTGCCGTAACACACACAACACTAGTCGATTCCTTTTGCTCAAAGCTACTATTTTCAAATACCTGTAATTTTAAACATTTCTCAAAAGGATAACAATTAATTAATCAATCCTTTTATGCTAAAAAAAAATTACAATAGTTTTACAACCTGCTCCTTCCACCTCCACGGAGAACTCTCATCCTTTTTTTCTTCCATGCCAGAGCAGATTTACACAAAGACAAAACAACCCAAACTGCAATAATCCACATAAACGGCTTTGTCTGATTTATTTGGTAGGGGGCCCCCCATATTGCCAAACAAGTCATCTCTTTGTAACCATTTTACCCATGTTTTAAACTGTTTTCGCTCTTCATTTAGTTTCTCTCGATGCACAGTGGCTTTTAGCACGTCCTCCATTTCATTTATAGCATAACCCAGACTACCCAATGGATATTCAGAGCTGTGTTTATCATTATCCATTTTACCATTGTCTTTATTGTAGCATCATCGTCTCCTCAAACCAAGACAGAAGATCACTTCTCTCCATTCTACAGGAATTTCACTTTATTCCTTCTACAGGAATACCACTTTTCTGCATTTTACAGGAATATCACTGGCTTTCATATCGACTCATCCAGGCCTCATCTAGGCCTGACCAAAGATGTATGTTTTCCAAGAACCCCAATGTTAATAGTTGCCTCTTGCAGAGATTGTAAGGATCAGAATTTGCTTTTAAAGGCTCAAAGGAACATAAAACTCGGGAGACCAGACCTCCAACGTGAACACTGCATTTAGTTAACATCCTCCTTTACAGGAAACCAATGCTCTTAAAAGGGTCATAAACGGCTTAATCAGACAGGTTTATAACCCCCGATGTTTTCCAGATTATCTCTCCCAGATACCATGGACCTAAAAGAAATCATCTACAGCTCAACAGTACCTCCTTGCGGATACCTACGGAATGTGTTTCAGTATGTAGGATGACTTTTTAATTTGTTCTAAACATTAAGTTTCTTTCAGCTTATCTTCTTCTCCCCTGGATCCTAAGGACACTGAAAATCATCCCTCTTTTATCACCAACCATGGTTTGCTGTACTACATTAAGCTTTGATCTATATGTGAATGCATGTATTATAATTATGTATAAGAAATGTTATGTTCATGAGTGTTATTCAAACAAATGTAATATTAGAGTACTGGTATAAATGCATGACCACCAAATATGAGCCAAGTCATTTAATTTAGTTAGATTTTATATTGAGCTCCTAATTTCATAAGAACTGACCGAGTGTTGATTTTTCTCTGCAATTTCATGGGATGGTGTCTTCGTTTGATTGGCTGCTCTCAAACAAAGAAATGTTCTCACATTGGATGGCAGCCATTTCAAACTGCTTTTGATAAAGTCGATTGGTCAGTCTTGCGATCGACATAACCAGTTTATGACTAGGCAGGGTCATTTTAAAAAGTAGTTGAAGCTGCTCTGCAGAGTTAGATTAGAAGAAAAGATTGAGACAAGATTCAGAAAAAAAACAGATGTAGAATTAGAACAAGACAAGCAGAAAGAAAAAAGAAACACACCAATGTAAGATTAAGTTAAGGAAGAAGAAGTAAAAAAGTTAAGAACACAGAAAAGAAGAAAGAAAGAGATTTTGAGAAAGATTAAGAGCTAAGTTAAGATTAAAGAAGCAGAATAGTAATCTAGATCTCAGAGGAAGATTTTATTCCACCGTTTCAAGGTCCCATGTAGTTTTATTTTATCTAAATTGTTCTTTGTGAAGTTTGTCAAATAATACGTTAGTTTTTCTGGTTACTGAGGAGAAATCACCTTTTCTTTAGAGCTCGCTTTCTCAGAGAATCAAATTTTCAAACTTTTTCCTTCACCTCAGAAGCCATTCTTATCCTAGTAAATGTTTTTCTCATTTTTTTAATGACTTTTCACGCCATTAACCACTTGCACTCCGGGCAATTTTCCTAAAAATGCCAAAAAAATAACATGCCCAAAGTAAATCGAAAGCTGTTATTCAACCCTTTGCAGCATCTTCATGGGGTTGGTCTCATTTAAAAGAAAACACTTTGAATATTTTGGCAAAAAAAAACATAATCTCTCTACATGCTCCGGCCACTGAGTTACAGTCATCTAAACATACTGAACTTGAAGAAAAAAAAATTGGACACAGTGTTTTTTTGGATACAAATGCTTGTAAATAACACACAGCTGTCCGATCCGGCTGGAAAATGCAACAGAAATGTAGAACCAAGTGTTATCCAGCTGAGATCCAAATTTGGTAACAATACCACAAAAAATGAATATTTTACACAGCTTTGTTCTCAGGCTGTTCCCAGGCGTTTTGGAACTGTGCCAAATTGTGCCAAATGGCACAGTTTGGAAAAACGTCTGTAACTTTTGAATAATTCAATGTAGAATCTTCATTTTAGGCTCTAATGAAAGGTCACACTCAGGGCTGTGTCTGTGTGTGTGTGTGTGGGCGGGGGGTCATCCACCCCCCCGCTACCAAGGACCAAATTCGGCCCTCGCTACATGACGGATTACACTCCTTGCATGTTTTCACAGCGGCTCCCCCCCCCCCTCGCTACTGTGTGTGTGTGTGTGGGGGGGAACCGTGAACGGACCGTGAACGCCCCCCCCTCGCTACAGAAGAGGGCCATCGCTACATGATGGAATAGACTGATATGCTTCCCCCCGCGTTCGGACCGTGAACGCCCCCCCCCCACTCCTCTTCTGCCGGGGGGGGGGGGGGCGTTCACGGTCCGAACACGGCAATGGCACAACACGGCAAATGAACCGTTTATCGCAGCGCACGCACTTCGTACTTCGTGCGCAGTACAGTTGTAATTTACCGATCGGTCAAAAGTCATTTTTGGATTACAGTTTTCAGGGATAAATAATAATTTAGCTTATAACACCTTAGCTCTTCACAGCAGCAGAGTCGTGGCGAACATCTCTTCCCCCATTGTCAGACGAACGCGACGCTGCTCCGCTCGTGGATCCCGATCAAAACATAATTCCATTATTGCCGTTTTGGCGAATGATTTACGACTTTTGTCGTCGGCCTCCGTCTATTCTGCTGGAAATAGTGCAGGTCCCACTTGTGGGTGTTCTCCATGCTGCTGGGTGAGCCTGGGTCTGTAGTAGATTCGTCCAGCGTCCTTTGTTTTCATCTGTTGCAACAGTAAATTTCTCTTCGCCCAGCCTGAATTTCTGTGCTTCAATTGGCTCCTGCGTTCACAGTAGGCGGGTCCTCCTTCCTAGATTTTCATTCATTGGCTCTTCAAGGTTTCAGAAACCCAATTCAAGGCTCTTATTAGTCGAATGAGAGGTCAATCAGATGAACTAATCTGTTCGCGGCTGTCTCTGCAGTTTTTTTTTGAGTGGCGCTTGGACGCCACTACATCACCATCACCACCATCATGCGTCATGCGTCCAAGCGCGCACGAGGGCGCACGAGACTTGCCCGCCTGCGGAACAACGGAGTGCAAGTGGTTAAAGTGGACCTTTAATTTTCCTAATTTAAAGTGAACAGAGACTGTATTTTTTTGGACTCTCTTTCCGGCCTCATACCTGCCTGACTGAGAAGTTTCTCCTTCAGTTTTTTTGGTCTATCCCGCTACAAGAGACTTCACCTATTCGGCTGGACTCGTTTCCAAGGACTTTTTCACGTCGCTCGGGGACGATTACTCTGCTGCCCTCGTCCTGAACGAGCCCCCGGCTGGGTCAACACTTCTGATGGTTGTGAGGAAGCAACGCAGCAGCCGCTTCCTCCCAATGTCCCGACCCGCTGTACACGTGGACCTTCAGCTGTCTTGTGAGTGAGGCTCATTTTACTATCTGCTGAGTTAAAACGTGATGTCCGAACAATTAAATTACAATTGAATATGGCCCGTATTTCAGGGCTCAATTAGTCTCTCAGCCACAGGATAAAGCTATAAACTGAAGGAAGACTCTTAGTCATTTTTAAGTAACTGCCCTTAATTTTTGTAGATTAATTCAGAAGTCATTTTTAGATAATTAGCTTATGAATTTTCCCCATAAAATTGTGTTGTTTTGTTAAACATTTCAGCCTTCATTTGCCATTGAAACATAAGTCTGGTTCCTCCTTGGTTCTACAGAGGTGTAACGCTGGATTTTATGTTCAGGAATCCAATATCAGTGGATGTGATATCGTACACTGTTATCATTTGAATCTGTTTATCCATCATTTGAACACCATATCATGTAACCTGAATGAGTTTAATAAAAGGGTGAATGAGAGAAGTTGAAGCGTTTTCTTTCATATATACATGTTTCCTAATCACGGCAGGAAAAGAACTCACTGAAACTATGAGACTGATCCATTAAGTAATTGAAGGTACAAAATTAATTAAAATTAAAGTTAATATAATTGTCCGTTAGGACTGGTGCCCCTTTTTACAAGTGCTTTAATTTAATTTAGCGGGTGTAGAAGCGATGGTTTAACTCCGCCCCCTTTCGCACCCACTATTAAATAAAATAAATAATTCCTGTATCTTATGACAAATATTTTATTATACATCCCATTACAGAATAATTGGTGCCGCCGTGACAGGCCTGTGTAATTAGGAAACGTATATGCAAAAGAAAAAATCATTGAGACATAAGCTGTTTTTTTTTTTTCCTGCAAATATTGATCCACTTTATTCGGTGAGCCTGTGTGTTGTTGGGGAGAGAGAGGCTGAGGCCTGCATCTCCCCCTGTCTGTATCTGTTGTCTTTGTTTACTTAGCCTCCCGCTGAGGCGTCTGGTTGCTGATAGTGGCAAAAGGGGGGTGAGCTGAGTCACCCACTGTCTAAGGTGAATGGAGCTGTGTTGATGCATGCAAAAGAAGTTTTAAGCAGTATTATATGCTGGATTAAGAAAAATAAAGGCCTAGAGTGACAGAAACGCGAAGAAAACCGTCCTGTCTCTCGCCAGTTTAACCTTCCGGCGATTATCCCGAAAGGATTAATTAAACTGGCCAGTTCTGTAATTACCCAAGCGTGGTGACGTCAGATTAAGCTGGACGCGGTTTGATCTGATCACTGAATAAATCATTGGGGAAGTAGCGCTACTATAAACTATACCCGGAATTAAAGGGGTAACATTATTTGTGCAAGTTGGAGATTAAACTCCCATTTTGAAAAGCAAGGCGTGGCGTTGTCGATAAGACTCGCGCCCACATCACGTGTCACGTGAACAAGCACGATCGCGCTCGTGACCGAAAGGCGTGCACAAAAAACTGTACATGAGCAGAGTAAGCGTGCAAACGCCATTTTGAAGGCACTAAGAGGGAGTCACCCTAGCCGCCATTTTAAGTGAGACTGGTAGACCCGCCCAGAGCGACGTCACCAGTGTCTCCTCCTCCTGGGAGGGCAGAGATAACTGCCTCCATCTTGTGGTCAACTATAGGAGTTGCATTTCTTGCATGAATGCACACTCGGATTAAAGCAGAGCAAATCTATTAAGCTGATTTATAATCAAACAGAGCTTCCAAATTAACTTTAAATCAATCCAAATGATCCCGAACAACCTAAATTTAAACCCAAATCAAAGTTTTATCCCAAGAACAAAAAGGAAAAAGAAACTTGTGGGTTTGAAGTTTGTTCTCATTGGTGGAAGAGCTTTTGACTGCATATATACACAGTGAAAGAACATAGAAGCATAGACATTGTATTTACTCACGTATGTTAACCACATATTTTAATCTTTTTAGGTAAAAGCATATATTTACACATCTTACGCTAAAAGTCTGCAAACTTTTGAAACTATATATATGTGTTTTGTTTTTAAATATCACTTTGTGTGATTTCTTTCACAGGAAGCCATTCAACTTAGGGACTCAAATAAATGACAATGTTCATTTAGACTCAAGTTAATGTTAATCCTGTGCATGTTGGTAAAGGATTTAGTGATTTACTAAATATTTAACCAAAATTAGGAAACCACATTCAGCAATTAACACTTGTAAGCTTTAGCTTATTTACAGTCAGTGTGTTGCTTTGATTCATGTTTCCTCCCCAGGAGAAGGAAAACATTTAACCAACTCACTATTTCTCACCAGGATTTGAAATAAGTCAAGAGGTGAAAACTTTTGACTACTCTGTAAAACATTTTTTTTTTCCTCTTTTTAAGTAATCATTAACTTTAATCCTAAGGAAGCCTTAGTGACAATATGCAAAGACAATTCATTTGTTTCCTAACTTGTAAATATTAAAACATTTAAAGCCTTTAAATGAAGGTAAGCTTTAACAAATGAAACAAAGCCAATTCTAACTTTAAAACAAAGTGAAGACTTATACTGTAACCCTAAAGCCTTAAAGCATTTAACCTTTTCTATTTTTGTTGCTTTCTTTTGTAAATAAAATCATTACTTTCAAGTGAGATTCAACAAAAATTCACAACCTAATTGAGGACTATTTCAAAACTACACTTTGATAACTGAACTGAAAGAAGTCAATCGACAATTTTTTTTTGTTTTTGTCTTGTGAAATACAAATCAAAATACAGTGTCAACAAATAAATTAATACATATTCCACATTTCTAAAGAATTCCAAAATATTTGCTTTCCTTCTTACAAGCCTGGAAGTTGAAACAAACTCCAAAATGAAGCTTATAATTACCCTCACTGTAAAACAACACTCAAGGTTAACTCTTGACTCACAACCTTAGCCACAATCAACTAATTGATTTCAAGCTAAGCGTTACACAAACAGTCAAACATGTCCAGTCCACTTGACGAATTAAATGACATTCAAGTAACATTGGAAGAGTTGGCTTCCAACCTTATACCCGGTTTCTCCAAACAAGTTCAGGATACTCCACCAAAAGATTTGAAGAAAATCACGAAAAAAACTTTTAGATGAATGTGAAACTAACCCATCGAAAGCAAAGGAAATCCCCGGTGTGTTAGGAAAGTTTGCACTAGCATTGATTGCAAGGCTAAAATGAACTGAAACCCAAGTACTCTACGCTGAAAAGGAACTGGTGAAACGACAAACAACCATCCTTTCTCTTCAGGAAGAGAACAAATCTCTTGTGAAAAAGCAGGAACAAGCTCGCATCGAGAAAGAAGACACCCAAGCTACGCTTGATCAGACGTTGCTAAATCTGGAACAAGCAGAGGAAGAAAAGCAACGACTAGAAGACAACAATACCTCACTTCAGCAAGAAAATGAGGAATTGAAAACCGCCCTGCTTCACAAAGAGAATCAACTCAAAGAAGTTGAAGGTCAATTGGACGAAACAAACTCCGATTTTGGGAAATGTAAACTGCTCCTATGAGAAGCACAACAAGGTCTTCAGGACGTCAAAGAAGAGCTGGAAGACCACCGCAAATGAAGGGATCCAAGACCAGAAGCCATGAACAGGCCGGTTCCCTTGACAAAGGGGGGCATCCCCTCATGGGATGGGGACTCCCCCAGCTCACACTCATCTGACCCATTCAGACCCGAACGGCAACGCGAAAGACATTTTCAAATTCCATCCGATGGAGATCTCGATACAATCGCTCGCCACGTCACAAGATTTGACCCCTCAACCAGCGGGTCACCTGATACCAGGGCTTATTTGCAAGACATCGACTACTACTTGCGTAAATACCCTGATGCTACGGTTGGCGATCGCATTTATTTGATTAAGTTGACATCCAACAGGTCGGTATCAAAATTTATAGATCGGCAACCATTTGACATCAAGATGAACCACCGGAAACTCTACGAAGCCATTGAAAAGGAGTTCTCCGACGACTGCTTACAGTCAGGGCTAGCGACAGCCCTAGCTGTGAAACAGGGTTGCGTAGAGCCCCCACAGGCATACTACCAGCGACTCCTGCGCGCATATTTCGGATCTCAAAACACGCCTGAGATGGAAGAAGACCACAACTTCAAGGCTCTTTTCATTCAGAATCTCCATCCCACTATTGGACACCACCTTGGAGTCATGGCTAACCCAAAGACAAACTCGATAAACCAGCTAAGAGAGTTTGCACATTATGCATTCCAGAAACAGCGACAAAGCAATCAGAAGCATACCGAGTCTACCGCAGTGTTAGCTGTCAACACCGCATCAGACACCCTGGACCTAGAGGGCGCCCCAAGGCCAGCCCTTGTTCCAGCACCTCGGTCACAAATAAAACGACGACAGTCCTCTAGTCAAGATAAGTCGAGTCATGACCCGGAAAAAATTTTGACACCAAGTTCCAAGCCAACATCACCAAAACCTGACTACCTTCGGAGGCTAAGCTCACCAGGTAAGTCACGAGAATACGGTACGGATACCCAGGATGACAGATATCGATTTCGAGACTCGCATAACTGCGGGAGGTGGTCACCTCCCTTGTACCGCCGGAAAAACTTCGACAGGGAAGCAAGACCTCCCCCTGGTAAGTTTAGCTCCAAACCCTGGGAGAAGAAAGAAAATCCCATTTTCAGCCGAGAAGACCTGGAATCTCTCCAACGTATACTTGACAAACTGAAGAGGAAAAAGGAGGCAAAAGAGGACAAGAAGCCAGATGTCCTAGCCATAAATATTGCGACCACCCCAAACGATCCTTTAGGTTTGCCACAAGTCAACCCTGAGGAATCTCCTACTACAAAAGAGAAGAATACCGAAGACACAACCGAGCATCCTCCTCCCGAAACTCAGGAGGAGCTCCAAAATGCAACGCCACCCAGTGCCATTTTGCTAGTCCAGCTACCTGGGAAACCTCACTCGCCCGAAACCGGTGACTCTTTAATCTGTGTTGAACCACCGGTCCAAGAATTTCTGTGTGATTTGACCGAGAGGGGGGTTGCACGAAAATTTTTCCTCTCATTGACCCTGGAAGATGTGATGACGCACGAAGCCCTACTGGATACCACAGCGGACATCACACTCATGTTGCATGACCTTTTTGAACACCTACATGTCACTGCTAATTATGTGCACAAAGACTTGAAACTAAGACCTTGCTCCTTAGCTTTTCAACCTTATGCACCCTCAAACACGACTGTGTCACACATGTCATTGATAAAAATCTCCATTGGGCCCATGACCTTGATCCATCCGGTCTATGTGTCCAATCTCAACTCAATTCCATTGCTGATAGGCAAGGATCTACTTAATCGCTTTGAGCCTCTGATAGACTTCAAGAATCTCAAACTATGGGCTCAAGTTCAACAACCTCTTCCAACCAGTCTACCTGAAGCAACCGGATCACAGTGCTACACTCTTGACACCTTGGATGTTCCAGGAGTCAACCCACTCGCACTGCTGACCCAACAAAGTTTGACGGAAAGTGACCTTGGGAACCAGGCTGAAACAGGCACCCCTTCTCATGTCACCACATCTGACAACCCAACCTTAAATGAACACAGTTCATTCCTTTGCACCCTAAAACCAGGGGCAGCCAACGAAGAGTACTGCCCCCAAGTGGTCAAAGGACTAGTTATCCAAAGCTCCCACGTAGAAGACGTGGTACTGGCTCTCTGGGCTGATAAATCCGCAATTAGCCAGACACTTTTCGACTCTCTACATGAGAAATACCCTGACCTTATGGTCACTAACAAGTCTTTTTGTTTCCCTGCTGGGACCAAATCAAACAAAACATTGATCGCCACAAGTATCTGTGCCGTCCACCTTCAGTGGAACCACAGACTGCTAACGCATCCCTTCTTGGTTGTTCCCGACCTGCCACATGCAGTCTACATCGGCAGTGATCTTCTTGTGAGACTCGGAACCCAGGTTGATACCATAAACAATGTTTTATGGTCTCTCACCCCAGTTCGAGACGCTCACTCTAAACCAGATCTTGACACTCTAAAGTCAGGCCAGACCATCCCTGAGGCCTGCCAGGTACTGAACACTCAACATTGTCTCATACCTATGCATTCAGACTGGACAGAAACTTATGCATCCACAAGCATTTTTCCAACCGGCTCCTTTGCTTGACGATCTAGGCTTAACTCTGGAGGCAATGCACCTTCTAAGCCTAGACTACAGAACCACCACGCTGCCGGTAAACAACCCCACGGCAGAGACCATCGTCCTGCCCAAGGCCACGCCTCTTGGCTGGCTTATCACCACAGATTTCCACGATTTTGAACTGACTGTTCCTGTGCTAGGCGGCCTCCCTGATTCTCTTTGGGCCGACTCTCTTGAACCTACAGTCATTTACACTAAGCCTTCTAAGGCCATCGCTCTTGTGTCAATGCCAACCCCTGACAAAGAGTCAGTCGGACGAATCGACTTGACCAACAATGACCAAATGCTTGTCCAAGCCATTGAGCTCCTTCCATCGGAGTCCGATCAGCAAACCAATGACAATCCCAGCGATGCTCCACCGAAACCAGTCCTCACTATCGCTGAAGAGATTGCACAGGTGGTAGCTGATGCTGATAAGATAAGATAAGATAAGATAAGCCTTTATTAGTCCCACAACGGGGACTAATAAAGGCTGGAACTAATAACGGATGCCCTAACTTCTGACGAAGAACTTCACCAGGTTCTTCTTAAGTATGAACAATCCTTCTCCAAAGACTCCTTGGACTGTGGACTGACCACAATCCACTCAGTATGCATTCCTACACCACCTGACGCTCCTCCCACCTATGTCAGGCAGTACAAGATTCCCTTGGCCTCGTACGGCCCAGTACAAGAAATAATCGATGACCTACTGGACCGTGACATAATCAGGCCATGCAACAGTACCTACTCGGCCCCCTTATGGCCTGTCCTAAAGCCCAATGGTAAGTGGAGACTCACCATTGATTACAGGAAATTGAACACTCAAGTTCCTCTCTCTAGGTGGCCTATGACTCAACAGGAGAAAGAACTCCCTAGAGTAAAAGTAAAAGTAAAAGTAAAAGTAAAAGCCAAATACTTCTCAACACTGGACATTGCTTCTGGTTTTTGTACTATTCCTGTCCAAGCTGAAGACCAACACAAACTGGCCTTCATGTTTGCAAATCGCCAATACACATTCACCCGATGCCCTTTCGGTTATGCCAACTCTCCTGCAGAGTTCAACATTTTCTTGAACAAAGCATGTCCAGACGCCCGAGACAGAGGTAACCTCATCTATGTTGACGACATTCTCATTCGGAGTCCAACTCTGGACACCCACCTCACTGAAATCGACCATGTCCTTGGCCAGCTCACGCGAGCAGGAGCCAAAATTTCTCTCTCCAAATGCCAATGGTGCAAAACCAAAGTCAACTATGTTGGTCTCTTGGTAGGATCCAAAGGGGTCCTACCACAAACGGCATGAATTCAAGGTGTGCTAAACATCAAAGCCCCTACCAACATTTCTGAACTCCGGAGCTTCCTAGGGGTATGCAACTACTCACGTCAGTTCATTGAGGATTATGCAGACTTGGCAAAACCTCTTACAGACCTCCTACGAAAGGACACCCCTTTCATTTGGTCTGAGGCTCAAGAACAGGCTATGCTAGTGTTGAAGCGAAAGTTATGCACCGCACCATGTTTGGCCTATCCCAACTGCGACCAGCCATTCTTCTTACAAGTGGGGTTCTCTGCCAACTGCTTAAGCGCTGGATTATACCAAATCTATGACCACGACAAACGAGTCGTGGCCTATGCCAGCAAAACCCTCTCTGGTCTGGAACTGAAATACTCGGACTGCGAAAAAGCCCTACTGGCCACTGTATGGGCAGTCAAACATTTCTCCAACTATGTGGGAGGCCAGAGAATCACAGTTGAGACTCACCACCAACCAGTGGTCTTCCTTAACAGTCAACGCATCAGAGAAGGCGTTGTAACAAATGCCAGAATAGCCTCCTGGTTGATGGCTCTACAAAGCTTTGATGTGGAGGTCCGCTACGCACAAAAGTTGAGAAGCCCTCTCGGCACAGACTTGGCTGCCTGCCAACGGTGCTCTGAGGACACTCCAGGACCATCCATTCGTGCAGAGCCACCTACAGTCACTGAAGACCCAAACCATCACTACTTTGACCAGAACATCTGTCAAGATATGGTCACCGCCTATGTCGATGGTTGTTCTTTTCACCATGAAACTCACATTCGTGCTGGTGTGGGTGTGGCATGGCTGAACAATCAGCCTTGTGAACCCCACAACTATCAACTGGGTTCCCAATCATCCCAGTATGCGGAAATCGCAGGTGTGCTCATTACACTGCAACTTGCCGTAGACCATGGCATTCGCACATTGGTCATCTGCACTGACTCCAACTATGCACGCCTCAGTTTCACTTGTCATTTAGCACTCTGGAAGGCCAAAAGTTTTCTAACCTCCAACCGCAAACCGGTTAAACATCAAGACCTTTTCAAGGCATGTGATCACCTGGTCACCTCCAACAACCTCCAGGTGTATTGGAAAAAGGTCAGAGGTCACTCGCGCACACCAGGTCAAGACAAAGAATGGAATGACCTTGTGGACTCACTTGCAAAACAAGGAGCTATACAAGGCACGCCCTGGTCCTTTGATTCTGCTCAGGTGCCGACTTCACAGTCCCACCCACCCACCCCTACAGTCTGTGCAGTCACTAGGGCCCAGACAAACAGGGCCCAAGATACGACACAAACCACAGGTCCCCTCGTGGTTGACCCTGTTTTCACTGACGCTGACCTTATCTCTCTTCAAACCCTTGACCCTGCGATCCATAAAATGATACAATACCTCTCGAATCCTGCACTCAATGCACCATCCGACTCGGATCTTGCTGACACTCCAGACTTAAAACCACTTTTTGCCGCACGATCGTCCTTGCAGCTGCGAAATGGCATTCTAGTTCATGTTTCCGATGAACTCCCTGCGCCTGCGCTTGTGGTCCCTCATAACCAGAGGGGGGTGATGATTGTTCATGCCCATGATCTCCCAACTGCAGGACACAAAGGCGTCAAAGCGACGTACAACGCGCTCAAACAAGTGGCATATTGGCCATACATGCAAAAGGATGTAGCGGACTACATCAAGGGATGTCTCGTATGTTGCCAGTTTCAACCAACCAACCCGATTCATCGAGCACCCCTACAGAAAAGAGGCATTTCATTCCCATGGTCTAACCTCCAAATTGACTGGGTAGGCCCCCTTCCACGGTCAGCCAGAGGAAACAAATACTTCCTCACAGTCACATGTGCTTTCACCAAATGGGTCGAGTGCCTGCCTGCTCCTAATGACACGGCAGAAACCACGGCCTACTTGTTGATGAACCATGTATTCTCTAGATTTGGTCTGCCAAGCCGAATCAACTCTGACCGCGGCACTCATTTCACCGCAGAAGTCATGCGACAACTGTGGGAAACCTTGGGAGTTAAAGCTAACTTCCATATTAGCCACCACCCACAATCCTCTGGACAGGTTGAAAAAACCCACCGAACCGTGATCAACATACTGAAGAAGTATGTTTCACCACACCAAAAAGACTGGGATGTAAAACTCCCACTGGTCTTAATGGCCATCCGAGCCACACCCAATGAAGCTACGGGGGTGTCACCTTTTGAAATGAAGACAGGCCGGCAAATGACTTTGCCCCTGCATTTACTCTACCAACCTGGAGAAGTGGAGAAGCCAGTGTTGCTACAGCTTACACTACTCACCAGTACATGACTGACCTGACCAAACATCTCCAACAGACTTTTGCCTTTGCCCAAAAACATTTGGACCGATCAGCTGAAGGACGCAAAGCCTACTACGATCAGAAAGCCTCACATAACGAACTCCAAGTGGGAGACAAGGTTTTCTATTATGCTTTCATTCCTCAGACAGGACAGACCAATGCACGAGCAGGAAAACTCTTTCGGAAGTTCCTCTCCAGGTGGACAGGTCCACACACGATCACAGATAAACTCTCTCCGGTCGTTTACCAAATCAAAATAAGCAAAGGTCACCAGGACCCCATCTCCAAATGGGTCCATCGTAATCAAATCAAAGCTTACAAAAACCCCATGGGACTCGTCGGGGACAACACTGTTCCATTAAGTCAGTAAACAAACCTAAAATCTTGTTTGTGCCCGATAGATAACTGTTAGCTAACTATAAGCCTCAGGCACGCTCGGTCGCACTTCTCTTCCTCAATCAGGTAACTGCATTAAACCTTCAAACAAGAAAGTTAACCCAAACTAACTGACTTCCTTAAAATCTAACTTCAAAAGATCCTGCAAAATTTCATTCAGTGTCATCAAGTTACTATTTCAAAATAGTACACACAAACCTCCAATATCACTAGCTTAAGTCAATAATCACAAAACCCTCTAAAGGTGATAAAACACTAATAGCCTAGAGCTCATTCTCTAACAAAGTTGTTCCACCTCTGAGAATAACTTTCACCTATCACTCAGGTACCTCAAGAAAAGGAAAACTGATAAGAAGCTCAAGATTAAAATGACTCACTTCTATTCGTTTGCCAGGACGACGGCCCTCCTGTTTTTCAGTTTAGCCCTCTACCTAGCACTCTCACCTACTTTCGCCCAGTTAGAACTGGACAGGGCCCAGACAAGAAGTCAACAATCCTTAGGCAGATTCTCAACCACGGCCTCATCATTAGGGCCCCTTGCTAGCCTTAGCACGTCTACTGTTAAATCAGTCAACACCGCTACACTGAAAGGCCAGATAGTTGAACCACCAACCGTTACCAGAACTTTGCAAGATACTGTGTTGGTTTTGAATGTTTGCTCCAAAGCCTCGTTCAAACTCAACAAGGTCTTGGACTTGTCACTCTTCATGTTAGAGGGTGACCATGCTCACCCACATCTAACACCTGTGTTTCTTCAAAAGGTAGCTAGAAATATTAGATTTTCAGCTAACACTTTGACAATGAGCCTGCCTTCACCGCTTCTTGCCCCTGATGTCACAAAGTTATTCCTCATATCCACTCAAAGAACAGTGATGACTTTCCATGTTCACTCAGTCTTCCAGAACAAAGGTCTCAAACACCCTCTGAGTCAGACCTCTGTGGAACCATGGTTTAGTCCAGCTAAACCAATTCAATTCGAACCTCCTTGAATTACCTCAATATTGCTTAACCTAAACATCTACCTCAAATAAGCAATAAATTTTTGTTTTGCATTCTTTGTTTTGATTTTTATTTTTCTTTATTTTTAGAATTTTTGAAGTTATATGCATGCTTATATACAAACATATATTTTTATATATAGTTCTTGCACTCCATTTTGATTTTTGTGCCCATTCAAACTATTTTTGAACAATTATGATAGCTATTTCATCGTAAACCAAAATACCTACCTCAGGTATGTAAAACTACGCATTTTGTATATTCTTACTTTTGCAACTAGAATTTTTGAGTCATTTCAAGACATATGCCTTAGCTTACTACTCCAAGCAAATTTTATAATCTACATTTGTCCATATCCAAATTATTTTTGGAAATTCATGGAAGTCCTTCCAGTAAACCAAAGTCAAAGATCTCTACTTTGTAATAGATACTGTTTGCATGCTATATGGACATCACAAAAACCTTTTAACCTAGTATTTAGGTCAAGTGTTGCCAAGGAGACGAAGCTGCCATGGGTGTGTACCAACGCTGACCGATGCTCACCATTGCTACAAAGGGGGGGATCTGTAGCATCATTGTCTCCTCAAACCAAGACAGAAGATCATTTCTCTCCATTCTACAGGAATTTCACTTTATTCCTTCTACAGAAATACCACTTTTCTGCATTTTACAGGAATATCACTGGCTTTCATATCGACTCATCCAGGCCTCATCTAGGCCTGACCAAAGATGTTTGTTTTCCCAGGACCCCAATGTAAATAGTTGCCTCTTGCAGAGATTGTAAGGATCAGAATTTGCTTTTAAAGGCTCAAAGGAACATAAAACTCGGGAGACCAGACCTCCAACGTGAACACTGCATTTGGATAACATCCTCCTTTACAGGAAACCAATGCTCTTAAAAGGGTCATAAGCGGCTTAATCAGACAGGTTTATAACCCCCGATGCTTTCCAGATTATCTCTCCCAGATACCATGGACCTAAAAGAAATCATCTACAGCTCAACAGTACCTCCTAACGGATACCTACAGAATGTGTTTCAGTATGTAGGATGACTTTTTAATTTGTTCTAAACATTAAGTTTCTTTCAGCTTATCTTCTTCTCCCCTGGATCCTAAGGACACTGAAAATCATCCCTCTTTTATCACCAACCATGGTTTGCTGTACTACATTAAGCTTTGATCTATATGTGAATGCATGTATTATAATTATGTATAAGAAATGTTATGTTCATGAGCGTTATTCAAACAAATGTAATATTAGAGTACTGGTATAAATGCATGACCACCAAATATTAGCCAAGTCATTTAATTTAGTTAGATTTTATATTGAGCTCCTAATTTCATAAGAACTGACTGAGTGTTGATTTTTCTCTGCAATTTCATGGGATGGTGTCTTCGTTTGATTGGCCGCTCTCAAACAAAGAAATGTTCTCACATTGGATGGCAGCCATTTCAAACTGCTTTTGATAAAGTCGATTGGTCAGTCTTGCGATCGACATCACCAGTTTATGACTAGGCGGGGTCATTTTAAAAAGTAGTTGAAGCTGCTCTGCAGAGTTAGATTAGAAGAAGAGATTGAGACAAGATTCAGAAAAAAACCCCACACAGATGTAGAATTAGAACAAGACAAGCAGAAAGAAAAAGAAACACACTGATGTAAGATTAAGTTAAGGAAGAAGAGGTAAAAAAGTTAAGAACACAGAAAAGAAGAAAGAAAGAGATTTTGAGAAAGATTTGGAACTAAGTTAAGATTAAAGAAGCAGAATAGTAATCTAGATCTCAGAGGAAGATTTTATTCCACCGTTTCAAGGTCCCGTGTAGTTTTATTTTATCTAAATTGTTCTTTGTGAAGTTTGTCAAATCCTGCATTAGTTTATCTGGTTACTGAGGAGAAATCACCTTTTCTTTAGAGCTCGCTTTCTCAGAGAATCAAATTCTCAAACTTTTTCCTTCACCTCAGAAGCCATTCTTATTCTAGTAAATGTTTTTCTTGGTTTTTTTTGATGACTTTTCACGCCATTAAAGTGGACCTTTAATTTTCCTAATTTAAAGTGAGCAGAGACTGTTTTTTTTTTTTTTTAGACTCTCTATCCGGCCTCATACCTGCCTGACTGAGAAGTTTCTCCTTCAGTTTTTTTGGTCTATCCCGCTACAAGAGACTTCACCTATTCGGCTGGACTCGTTTCCAAGGACTTTTTCACGCCGCTCGGGGACTATTACTCTGCTGCCCTCGTCCTGAACGAGCCCCCGGCTGGGTCAACACTTCTGACGGTTGTGAGGAAGCAACGCAGCAGCTGCTTCCTCCCGATGTCCCGACCCTCAACTCGGCTGGTACCGACCCGCTTAACACATGGACCTTCAGCTGTCTTGTGAGTGAGGCTCATTTTACTATCTGCTGGGTTAAAATGTGATGTCCGAACAATTAAATTACAATTGAATATGGCCCGTATTTCAGGGCTCAATTAGTCTCTCAGCCACAGGATAAAGCTATAAACTGAAGGAGGACTCTTAGTCATTTTTAAGTAACTGCCCTTAATTTTTGTAGATTAATTCAGAAGTCATTTTTAGATAATTAGCTTATGAATTTTCCCCATAAAATTGTGTTGTTTTGTTAAACATTTCAGCCTTCATTTGCCGTTGAAACATAAGTCTGGTTCCTCCTTGGTTCTACAGAGGTGTAACGCTGGATTTTACGTTCAGGAATCCAGTATCAGTGGATGTGATATCGTACACTGTTATCATTTGAATCTGTTTATCCATCATTTGAACACCATATCATGTAACCTGAATGAGTTTAATAAAAGGGTGAATGAGAGAAGTTGAAGCGTTTTCTTTCGCATATACATGTTTCCTAATCACGGCAGGAAAAGAACTCACTGAAACTATGAGACTGATCCATTAAGTAATTGAAGGTACAAAATTAATTAAAATTAAAGTTAATAGGTGACTTCCGGTTATGGCTGCCACGTAGGACGGACGTGTCTCGCTCTGCTCTGCTCCTGGAGAAAAAAAATCGGCAAATAACTCTCTCATTTGGGACAGAACGTATCCCAGCGTTTGGGCGAGGATATGTCGGCGAAGCCTAAGGCTGGAAAACCAGGAAAAGGAAAAAGCGAGCCGCCGAAACAGTCCAAATTAACGGACTTTCAGGTCTGTGACGCAGCAAACAGGGCTCCATATATGGCGGAGGAGGCTGGCAACGCTGCGATTTCTGCGGGGAATGGCGCAGATGCGCTGATGGCTGCCATGAGTTCAATGAGAGCGGACTTTTCCTCTAGATTTGATGGGATTATGACAGCGTTGGAAGGAATAAGAAAGGAATTGGGTGACTGTGTAGAACGAACGGCGCAGATGGAGCTCCGTCTCGCTAGTGCTGAAGATGACGTCACCCGTCTTCAATTAAAGGTGCGCACTTTGGAAAAAAAAATAAATCTCTGGAAGATAATATTTTGGATTTGGAATCTCGGTCGAGACAGAATAATTTGAGGCTGGTGGGTCTTCCAGAGGAATCAGAAGGTCGGGACGTATGTTCCTTTCTGGAAAAGTGGATTCCGGAGGTGCTGGGCAGCGAGGAGTTGCAATCAGCAGTGGTTCTGGAAAAAGCACATCGTATTGGCCCACGGAGAGATAAGGGACCGCCGAGGACCTTAATTATGAAGTTTCTTAACAACAGAGACAGGATGAAGATCTTCAACGCTGCACGAGCTAAAAAAGGAGAGATTAAACACCAGGACCAGCAGGTGCGGTTCTACCCAGATTTGGCCACAGGAATCCAGCAATTGAGGAAGCAGTTTGATCCCGTACGTAAGGAGCTGCGCAACCTTGGGATTCGTCATGGTGTAATCTATCCTGCGAGACTGCTGACCACGTATGAGGGCAGAACCCACATCTTCAAGACCCCAGAGGAGGCGCAGGAGTTCATCAAGAAGATCAAAGAAGAAGAAGAGACTGGTGGGAGCTAAGCATGAACAAAATATAAGGTAGAATAATTAAGCATTTGCACAGGCATCTGACTGACTTGAAGTAAATAGTAAGTTTACAAAATATAGATTGTATTATATATTAAAAAAAAACAAAACAAAAACAAAACAAAAAAAAACAAACTATGATGTACAAAGTTGTTAAAAATTTTGGAGTTAAGTTGGAAAACTACAGAGGAGAGTTAATGTTACGTCATTAAAAGCAGTAGAGTTAGGGTGATTGGGAGGATGAAGAAGGAGTGGCTTAGGCTGTTCCCCGTGGGTGTGGAACGGTCGATGGCTATATCGGGAGACAGAATTTTTCTTTTGATTTTGGGGGGTTTGCCACAAGTGTGGGAAGGGGAAATTTGTTTGTGTGTAGTTTGTAGGATGAATGTTCAACCACTCATGTTTTTGCTTCTCTGTATGAGCATGTTTACACTGCAAGGTAATCCCAAACTCTCTATTGATCATGGACCAAAGTGTTAATCTTAATTTAACTTCATGGAATTGCAGAGGTCTACAAAATTTAAAAAAACTTAAACAAGTTATGAATAAAATAAAGGACATGGGTTCAAGAATTGTGTTTTTACAAGAAACTCATCTGATAGAGGAGGATGTTAAAAGAATTAGGAGTAGATGGCAGGGAAGTGTATTCACCTCTTCATTTTCATCCCGAGCCAGGGGAGTTATGACTCTCATACATAAATCAGTTCCTTTTCAAGTGAAAAATGTAATTGGAGACAAATTTGGAAGATATGTAATCATTCAAGGTTCTTTGCTATTAGAAAATATAAATCTTGTGAACTTATATGGTCCCAATATAGATGATCAGAAGTTCTTTGCTAATTTATTTCTCATCTTATCATCACTTACAGGGCAACATATAATAGCAGGGGATTTTAATTGTACATTGAATCCAGGTGTGGATAGATCAACAGGACTGGATTGTACGCACATTGGATGTAGGATGACTATTAATCATTTTATGAAAGAATTGAGATTGTTAGATATATGGAGAGAAATGAAACCACAAGTTAAAGCCTATTCTTGTTATTCCAGTACCTACAAGACATTCTCACGTATTGATTATTTTTTGATTTCCACAGAATTAAGGTCCAAGATTCAAAACTGCTTTTATGATAACATCGTGATCTCTGATCATGCACCCTGTTGTCTAATATATGTAGATAAAAAATTGACAAAGGAATCAGGTAGATGGCAATTTCAGCATAAATGGCTTCAGGATGAGGAATTTGTCAAGTATATAGAAAAACAGATAGACGAGTTCTTTGACATCAATACTACACAAACATCAGCATGTGTAAAGTGGGAGGCTTTCAAAGCTTTTATTAGGGGGCATATTATTAGTTATACAGGATCAAAATCTAAGAAGACTCGAGAGGAGAGAGCTAAATTGGAACATAAAATAAAAAATCTTCAGGAAAAAGTGTATGCAGGAAGTGACCCAAGGTTGGAGAATGAATTACTGATTTTGAGAGCTGAATACGACAAAAAATCAGCGAATAGAGCTGCCTCGAGTCTTCTAAGATTGAAACAATCTTTTTATGAACAAGGTGAAAAATCAGGAAAATTATTAGCATGGCAGATTAAACAATTGGAAATTAAAACACCAATTACCAGTATTATAAGTAACGGACAGGTAGTTATAGATCCTTTAGAAATTAATAGAGCCTTTAGAGATTACTAAAAAAAATTATATGATACCAAAAATGAACCTGATTTAACAAAACTAAATGGGTTTTTGAACGAACTATCTATACCGTGTATTCCAAATGAAAACAGGGAGATATTGGAGTCTAAAATTAGTCAAGAAGAAGTTGGGCTAGCCATTGATAATATGAAATCAGGAAAAAGTGCAGGACCAGATGGTCTTCCAGTTGACCTTTATAAAAAATTTAAGAATAAATTAATAAAACCTTTTTTGGAAATGGTTTTAGAAGCATTTCAAAATAATAATTTACCATCATACATAAATAATGCCTTAATTATACTGCTGCCAAAACCAGGTAAGCCCTCTAATAAATGTGAAAATATGAGACCAATAAGCCTATTAAACGCCGACCTTAAGATAATCTGTAAAATTTTAGCAAGACGAATACAAGAAATTTTACCAAATATTATTAATCGAGATCAGAATGGCTTTATAAAGGGTAGACAAGGCTTCCATAATGTAAGAAGACTATTTAATATTATCTATTTTAATAAAGAAGCACCGGATACAGCTCTCCTATCATTGGACGCCGAAAAGGCCTTTGATAGAGTTGAATGGCCCTTTCTTTTTGAAGTCCTACAAAGGTTTGGACTTGGAAATAATTTCATAAAATGGGTTCAAATAATATACAATAATGCTACAGCAGAAATCCTAACAAATAACAATATTTCAAAACCAATAAAAATCAATAGAGGATGTCGACAAGGCTGTCCACTCTCACCTTTACTGTTTACTATGGCAATTGAACCTTTAGCGATAGCGATACGTTTACATTCACAAATATATGGAATTAAAGTTGGACCAACAGAACATAAAATCTCCCTGTACGCCGATGATATAATTTTGTTTATGTCGAATCTAAAAAAATCAATTCCAACCTTGTTGAATTTAATAAAGAATTTTGGGGAAATATCAGGATATAAAATAAATAAAACTAAATCTTCAATATTAATGCTAAATGAGACCCAGAGAAATTACCCAGCCCCTGAGGCAAATCAATTCAATGTTGTAAATCAGTTTAAATATTTAGGAATCCAAATTATGCCTAAGCTAGAATCAGTCGCCAGTGTCAACTATGAAGCCTTAATGTCAGATATCAGTGAGTTAACTCAGAGATGGATGTCACTACCAATGTCGATGATCGGGAGAATCAATATACTTAAAAGTAATATTTTACCTAAAATACTTTATTTATTTCAATACATTCCCTTATCACCACCTTTAGATCTATTCTCAAGAATAAAAAAAAAGTTAGTGGAATTTATATGGAACAACAGGAGGGCTAGATTACGTCTGTCTTTATTATATTTACCATTTGATCGTGGAGGTCTGAAATGTCCAAATTTTATGTTGTATTATTGGTCGGCACAACTGAGGTCTATGACATATTATTTTTCATCAAATGATCTCCCTCACTGGACTGAAATGGAATCATACAATTTACCTTTACCTCTTCCCATATTCATATACTCAGATTCGGCAAAAAAATTACAAAAACAAGTTAAAAATCCATTTGTAAAGCATATGATCAAAATATGGTGTGAAGCTAAAAACTATTTAAAAGAACCACAGTTATTGTCACAATTTAGTCCAATATGGGGTAATCAATATTTTAAACCAGGGAGAGCGGACGCTGTATTTAAAGTATGGAATTTAAAAGGGATACAAAAGATTCAGGATTTATATTTGCCATGTGCAGACAACATAATGTCTTTTGAAGAGCTGAGGATCAAATTTAATCTCAATAGAACACATTTTTTTAAATATCTTCAACTTAGAAACTTTATTCGATCAAATCAAAATAAAGCTCTCACTCGACCTATTTATTCATCCTTGGAAAAAATGATGATGAAAGATAGTAAAAGAAAGGGTATTATTTCAGAGTTTTATAACTCATTGACACTATCTTCAAGTGAAAATTCACTGAAAAGATTAAACTACTGGAAAGAAGATCTGCAAATTGAAATTTCAGAGGAACAATGGGAATTGGCTTGTACAGAAGCTCAAACCAAATCAATAAATGCACGCCTTAAATTGATACATTTCAAATGGTTAATGCGGATGTATGTTACACCGGAGGAGTTAAATAGATATAACAAAAATATACCAGATACATGCACAAAATGCATGGAAAGTAAAGGAACCCTATTTCATTGTTTATGGGAATGTAGATTAATAAGAATGTTTTGGGAAGAGGTGAGGGTAACAATTGAAAAAATAATCTCAAAACAAATCATATTGAATCCTAAACTGGTTTTGTTGGGTCTGTACCCAGAAAAGCATAATTTCAATAAAAGTGAAAGAACATTCATAGACCTCAGTTTGCTTAATGCCAAAAAATGTATTGCACTATTATGGAAAAAGACTCATAGACCAGATGTGACTCAGTGGTTAAGACAGATGTTAACAAACCTTCCATTAGAAAGAATAACATATATACTGAAATCAAAGGAAATTGTGTTTGAGAATATATGGAGACCTTTTATTGATTATGTAAAAAATTTAAACATAACTCTTGAAGAAGAAGGAGAATGATGTGTGTGGACCTTGTAAATTCCAAACTGGTGAACATAATATGTATACTTATGTATTGGATTGTCTAGACTAAACAGAGGAGCATTGTTGAAGACTTGATTTTGTTGGTGGTTGTTGGTGTTTTTAGTGCATTTTTTTTTTTTTTGTAGTACTTTAGTGTTAGTGTTTGATTGTTTGTATCATGTTTGTTAAAAAAAAAAAAAAAAAAAAAAAAAAGGTTCAATAAAGATATTGTGGAAAAAAAAAAATTAAAGTTAATATAATTGTCCGTTAGGACTGGTGCCCCTTTTTACGAGTGCTTTTATTTAATTTAGCGGGTGTAGAAGTGACGGTTTAACTCCGCCCCCTTTCGCACCCACTATTAAATAAAATAAATAATTCCTGTACCTTATGACAAATATTTTATTATACATTCCCTTACATTATCATTATCCAGTTTTGTTGCCATTTTAATCCGTCTTTAAATGTTATAGTCTAATATCAATATCTTATAGCATAGAATGAAATTATTATTATGATCTTATTTGTTTCCACTTCCTCACGACAATATTGTCTCACACATCACTGTGTTTTTTACTATAATTAGTTTAGTTATATTATTATATATCACCTATGAACCGATCGTCCCGATCGGGTTACTTAAAACTTATGTATTTTTTTCACTCACAGTAGGTCCCTAACTTATGTGGTAAGACCAACTATATTTTAGAGATGCGCCCCTTGCAATTTTCTCAAGGAGTTACAACCTTTTGGTCTGAGCTAAATACGCGAGAGGTGCCAACTCTACTTTTTGAAATCAAGCAATGATCTCAAGGGGTTTAAACCTTTTGGCAAAGCTATGTACCAGCCGAATAACACCTCTTTTTCGGTAACCCTATATCAGTCACCCCGGGGTTTGACTCTTTTATCCGGACTGTACAGTGCGCAACGGGGTAACTCTACTTTTCAGTGGACCCAATAAATACTTTCCACTGTGGGGTTTAAACTGATTACCCAAGCTCTCTCCAACTCTACTTTCTGGAACAGTATTAATGCGTATAACTAATTCCACGGGGTTAAAACCGTTTGGAGATTTCCTCATCAAACTCAGTAAATATATTTCTTAAAACAACATATCATGAATTCAAGACCATATCTCAGTTTCATTCCACAAATAAAATGAAAGGGCTGTCCCTGAAGGGACAGGCAGAAATTTATTGAAAAAGGTTTTCTGCTCACCTTTTATAATGTTGCGGCCGCCAGTCTGTAAAGAAAAATCCTCACGCCGTTTACAAAACTAAAACTAAAATTTAGCCTCGTAACCAGGTGGAAACACCAAATTGTTGCGTCTAAAATACCTTGACCCCCAGTTCTTTTATACGAAGGCCAAATAACCAGACTGAGAGATGAAGTATGCTTTCACTTATTTTACTGAAAGTGAGATATGGATTACAAGCAGCGCTGGAACACAACTCTTTAGGAAAATACCCCAAGAGAGTGCGTTACTCAAAAAGTGGGCCCTATAGTTTTTATAAAGCTTAACCACTCCCTCTTGCAAGAGGGAGGGGTTTTTCCCTCATTGTTTCAGTACATTTCCGTTTATGTGGCAGTTCGGCTGTGTGCAGAACTGATTCTAACTGGTTTCAGCAAGTGAATTATAAGTAACCTAATTGCTGCAGTGTAGCATGTGAAGCAAGCAGATAAAGAAGTGTGAGAAAGACAGACCAATCATGTCATCTTACCGACAAAGGCAACAATAGTTAAACAACATCCACAGCGTTCATATATCGGGTGAAGTTCCGACCAGTCTCCTGTATGGTTACTGCGCATGTGCAACACTTTGTGTATCAGTTCAAAAACAATACTTTCATTACACCACTAGAGGGAACCAAGCTCTCTTAGATGAAATACTGTAATGAGAACTACTCAACTTGATTTATAAAGGCAGAATAAATATAATTTCAATTTCTTTACAAATTTTTACCCAGAAGTCATTAATAAGAGGACATTCAAATAAACAGTGACAATATGAACCTTCAGAAATCTTACACTTATTACAAAATTTTGAGAACTGCGTTTCACTGGAGTGATATGGAGCCTGTGTATGATCTTGAATTGTAACTCTCCAGCTTTGTTAGTAAATAGGTAATTTTCACTACCTGACCGCACCTCATCCCATATATCAGGTGAGAATGATTCTCCAAAATCCACTTCCCAAAGAGATCTGACATGAGCTGTACAGTCACTGGATGAGACTGAGAGGGTCTTGTAGAACCTAGTGATTAGTCTTCTAGTGTCTGGTTTCTGAATCACCTCCTCCATGGGTGAAAAAGAGAACCCATTAAGGTGCAGCTTAATGGATGAAGACATAAAACTACAGATTTGCAGATACCTAAAAAAGTTATTCCATGGGAGGTTATACTTCTCTCTGAGCTGCTCAAAAAAACAGCAGAGTGCCCTCCGTCATCAAGTCACCTACAGTGTTTATGCCCCTATCAAACTACAAGGAGAAGGCTTGGTCAGCCAGACCAGGAGGAAAATCAGGGTTTAAATAAATAGGTGTGAGGAGGGGAAAGGAGCCATCCTGATTTCCAAGCTTCTTCACTATCCTCCAAACTTTTAAAGTATTCAGTAGAATAAAGTTCCCCTTTAATGTGAGACAAACCCATTTCTTAGATGCATATAATATGTGCCTAAGAGGAATAGGGCCGCCGGAGCCACCTCTACATTAAACCAGGTGGATGTCGGGTCATTTTTAAACCAGTGCCAAATGTAAATAGAGAGGGAAGCAATTTGATAGTGCCTAAAATCTGGCACCACCAGGCCTCCTTCATCCAGTGGGTGCTGTAATGTATGTACTGGGTTTTAACTTGGCTCACTTGTTCCTCCACAGAAAAGATGTTAAGGAACTCTTAAGAGTAGTGTTATGTATGAGAATTGGACTTTAGGGTTTGCTGTAGCACTGCCGGGGTGGGGGGAATAGGTGACGTCAGGCGGGCTACGGTGGGGAATATAAATTGGAATAAGAGCTAAATAAAGTCAGTTGTGTGTTCCTCAAGAAGCTCTCCGTTCTGTCTTATTTCCGACTTAACATTTGGCGACGACAGAAAACAAATGGGAGCGTGTATTGTAGAGCCACCTCCGTTCCTGCAGTGCCGGGGTACGCCAGATATACCATGGGCACGTTGGATATATATGTTCGAGGTCTACGTGACGGCGGCTGGACTCGGCGATATCAATGAGGAAAGACAGAGGAGCTTATTAGTACATCATCTGGGCGCAGAAAGACAGCGCATTTTCTCCGGGCTGTGTGGTGACAACTCATTGGCAGACAGTTTGCTAAAGATGGACAGTTTTTTCGGTGACCACTCCACAGTCACCTAAAGAAGATAGGAGTTTTTTGACCGTCGACAACATGCTGGTGAGTCCACCCTGTCATTTATTACAGAGCTACGCAGCTTAGCGGGAAAGTGCGCTTTTGGGCCACTAGCGGCGAGCTAGTGAGGGACAAATTAGCCCATAGTACGACTAGTATGTGGCTGGGGAGCATGCTAAGGTTACCCCGGCAGCCTTTGTCCCTGGATGGGGTAGTGGATTTGGTGAAGCTGCCGGAGTCCGTGTCTCTACAGAAGCTAGGTACGTCGGCTAGCGAGGAGCCAGAGGACTGGGCTTCCATGCCAAGGGCAACAATTAGCATGCTAACAAGGCCTCGGGGGTGGGCTAGGAAGAAAAAGATAAAGAAAAGGCGGCCAGTGGCGCGCGGCGGGGCCCATGTAACGTTTACGGACCTGAAGAGAGAGGGACCCCGGGAAGCTGGCCATATGTGTGGCATGTGTGGGAAGAGGGCCACTCAGATGGTATGTTGGGCAACTGGATGGTGTCGAGGTACACCTTATGGTGGACTTGGGGGCCGGCAGGTCTATCCTGAGTTTGGCTACGCTGAGGAGGCTGTTCCCAGCAAAGACGGTCAAGGCAGGAGCAGTGAGGATGTTTGGCTATGGCCACGTTGAGATTGATATGGTGAGCACGGCGGAGTTTGATATGATGTGTGGACTGATGAGGGTGACTAATTTCACTTTCCAGGTGGCACGAGAGGGGGCGGACCTGCTAGGGATCCATCTACTGGGGAAGCTGGGCTTCTCCATACGGGATCCGGAGGGCTCGGTGGTGTTAACGGCATACACTGAGTGGCAACTCCGTTGGCCGGCGTTGTTCATGGGCCTGGGCTGGATAGACACTTTCTTTCATCACCCGCTGGTGAATGAGACGGTGAGACTGAGGATTCAACCACTGCGGCGCCTGCCCCTAGCGCTACGTGACGACATCTCGGCGGAACTGTCTAGGCTGCTGGACTCCGGGATCATTGAGAAGGTGGACGCCTCACCTTGGATTTCTAACCTGGTGGTAGCGAAGAAGAAAGGAGGGGGGATCAGACCTTGTATAGACCTGCAGATGGTGAACAAGGCGATCATCCAGGACAAATACCTCCTTCCGATCATGGAGGAGCTCACAACGATGTTTAGTGGATCCCAGGTATTCATGAAGCTGGACCTCCAACAGGGTTATCTACAGGTGCCGCTCCACCCAGACAGCAGGAACTTGATGACGTTCGTGACCCACATTGGGGTTTTTAGATATACCAGGATGCCGTTCGGACTGAGCTCCGCCTCCAGCTGTTTTCAAAAGGTAATGTCGATGATGGCGGGTCTTAAGGGTGTGGTAGCCTATTTGGACGACATCGTAGTGCACGGCGCGTCAAGGGAGGTGCATGATGACAGACTGGAGATGGTCCTAAAAAGGCTGCAGGACTATGGGGTCACCCTGAATGGAGAAAAATGTCTCTTCGCAGTGGATGTCATCAAGTTTGTTGGTTTTCGACTGACTGGGAGGGGCCTTCAACCACTGCATTCAAATGTGGAGGCGGTCCTTCGCATTCCGGACCCTTCTATGCCTGCCCAGATCTCGTCATTCCTAGGCATGGTGAACTTTTATGGGCGATTCATTCTGCGCTATTTGGAAACTATTGAGCGTCTGCGAGCCCTGTTGAAACAAGATGTGCCATGAGAGTGGACACCGGCCTGTTCTGCGGCGGTCTCCAAGTTGAAGCGCCAACTCACCTCTCCACCAGTGTTGGCGCACTTTGACCCTGACCTTGAGACGGTGGTGACCTGTGATGCATCTGGGTCGGCGCTGGGGGCAGTCATGTCTCAAGTTCAGGGAGGCATGGAGAGACCAGTGGCATTCGTGTCTAGGTCCCTTTCAGCGGCGGAGCAAAAATATGCTGTGGGCGAGAGAGAAGCACTGGCCTGTGTCTGGGCATGTGAGAGGTGGCATATATACCTCTACGGGCGCCGCTTCACATCGAGAACTGATCACCGGGCGCTTACAACTCTGCTGGAGACGTCAGGGTCGGGGCATAGACCACTGAGAATACATACAGGTACATCTCAAAAAATTAGAATATCATGAAAAAGTTCAATATTTTTGGTCACTCATTTCAGAAAGTGAAACCCATATATAGATTCATTACACAGAAAGTGATATATTTCGAGTGTTTATTTTAATTTTGATGATTATGGCTTACAGCCCATGAAAACCCCAAATTCAGTTTCTCAAAAAATTAGAATATTACATAAAATTAATTTTGAAAAATAGTTTTTTAATAGAAATGTTGGCCAACTGAAAAGTATGTCCATGCACACACTCAATACTTGGTCAGAACTCCTTTTGGATTAATTTCTGTATCAATGTGGTATGGCAAGGAGGTGATCAGCCTGTGGCATTGCTAAGGTGTTATGAAGGTCCAGGTTGCTTTGATAGTGACCTTCAGCTCGTCTGCATTGTTAAGTCTGATGTCTCTCATCTTCCTCTTGATAATAGTCTATAGATTCTCTATGGGGTTTAGGTCAGGAGAGTTTGCTGGCCAGTCAAACACAGGGATACCATGGTCAGTAAACCAGGTTTTCATACTTTTGGCATTGTGGGTGGGTGCCAAGTCCTGCCCGAAAATGAAATTGGCTTCTCCATAAAGCTTGTCAGCACAGGGAAGCATGAAGTGCTCTAAAATTTCCTGGTAGACAACTGTGCTGACTTTGGTCTTGATAAAACACAGTGGACAAACACCAGCAGATGACCTCTGTTCAGATAAAAGTAAATTTTGCATTTCATTTGTAAATCAAAATTCCAGAGTCTGGAGAAAAAAATGGAGAGGCACACAATCTAAGTTGGCTAATGCTCTTAATTGTTTTTATGGTTGTTTTGATTCCTCTGATTTTAGCACAGAAACCCAAGATTTGAAACAGAAACTCAAAGACAATCAGCACTTTAATATTGAGGTGCGGGATATTAAAAGGGCATTCTGTGCTGTAAAAGTGAGCAAAAGTCAGGGCTCTGATAATATATGCGGGCGCTTGGTAAAGTCCTGTGCACATAAATTGAGTCCCGTATTTCACTACATTTTCAATAAGTCCTTACAGACAACATGAGCCCAAGATCTGGAAAGATGTCGTGGTTGTCCCCGTTCCAAAATCCAGCTGTCCTAAAATGGTAAACGACTTTAGACCAGTTGCTTTGACTTAAATTTTAATGAAAATTTTTTAAAAACTGGTCAGATTTGAGGTCCTAAAGCAGACTGAGCATGCATTGGATCCTCTGCAGTTTGCCTATAGGCCTCACAGAAGAGTGGAGGATGCCACTGTCACTCTGTTTAACATGCTTTTTAAACATCTGGATTTTAACAGGACACACACCAGGCTTTTATTTGTGGACTTTTCCTCCGCCTTTAATACAATCCAACCTCATATTTTAGTTGAAAGGCTCCTGCAACAATTTGATTTGAGCAATAATCTGGTGGGTTGGATTCTGGATTTTTTAACCAACAGGACACAGAGAGTAAGGGTCAATGATACATTGTCTGACCAAAAGTGCTCTTCTACTGGCTCTCCTCAGGGGTGAGTGTTGTCACCACTACTCTTCATCCTGTACACAAACATGTGTCGGAGCAGACATGACAACAGACACATTATAAAGTATGCTGATGATTCAGTTATTGTCAGTCTCCTCCAGGATGGTGAGAGTGGTCACGGCCCAGTAGTTGATGATTTTGTTCACTGGTGTGAGGATTCCTACCTGCAGCTGAATACGACAAAAACTAAAGGCGAGTGAGGGGCAGCCGTCCGCTGCACCCGAGCTCGTCTCGCTGGGCTCTGGCGCTGCCGGTGGAACTGATCCCGGTCCTCTCTTGTTTTCTGAGCACCTCCACAGTGTTACCGGTCCGGAGCCAGTCAAGGTCACGGGACTGGGGGTTCCAGGTTCGGAGATGGAGGTCGTCGCTGGAGCAGTCCTGACCCAGTCGGGGTCCAACGTGTGGGCTGAGATGACCCAGTCGGGGTCCGACGTGTGGGCTGAGATGACCCAGTCGGGGTCCGACGTATGGACCGAGGTGATCCAGTCGGGGTCCGACGCTTGGGCTGAGATGAACCGGTCGGGGTCCGACGCGTGGGCCGAGGTGACCCAGTCGGGGTCCGATGCGTGGGCCGAGGAGACCCAGTCAGGGTCCAACGTGGGTGCAGCGGTGACCCAATCGGGGCCCATCCTGACCCAGTCGGGGTCCGACGCATGGGCTGAGGTGACCCAGTCGGGGTCCAACGTGGGTGCAGCGATTACCCAATCGGGGTCCGACGAGGTTCAGTCGAGGTCCGACTCAGGTGTGGTTGTAACCAATCGGGGTCCGACGAGGTCCAGTGGGGGTCCAGCGCAGGTGCGGCTGTGACCCAATCAGGATTCGAGGGGGTCCAAGTTTTTGGTTGTCCCCCTCTCAGGAGCCACCAGCTGGGGGCCATTAGAGGGTTTTGTTTGGCAGATCGGCGCTCTCCTGTTTTGTCGTTTTCAGGTGAGCGGCTGCATGCAATCCCTCCACGGTCCTGTTGGTTGTGGGATTCGGGTCGGCCACCTGAGGAACTGCTCGGTGCGTTCGGCGTCTTGGGTTGGCCACCCAATAAACTGTGCTTGTTACGGGGTGACCTGGTTCGGCCACCAGAGGACTTGTTTCTGGGGGCCCGGGACTGGGGCAGGCCACCTGATCATGTACTGTGGGACTTTCTGTGGGCCCATACGGTGCCAAGTCATGTTTAGTACGTCTAGCAATTTTTGTTGTTTCACGTAATCATAGTCTTAGTCAAGTCTGAGCAATTTTTAGATTGCCTCTTGTTTCCTTGTAAGTCGAAGTCATAGTTATAGTCGAGTCTGAGCAATTTTAGATTGCCTCGTTTTTTTTTTGTTGTTTTTTTTGTAAGCCGAAGTCACAGTCGTAGTCAAGTCTAGGCAATTTTAGATTGCCTCTTGTTTCTTTTTTCTTGTGAGCCACAGTCATAGTCTTAGTCAAGTCGGAGCAATTTTTTGATTGCCTCTTGTTCTTTTTTTTTGAAGGCCATAGTTTAGTTATAGTCAAGTCAGAGCAATTTTGGATTGCCTCATGTTTTTTTTTTTTCTGGGAAAGCCACAGCCTTGCCATAGTCAAGTTTGGTCAGGGCAATCTGGTTTGCCCCATGTGTTTTGCAGTACTTAGTTTGGTTTTGTTTTGCTATTGTTCTTTTCTCCCCTCTTCTTTTTGAGGGGCTATGGTCAAGTTTTGTCTTTGTTGTTTTGTTCTCCACTCCTTCTTGAGGGGCTATAGTATGGAGGTTTTGTTCATAGTTTCCAGGGGTTTAATTGTATTTTTGGTCTTGTGTGTGTTTGTTTTTTCATAGTCGCCGTGTTTAGCACGTATTTCTTTTGTTTCCACAGTTAGTCATGTATTTCTTTCCTTTGTTTTTTTTTTTTCCAGAGTCATGTGTTTGTATTTATTTCTTGTTGGTTTCCATAATTATCGTGTGTTTCCATGTATTTCTTGTATGGTTTTCTTGTCTGGTCTTTGTCTTGTTCTTGGGTTGGTTTCTCTCCCTCCGCACCTGTCCCCCAACCTCCCACCCTGGGGGGGCGGGGGGGGTAGGGTGGTTCCTTGGGGCGTTCGGAGTCCGCCCGTGGAGGGAGGGTACTGTTATGACCCGAGCGTCGGTTCTGATCGCGCTCGGGCTAAGCTATGTCTCACTGCCGGCCTTGACAGCTGCGGGCGGTATTCTGGCCTCTCCGGGCTCTTATTGTGAAAGTGCTCGATGGGGCTTCCGCCTGTCAACGGTCGGTCAGCTGAGTGTCATCATCGTCATTAGTGCTTCGTCAATTTAAGCCCAGCACTGGCGTCGGTAGGACGCAGCAGTGTCTGGTCGCTTAACTGGTTACTAACCTGATCACTTACCTGTTCACCCACCGTCACGTTGCGGATGCCTGGACTGTTTTCACACCTCGGCTGCTTTGGGCTTGACCGTCATTCCCCGGTACCAGTAAGTGTGCTGTATTAGCCTTATTCCTCCCGGCGTGAATTGCTCTGTAAGTCCCTGCCTTAGCAGCCTGTGTGTAATTATTACCAAGCCTGTCTGTGTGTGACCGTCTCCTGCTCTGGACCTATAGTGTGCTGTATAGCCCTATGCCTCCTGTTCTGTGAAGACTCCTGTCATTATCTCAGCAGCTTGTGTTAACACCTTTTCACTGTAAATAAACTCACTGAAAACTCACTGGTGACTCTGTGCGTCTTATGCTGGCTCGTGAGGGCCAGCGCATGACATATAAACTCTTTTACCAGAACTATCCTTTATGCCTGGAATAGCCTGAGAGCCGGTATTACCTTTTATTAGATTTGCCAAATACTGGCTTGGCTTATTGCCGAATTCATATAACTTATGCTTACCAAACAGTACAGATCTCTAAGTCTCTTTAGATAAAAGTACATCTAGAGCTGCTGTGGTGCCATCAATTTGAGATCTCAGGCAGTCTGAAGGCTTAAGATTGAATTCATGCTGTAGTTCACTTAGTTTACCTTCAAGAAGCTGTTGCTCTGCCCTCTGTTTTTTCTTAAGGTTTGCCAAGAATGATATAGCAAAGCCTCGAATAACAGCTTTAGCAGTTTCCCAAAGTAAATTAGGTGACACATCAGAGATATTACTTTCAACAATAAAATGATTAAACTGTTCTTTTAGGTATGTTTTAAAATTGGGATTTTTAAGAAGGTAATTTGGAAAGCGCCATTGCCCCGTAGTGCTTTGAGTCTTGCTGAACTTGACCAAAAATATGGGTGCGTGATCACTGACAATAATATTACCAATAAAGCATGAGAGTACTCTTTGAAGGGCATATTTAGGAGTAAAAAAATAATCAATTCTAAAGGATGTTTTATGCACTTTTGAGTAAAATGTATACTGCCAATCAGTGGGGTGAAGGGTCCTCAAGGTATCAATAAAGTGAATATCAGCGCAGCAGCCGAGTAAAGAACCAGCTTGTCCAACATTAGACTCTACCATTTCTAAGGACCTATCTAGATGTGGGTATAGACAACAGTTGAAGCCGCCCGCTATGTTTACATGGACACAAGTAACTGGATTAAAAGCCTGATCGGAATAAAAATGCTTCATGTAAATACGCCAATCTGAATATTCTGACCCGATCACACTCATTCGGATTGTGGAGAGTACAAATAAAGGAACCAGACCTGCATGACAGACAAACTTTATTTCTCTCTCTCACTTCATTCATACACAGAAAAAGACTCCTTTCAATACACCAGGGTCTCTCCTTTTATATCACTCCATTCCTTCCCCCGTTGCCTGAAATCTTACATCACAATACATTCACACATTACAATACGTACTGTCCTCCATTAAGTCCCCACGCTCTGCCAGCAGAGGGACTATTCCCCTCCCCTCT